>MU182985.1:17779-214872 GCA_016904865.1 Pissodes strobi | reverse complement strand
GATTGTAATTGTAATATTCGGCCTATTTTTTAGATCATGTTTGAAGTCTACTAACACGGGAGGGCGGCATTAAGACTACTTACAAGAGAGTCTTGAACTGCTTATGCAGACCCATTTTCCTGGTTCGTCGGCAACAGACGACAGGACCTGTCCAGACGAGACCAACTGTGCTATTGATTTGGACTGGCAGAGTGCCAACCAAACAGTCAGTGAAGCCTTATTTAGCGTGTAGGAGAGTAGCTCAGATTTAGGAACGCACTACGTCAAGTTCAGAAGAGACAATAAAGGAGACCCATCGATAAAAATAATAACAAGTTTATTTACAAACAAACTTAACAACAGTTAAACTATATACTAATAAAGGCGTGTTTAAGTTTATAGATGAATTAAGAGTTTACACTATACCCAATTAATATGAAATGCATGTCTTCTCGAGGGAGGCTTAGTTCAAAATTTTTCTAGCAAGCGACGTCACTTTTATTAATAAAGTTTATGTGAGCGGAGTTGTCTTTTATTTATGGATTTGTTCTGATATTTATAAGGTAAGTCTTTCTGGTTTAAGTCCATCACAAATTGCTAAGGCACTTTCACTACTTTTTAAAACTCGCCAAAAACTATCCCTTTACTGGAAATTCTGATACTTCACTCGTAAATTCGACTCTCTCTATACTTTATCAATCAATCAAACCAAGTTTTATTCAAAATTAACAGTGTTAGATACTTATAAACTAATCATATCATATCATTTCTATCTAGTGCGTGTTCTCGTCACGCGAGTTCGGTTGCGGTTTCACTACGCGACTCAGCACTCACGGACTAAACACCTACGAACTAGGGGCTGGTGTCGGCCCATATAATGGTTAGTTTGCCAGTAGTCAAGTCAGCTTTGTAATTATATGGGATCAAATCCCTTCAATTAGATTTAGGTTTAGGTTTGCCCGTTTGGGCTGTAGTGCATAGAGAGAATGAGTTTTATGGGTTGGTCAAGCTAGTTGTCGCAGGAAAAGTTCCAAAAAACCTACTTATCATTAATACACGGTACAAACGGCACAGACATGTAACACAGATATATGCAATATATACAACTATGTACAATTTAGTGACATAATATGTCAAATGCAGGAATATATACATATGTACATATAGGTAAGAACGTGATTGTGTGCCCATACATGATAGGTACAACATACAACTGTTCGCTCGGAACACGCAGACTTTGCCTGGGGAGGGGATAGCACGCGCGGCTCGATGGCTGCGGTAGAGTGATGAAGTCGTCTCGTGTTAATGCTGGAAATTTGTCGTTCACTGCGGTCGAAGTTCTTGATAGAATAAGTCCGTATATTTGTATAGCGGTCCATGTTTGAGTTTGTGGTGTGGGTCATGTCTTATGTTGGCGATACCTGCGGTCATTTCTGATCTCCTGATGTTGTATTTGTAAAATTTACACGCAGCCTCATGGATGTATTGGTCAATGTACTCAATATTGGCCATATTATATAGAGTTAAGGAAAAAGCAGCCCGCAGATATCTATTCTGTAACGTCTGTATGTGTTTCATGTGGCTTTTTGCTACTGAGCACCACACCGGTGCTCCGTATAGTAGAGTCGGTCTTATAATTGATCTGTAAATTGTCGGTTTGTTAGTCGGGCTTAAGTATGATCTCGTTCTTATGAGCGGGTTCAAACTTTTCTGAGTGATTATGTTTTTAGTCTTGATTGCCGCGACGTGCTTGGAAAACAGGAGCTTTCGGTCGAAAACTATCCCTAGGTACTTGACAGGATCTATCGGCCTAATTGCCGCGTTACCTACAGTGATAGGTGCCAGATCTACGTGGCGCTTATGTGTCAAGATACCTAGTTCGGTTTTCGACGCATTTAGGGTTATTTTCCAATCCCTGTAATAAGGGGTTTGAAGGGTGAGATGATGTTCGAGGTTGCGTTTCGCTAACTGCACGTCTGATGACTGTGAGTATATCACCGTGTCATCAGCGTACAGGGCGAAGGAACTTGAAGGGTGAGACGGGAAGCCAGCTATATAATGACTGAATAATTGCGGTGATAAAACTGTTCCTTGGGGAACTCCTGACATGATGCGTCTTGGTCCCGAGATATCGCCGTGAATACGAACCGAGAAAGAGCGATTCGCAAGGTATGACGCAATGAGGGATGCTAGATGTAGTGGCATACTATGTATAGCAAAGAGCTTGTATATCAGCCCATTGTGCCATACCTTGTCGAATGCTTTCTCAATATCAAGGAGTAACAATGCCGTCACCTTGGCTTCGTTGAAACCGTTCAGAGCTTCTTGTGCGATTTTCGCTGCGAGCATAGTAGTGCTATGTCCGCAGCGAAACCCGAACTGCTCCGAGGGTAGAATCCGCAGACTCTCAACGACATTATTAATCCTTGACATGATGAGTTTCTCGGTTAATTTGCCGAGCGTATCCAGCAAGGATATTGGGCGATACGAGGATGTTAGCCTCGCATCCTTGCCCGGCTTGAGAAACAGAATTATCACCGCTTTCTTCCAGGGAAGCGGAAAGTGTTGCAGGCGTAAAATTGCATTTATGATGTGCATGAGATGGATGACGGTTTTATTCGGCATATTCTTTAGAAGAATATACGAAATTCCGTCGGGGCCGGGGGCTTTGTTTCCGGGTAGGCGAGCGAGAAATCTCCTGATTTCCATAGGGGTAACCAGTAGCCTGTCAAGCACTTCAGGGGCGATCGGGTACTTGGTGGATGTGAAGCGTTCCACTACCGAGTCCACATAATTGTGGAATGGAGTGGAGTTCGGCGTCTCACTGAAGACTCCCTCCAGGTAGCTCGCGAAGGCCTCCGCTTTCCCAGCATTGTCCGTAAATACATCCCCACGATGTAGTATTTCGGGAAATTCTGCGGAGCCTCCGCGAACTCGCCTGGTGAGTTTCCACAGTGATCCGTCATGTCGGCTTATGGTGTTGACATATGCCATCCACTTCTCGTTCCTGTATGCGGAAATCTTAACCTTGATCGTTCCCGTCAGTGCTGTGACACGTAGTCGGTCATTCTCTACTCTTGAGCGCTGCCACCTACGCCGGATACGGTTACGGAAGGTGATTAGGTTTAGGATGGGTTCAGGGAGAGTGTCAGTAAACGGACGCTTGCTGACAATCGGACAAATTGTGTCTCTGACGCGCTGGAAATTGGTGACTAGAGCTTGCACCTCGCTCTCGAGTTCTGGGATAGAGTCTATTTGTCTTGGAACAACCGTAGCTTGATTAAGCCTCACTCGGAACTCCTTCCAATCAAGATTTCTAAACGAACGGATAGATTCCTGTTCATGTTGTAATCTGGTATTCAGACTAATCTTGATTGGGAGGTGGTCCGAGTTGAGCTCGTTCAATTCAAGGAGAGCTGAAGCACCGGTTATTCCTCGAGTAATAGCAATATCCAGGAACGAAGGATTGGAAAAAGCATCGTGATAGTGGGTAGGATTAGGAGTTTGATGGTAGACTAAGTCAATGTTTTGTTCTACTAACCTGTATAGCATGCGCCCGCTCCTGTTGGAAGTACCACGCCAGTTTGCGTGTGTTGCGTTGATATCCCCCAACAGGAGCGTCTTCCTGCCAGCAGGCAGCAGAGCGAGAACATCTTCCTCCTGGAGGCGGAGACCCGGAGGTGAATATGCGCCGACTATCCGCAGGCCACCGTCGAGCTCGAGAGCTACATGCTCTATGACGGTCCTCAGGCCGAGGATGTGCCTAAAACGGATTGACCTGCGGACAAGACAGGCCACGCCTCCTCCGCGTCTATCGGGCCTATCAAATCGCAGGACTTGTCTATCGTAAAATTTTAGCTTGAAATTGGCATCGATGTTAGTTTCAAGTAAAAATATTATATGAAAGTTGGGATTATCATAAATGAAACATTTAAATTCTCAGAGTTTGGAGCGAATGCCATTACAGTTCCAACACAGAACGTTAATTGGCATTATTACAGTCATATATTATACCCGTCAAAGTTCTCCGAGAAGAACTTTATTGAGGCCTGAAGGACCTCAAATTTGTTACCCCGGCAGGACTCTAGCAAGGTAGCATAATCATTTAGAGCTCGAGTGAGCTCTGCGAAGTTAACAAGGCTATTCACCCTGTTAACTGCGAATTGTAAGCTATTTAAATTAGCAATTACATTGTTAGGGTCATTAGGCAAAGAATTAGCATTAGATTGAGAATTATTAGGGAGTAAATTTCGGCTGACTTGGCTTTGACTAACCTTATTATCTTTAGCGATGTTTTGCGCTTGTTCTCGTCTCGGTAAGGGCGGGAATTGCTTGTTGAATTGTCGCGCTGTCTCTCCTGATGCTTCGTTTTTGTCGCTGTTCTGCCAAGCCGGGTTGGTTGGGGGTGGTGCAGGGATGAATTGTTGTTTCTTCGGGGCATTCTGGGGCTGTGTCTGCTGTACTTTGAATAGGTACACTGGGCATATTGTACTTATTGACCGATGTTCGCCACCGCAGTTGGCGCATATGATGATATTTGCGTTGCATTCTGTTATCTGATGCGGTCCGGCACATTTTGAACATGCCCAGGCCCTTTGGCAATATGACATAGAATGCCCATGTCCTTGGCAGCGCTTGCACTGCATGGTAGGCTTGGATGCTCGGCAATTTTCCCAGGAAATACGAACGTGTGAGAGAAGTCGTACATCCTGATTTAATTTCCTGAGGGTGATAGCAGCATCCAAGACTACGAGATACAGGGGGACTCTTGTCTTCTTCATCTCATATGCTTGCTTTATGTTTAAACCGTGTTCGTCTGACAAGAGATTTCGGATGTCGTCTGTCTTGAAACCTCCGTCTAATCCACGTAACACGAAGGCGTGCGTCTTTTGGGATGCCTCCGCGTACGAATGGTATTCTACATTTTCTCTTTCGAATAGCCTTTTAAGATTTGCCCAGTCTTTCGTATGCACACAGTAGATTATGACGGAGTTCTTCGTGTATTTTAGGGAATATTCGACGACGTGCATGTCATGCAATGTTTGTCTGATAACCCCATGATCTTGCGCGCCCCCTTTGATGACAATAGGGGGTGGCAAGGATGGCTTTTTCTTCTGGGTGTTCTTCGGGGCTGTTTTGGGGTTACTTTTTGTTTTCTTTTGGACCCTGCACGGTGTAGATACGCGCGAGGAAGCGACGCTACTCGCGTCATCCATCTCTGCTTCCGTATCTGAAAGCGGCGCGTATCTATTTTTGGTAGGGACTTGGGGTTGTTCTCCTCCCATGTTTAGATGAACTACCCTTATACCCTTTTTGAAAGGTATTGTTTTGTACGGTGTTTTGAATTGGTCTTCTTGCGGCTCGGGCAACAGGTGCGCAGATACAAAATTTGCGTTCAAGGTTGCTTCACTGTTGTCGAGTAAATTTATTTGCAATTCTTTTAGCGTGTCGCTTTTTTGCTGGATTTCTTTGGCTGGTATTTTCGGTGATACGTTCCCTAACTTTTGTTTTTTGGTAAACGTGGGTGATGTATCCGAGCCGCCTGTAGGTTTGACATTGTCTTTAATTATGGTCTTTTTATTCCCGCAATCAACGCGAGGCTGAACTGTGGCAGGTCACTTAAAGACCGCTTTGTGGTCCATCACGAGGTGAGATTTGACGGTGTCAATTGCGGTCTTATGATCTAATTTTGATCCGCTACTAGCGCTAGTCAGTAGGGGGATCAGTCCAGTACACTTAGGGCATTTAGAGTGTTTTCTCAGTTTGTCCATGTACAAATGAAACCGTATATCGTTGAAGGATCGCCCTGAGTCTGAGTCAGCGGACATAATAGAAATGGCGTCGTCATCTGTCTCGCAAGACATCTGCTCCATGGTTGTTCCGGGTTCCGCCCCGGAAATACTAAAAACGTAGTTGGTACAAAGACCCCTAGTGCTACTCTGTATCAGGAGCACAGAATAGCCACTAGTTTAAATTAAGCAAAATGCTTTAAAATACCGGTAAAACGATGAAATAAAAGCGCGCAGATCTCTATTAGCCTGTGAAATCCTAACAGGTCTTGTTCCGTACGGCACTGAAACAAGAGTCTCTCTATATTTTAAGTAGCCCCCGAATGCCGTATACGTTCATCCATGTTAGCTAAGGACCTGATCGCACTATGCTTGTGCATAGGTGTTCTCAGATATGGGGGTTGTGGGATAGAACAGCTAGAAGTGTACGCACCTAGGTGCTGTACCGCAACTAGACTGAGCGGTTTGAGAGATCCAAAATCCTGATGAACTTGGCGTTTGCCTGCGTATTTATATGTTACAAAATGCTGATGGCTGCATCATTAAGGATTTAAATCGCTCCCGTCGACCGCTCAAGTTGTTTATAATTAACAGTCCATGTTTATATAACATTTGTCATGTTCAAGTTCAAACTTACGACAGGGTAATATTTAATTAATGCTTTTAAGTAGTTCACACATTCCCCCTCCCTGATAACGTGGGTCCCCAACGTTTTAACCTAACTTATTTGCTTTAAAAGAGAGAAAACAGACCTCATTTCGAGAAGACATAAGACATATTGCATTGCACCTAATTGTATTATAATTTAATATATATTTCGTCAGTGGACTTGTTCTGGCTTAGGTCCATCCATTTGCATTTCATTTCATTTCGGTTTGACTCACTCTTTGTGCTAGTTATAGGTACATGTAACAAAAGAAAAATAGTTGTACAAGTTATATTAACAATGTTATAATCTTAACCTATGTTTTCCTATTTGTGACGTTTTTAGTTGTCTTATTAACAAAATCATAATTCGTTAAACCCGGCTTTTTACTAGAGATGTATTATTTCAAAATATATTTGCTTCTATGGCAAACAATGTTTTACGTCTTAGTATTCATTGTGTTAATAAAGTTATAATGTAATTTATTATTAACAATATACAATATTACTTTATGTTAAACTTATTTCTTGTTAGAATAAAATCCCAAGAGCCGGTCCTGTCTATATTCTATTTAACCATTGTTCTATACTTCTTATTTTCAAATTCATTATTTACAAATTTATCAAAACTATATAGTATATAGACTGTCCAGTCTATGTATAAAATATTTGCTAACAGCATTATAACAGTTTATTGACTCAGTTATATTTCTTGACCTATCCAAAACTTGCTGACATTGTATATCAAATCACTCAATTTATTTTACTTGCTGACCTAATTCAACATGCTAGCTTGTATAGAACCTAAATATCTTTGCAACATATCATATAATGTCTCTACGAATCTTATTATTTGGACGTGCTAATGCGATCTGGTGTTATTTTATAATAATGATATTCAAATTACATTTCTATTATTACAGTAAACATGAGGTTCTTTTTTATTCAGCTGTTTTCTACCCTTTGGGTATAAGCCTCCCTCTTATTTTGCCAGTTGTCACGATTTTGTGCCCTGGTACCAGTTCAGTCCTGCCGCTCGTTTCAAATCGTCGCTCCATCTCATTTGCTGTCTTCCTGTGCTCCTTCCGTTCCATCGAATTAGTTTACCACTCCAAACATGATGTAAATTAACTTAATAATCGAAAACTATACGTTACGCTTTTAGCTGCTTCTCATAGGTGGGGACAGGATATGTCATGGTTTGCAGATTCCTTCGCTGTAGGACGTACTTTGCCTTTGTGTTGCGGACTGCTTGTTTACACAAAGCCTGGTAGATGACGTTCGTAGTTGTCCTTTTCGGTTTCGTCTATTTGGATGACAAGGTTTCTTATGGGTGTGTCTAAAATGGCGTCGACTTAATTTTCTTGCTTTCCCGTGTGTTGGCATTCTATGAGCTAAATAATACAATCAAATATAAGTATCGTGAATATTGAGTATGTAATGATAATTATACTGACAAATGTGCCTCTTTTTGGTCGACTTGTGCTACTGTAGTCTGCACACATTTACCTTAAATACGACATAGGCACGAAATTTTTGGCAATCTTAGACAATTGGCATGATTTGATCTGGAATAGATTCTAAGGTTTGTTATTATCCAATTAGTTATTAAATTATCTAATTCGTTGTCTACTGCTCCAGGTATTTTATCCATATTATAAATTCTTATACTTTTTTTTTTCTTCTAATAATATAGTCGAAGAATGGGGCAACTTCTACTAGTGATTCTTCGATTGGCTGAGTCTTCTTCTTCTTCTTCGACTGGTGCTATCCGATGGCTCCTGACTGGTCCTGGATTGGGATCCATGCAGCATATTCTCAAGGTAAGGTTATATATACATTATTTACTGCTTTTGTATACACTTCTTCGTATGTCTTACAGATACATTTTCCCATATATTTATTATATTCTATGTTTCTTATATTTACTTTCCATATCTAGTTTTTCTGACTTAAGGTTTACTTTAAATGTATATAGGCACGCTATGTATATCTATGCTATGCTATCTATCTATGCTTCGTTATCTGACTAGCTTTATGTAAAAAATATAGGACATTACATATATCCACGTATGTTCTATTTTAAACACACATTATATAAACGTCTTTTGCTTAAACATTTCTCCATTATTTCACCTTATGTATGCTTTACATAAACAACTTTTGCTTATATATTTCCTCACTATGTATGCTTCTTCTTATCTCAAAAACATCTTCTATATTTATTCTCACTTTACATCAACAACTGTTCAACTTATGTATGCTTCTATATTCGTCATGCTTTACATAAACATTTCTTGCTTATGTAATATTTCACCTGGGTACTTTGCCCTTGAGCTTCTCTAGTACCAAAATATTTGCTTCAACTTCCTTGTACGTCAGCGTAGCTACTTCAGTCCCTATATGCTCAACTTTCCGATGCCAAAATTTTTTTGCTGTGACGTTATCTTTTAGACAATCCGTCGTTGCAATCTTATTTAGGCCGTGGAACACTTTATTTTATAATACTTCCTCGTATACACATTTATTCTTTCTGTATATACTCTCAATACACAATTTTAATGGCAACTCAGATTTACTTGTGCTTTACTATATATATCTTCACATTTGCTTCACCTATTTATTTTGCATACATAGTTTACTAATCTTCTCTATTTTATATATAATGTTTATTTTTCTATATTCAGTTTATTAACATCCTAAGTGTTTTTATTTATATATTTGTCTTATTAACACTCGGGCTTATATTATGCTATGTTTCACTCTATATTTTCTATGTTTCACTATATATTTTTCTTATTTATATTTTAACCTCCTAAGTGCCTTGTATATATCATTTTCTATGAGCACTTGGGTTTTATATTTACACTATTTACATTTTGAAGCTTCGGGTCTCTCCTAGTTTTTGTGTTTGTGCTTAGTTGCTTAGTGTCTTCGTTTTACTTGATTATTTGTTCCATATAATTATATTTTTCCTATCTTCGTCCTCTTCACTAGTTTCTCCTGCTTGCTCCATGGTTTCCTTTAGTTTCTCCTATACAAATCTGTTGTATTGCTCCATATACTTAACTATATTATTTGTGTTTTCACCTTCGCCAAAAATAGCAAGTCCCACAACGTAGTTACCTTCTTTCTTTCTTTCTTCCAAGTATGAGCATAAACCTTGAGATGGCGCTTGTGACGTCGACCGCCCTTAAATCGCGGCACTTGACCGTACTTCGGCGACCGTCCGTGGATGCAGCACGTGTCGGTACTCTGTCTTTGGTGGCGTCGACAACCCGGAGATGGCAACACTTGGCCGTGCTTCGGCGCGTGATTTAATGTGTTTATTATATGTATATATATCTTATGCAATAGCTAAACTGGCCTAGCCTGCATTTATTAAATGTTTAATTACTTAATGATTTTACTTGATTTTATTGTTTAATTTAATGTATTACTGTTGTTGTGACGTAGATTCATTAAGATGGCGGCACTAGGTCCAATTAACACTAAATTGCTTGGGGTCACTATTTTAGATGTGACGTAGAAGAATTATGATTTATAGAATAATAAGGTCTTTCTAGTAGGTAAGCCTTCATTTTTTCACGAAATTTAGCAAATGTAGGGATGGATTTAAGATGTAGCGGGAGTGTATTGTATTGGAATTATAAAGAATAGAATTTTTTGTTAATTCAGAGGAGGGAAAAGGAAGGTAGAAGTCCTGACTCGAATTTCTTGTTGAGTACTCATGTTGTGGCCTTTCGGGAAATATGGTTCGATATTTGCGTATTAAACAAGTTGTTTCTAAAATAAACAAAGCAGGAAGCGTAATAATTTTATATTTTTTAAAGTAGTATTCGCAATGAGCCCTGCCATTAAGACCAAATAAATAACGAATTGCTCTCTTTTGAAGTTTGAAAATGGTACGAAATTGCTCGGTGTTACAGCAGCCCCAAAAGGGAAGGCCGTAGCGAAGATGAGATTCAAACAAAGAGAAGTAAGTGAGCCTGGCAGTAGACAGATTTAGTTCCTTCGAAACCGATCGAATTGCGAAGCAGGCAGAAGAAAGCTTTTTTGTTAAAGAATCAATATGTGCGGACCACTTAAGGTTGGCACTAATACTCAAACCTAGGAATTTAGCCGAGTCAACGTATTTAATATTGCTGTTGTGAAGTAGCAAAGCTTGTTGTAAGGTTGTTTTATAAGATAAGGCTACCGTTTTATCAACGTTGAAACACAGCCAATTTGAGTCAGACCATGTTTTGATTGTGACGAGATCGCTGGAGATATTAGAGTGTAGGGAGAAAGTATTAGAATCACTCCAGGTTATGCTTGTGTCGTCAGCAAAGAGAGAAATTTTACCATTGATTTTTAGGTATGTAATGTCATTAATATATATTAGAAAAAGGATAGGCCCAAGAACAGAGCCCTGTGGAACTCCACTGGTAATTAATCTGCAATCAGAATCAGAACCGTTCGCTCTAACAAACTGCTGTCTATTTTCAAGATAAGATTGGAACCAGTTCGAAGGAATACCACGGATTCCATAAAAATTTAGTTTTCTTAACAGGATGTCATGACACACACAGTCAAACGCTTTAGCGTAATCACAGAAGACTGTAGCAGTAGGGAGATTGTTGTTAAGGGATGAATGAAAACTTAAGCGATTCACCGATCATTGGAGCAGACTTGAATTTAAATAGATGTAAGTTATAAAGCTGTTTTGGTATGTTAGTTTTATTTATATAAATAAGTGCTCTCAACATTTATATCTTAAATTTAGCTATGACCAATGTAGAAGACAATACGAGAGTTAATGCACCCACCCACAAAGAGAAAGATAAATATCTACCAAAACCTGCTGCTTCTCGAGCTTCATTGACTCCAAAATCTATAACTAAAATTCTAGGTAATTTTTTTATTCAGCGGGCAAAAAAGTTTTTTTATGTAATGTGTGTACATCCCTTTTTATGTAAGGAAGCTTTCCTAATGAGCTACTAGGATAGATATCTTTGAAATTACCTTGTAAAGAACTTTACCCTTTTAGTCTAGGGCCTGTTAGATCTAGGAAAAGGAAAATTAATGCGCAGAGACAAGGATTGGCATATCTGCATGAGTATGATAAAAACCAAGTCGAAATAAAAAATAAAGAGATTGAAATTGAATAGAGAAAATTAGCATTGGAGAAAAGGAAACTTGCATTAGAAGAAAGAAAGTTCAATTTAATTGAGTCTGAAATGAAAAATTGCTTCAATATACAGGAGAAGAAAATTAATTTTGAAATTGAAGAACGAAAGAATTTAACTAGAATTATTGAGCGACAGGAGAAACTCATAGAAATAGTTTTAATGAAAGGTTCTAACCTTGGATCTTTTTAATCTTTATATTTTCTCTTAGAACATGTAGGCTTGCGAGATATAATTTTTGAAAAAGGGTTATTTTTAAAATTCCATATAGAAAAAGGGATATTGTACCCCAAAAAGGGGAGCGTCTGGCAAGCCTAAGAACATGGCATGTATTATAATAAGACCCTTGTAAAATGTATAACCTACTAATCATGAAGAGTCAAATATGTGTACAAGGATAATAATTTTTAGTCATTGGTAATGCATTTGCATGTTCTGATGTTTATTTAAAAAAAAAATTATATCAAGGCTGTCCAATATGAAGAAAGACTGATGTTTTAATTTCTAGATAAGCTTGTATTATATTTGTTATTTTATGTTCTATGAAGTATTATATTTGTTATTTTATGTTCTCTTAAGTATGAAAAAGAACTGTGATTTTAATATTTGGAAATTAGTAAGTATTAGACATTTAAATATGTACCTACAAGTTGACAAGAAATGTGATTTTGATCTTTAGCAATAATTATTAATGTTTTGTTCCTATAATTAGAAGTTCTTTAAAAAAATAGATATTAAGAATATCAAATATGCAGGTACCTACCTACAGGGATTTATATGATTCCAAATGTGTTCCTGTGATTATTATTGTCTTCAGACAATAAATTATATTTTAAGAAAAAATAATACACTGTTGTCTCATATTCTCCTTTATTACCTAGTTTAATTATTCGAGATCAGTTCTAATTATTTATTTATTCTCAAATTTTGTAGTCTGCATGATTTGCACACAAACAGAAAGTGATATAAATTCAATACAAATTTTGGTTCAACTAGACAACCGAATTTCCGTATGTGCTAGAAGTATGGTTACTTCACAATTTCAGCATATACTTATATAGTCTAAATACTAAACAAAATGAAAAAGAAAAATAAATACTTATAGAAATTTTAAAAAATATATATTAAATTGCAAAAACAGTCAGATACTGTAAACAAACAAATAAATACTCCAACCAAAGCTGTGGGTCAATTCACTATCACTGTTATTATTACCTCCATCACATGACCTTCTATACAATAATTCCAACAACTTATGATTCACTATACTTCTTAACAACATAAATTTGATACCCAAGTGATACAATCACCTGTATTCATCAATCCATTCTATATAAAATGTATGTACTAAGCTATTCCACATATAACCACCAATAAGGCCAGACCTCCACAAAAAAGTTAGTCGAACAAAGTAGCAAACATTCAAAAATTGTCACTTTACACCTGTCTTCGAGATATCATAAACTAAATTTTATATTAGGTTTGTTCTAGCAGCGATTTTAAACGGTTCCAAACCGTACGGAGTTTGCGCATAGCCATATAAGCGACGCTTATATCGTTATGCGCAAACTCCGGACAGTTTTAAACCGTTTGAAATCGCTGCTAGAACAGACCTATTATATCAATTTTCTTGCAGTTGATTAAGGTACTGCTCTAAAGTAATAGGTAGAACATTAAAGTATTGTTAGGTTTGGCTTCTATACAGACAAGTATGGCAGTTAGTTAGTATAGTTGCTGCTTTATACATCGGTTCAATGTCTTGCAATAAAAGCTTCTGTTTTTTTTTGAAATCTAAGAAGGCAAATTCTGCTATTATTTTTTGAAAGCTCCACTCTACAGCCTGCCTTACTGTAGACATAGAGGTATTGAAATTTTGTTGTGCTTCATTAAGACCTTGACCTGGAAATGGACACAATAGAAGTTCTCTAATACCGTATGCCTGATCTCCAAAAATAGCATAGTTAGTACCATCTGGAAATCTGGTTTTTTGTTCCAACTGTTCGTAAATCCTAGATTCCCTAAAAATGCCAGCATCATGGCGTCTTCCTATGAATGCTCCCATAAGGCTGACAGTGATACCATCTGGACATACAACAGACTGATACTTGACACAATGATGGCGTTTGTGTCCAGAGTAGTACTCCTCTTGATGTTGCGAAGGACGACAGATACCTCTTGCAGTGCCGTCAATGAAACCCCAGCAATTTTGAACTGCAGCACCTTTGCCAGCTATAGCCTACAAAAGTAACTTTATTACATTAATAATTATGCAAATTTGACACTGCCTTGCTATGTTTCAGTTTCAGAGCCCCAAAATATTAACTTACGTGAGCATACAATTGCAAACGGTTTCGATTCAGCCAATTTAAATTTCTTATATCTTCTAAGAGGTGTCTATAATTTCTGTATATCCACATGTTTACAAAATTACAAATCTCGGAAATCGCCGAACTTGATCTTTGGAAAACATGTTCCAAGTCACATAAACGATTTGGATATGCTAATCGTCTAAGCAAAATACACATTCCTTCTATGCCTACAAAGTAAAAAATACATTTTTTAGTCATCCTTAAATATTTCTTTCGAAAATCAGGTACAAGGTCTATATTTTTCGCTCCATATATTCCTCATTCCATATTACGTACCACTTGCAACATGTCCTGATCGAGTTCTGAATTCATTTGGAATATGCAAGGCTGCAACCAGACGTGGAATATCTTCCTTGGCGAAACGAAAATTCAGTTTTGCTTCTTTCGTATCAATATTTTCTAAATTAAAAATCGGTCTTGGGACTCCAACATCATGGACGGGATTTGGAAAGATATCATTAATAATGATTCTTCTAATTAAATAGTGATTTACACCTCCATGATCGCGTCTTCTAATTACATTTTCAATAATTTCTTCCATTTCCATCATAAATAAATATGTAATATTTAATAAAATCAGGTTTTATGGCTGTATAAATGATATATCAAGAATATGTCATTAGTGTAAATACAAATAAAGTAAACACGGATGAAGGGAAGGGTTAAGGTAAGGGAGAAGAAAAAGAAGTAGCTTAAAAACTAATATTTGACACACGTAAATAAGGTACTGCATTACGATCAATAACGTTTAATGTGATATAACGTGAAGTTTTCCACAAGTGGCTTAAAATCTCTCTATTGTAATACGATTTTTACATAGTGCACTATTTGTGTAAAGGATCTTAAAATGCACATCATAACCCAAGTGTAATGCGCATATGCCCAATCGCCTACATTACCTGATATTCCTACGCGCAACAGCGAATCATTTGCCAAATGGGGTCTGGTTAAGACAGGGTAATGTCTTAATAATGGTTTTTTTGGAAAAACTTTGGTATCAATCGATTCGATTTTTTATTTTCTTTCCAAAAAAGCAAGGATCATTGAGATATTATCACGTTTTTTTTTTGCTACAAAATTGATATTAAATGTTCGTAATGTCGGTGCAATAAGCCATATTTCCATTACAGCAATTTAAGCATCAAGTAGGCTTTGCACAATGCGAGGCAAAATGTCAATGTTAACAAAAGTCAAATTTAAAACCGGTAATGTCGATTTGTTGACAGCATTTCGAAAGGTTTTTAAAGATTGTGACTGAAACGCAATAAAAATGGGTATTCAAGGTTCATTCAAGCTATATGAAATCGTATTAAATTATAGCGATGCAGAAATATACGACTTTTTAGTAGGTAGCGCTTCGTGCAAGCCATTAAGCCGTTTTGCCTTAAAGGAGACGAAACTAACCCAAAGCTAACTTTTGGGGAAGGGTAAAAAATCTTCAATAAGACGTACCAGCTTGATCTTTCTGGTGGCCGGCCTGTGTCGGATTCAGCCTTTCTAAAGGTCTGCTTACCGACTAAAAACTTTCCCTCTGTTAGAGCTGCCGCTGTGGTACCGCCCTGCCGGGCATTCGTCGCAGTGACACTCGTTCTTTCTAGTCCCTTTCTTCAGCCTCTTTCGTCCTCATTATCTCTCGTATCATCTCGTGTACTGTGCACCAGTCTTTCTTTGACCGAAGCATCATGGTTATGATGGTGTCTCTTTGGGGCTGGCTTCCTATTTTTATTTCCGCCTCCAGTCTTTGTCGTTGCCATCTTGGGCATACGAACAGTGTGTGCTCAGGTGTGTCTGTTTCGTTGCAATATATGCAGATATCGTCGGTTTTATGAAGCCTAGCCGTGTATGTCCTATAAGATCCATGTCCTGATAGAGCCTGTGTCAGGTAATAGTCTATTCGTCTATGTCGGCAATTTACCCAATTGTCGATGTTTCTTATCAGAGTCTTCGTCCACTGCGCTTTATCTGTCTTCATCTCTCTTGCCACTTGTTTATTGTCGCTTGTCTAGTCAGTCTTCGGGTTTCCTCTGTGTGGCCCGTGCCTGTGTTGTAGAGTAGTGTTCGTTCTTCTACAATTAAGTCTATGGGGGGGGTTCCCGTAATTACCTGAATTGCTTCGGACGACACGGTCCTGTATCCGCATGCCACTCTCAGTAGAGCTTTCCTCTGCACACTTGTTGTCAAGTTTCGATATTTACTTATCCGCATCATGCCATGCCATATCGGTGCGCCATACAGTAGAATCGATTGCATTACTCCATACAGGACCTGTCTCTTTGTGCTCTCTGGGCCCCCGACATTTGGCATCAGTCGCATGAGAGCCCCCCATGCGTTCTGCTCTCCCTCTCGGCTGCCGTTACTACCTGTTGCCTATATTGAAGATTCTCCCCAATTCTTACGCCTAGGTATTTTACCTCCTTCGACGGTTTAATTTCAGTATCTCCTATCTGGAAGCTAATGTTTCCTCGGTACCTCTTTCCGGACAGGATGACCGCCTCGGTCTTTTCAGGTGCCAATTGAAGGCAGTTTTTTGCCATCCAGCTTTGGATCTTTCTTACACTGATGTTGACATTTCGTGTTAGGTCCTCCGCATTCATAGCTGCAGCCACTATGGCCAAGTCATCGGCAAAGCCGATAGCTTCCACACGCTCCGGATAGTCCAACTGGAGTACCGAATCATAGCACAAATTCCACAGTGTTGGGCCCAGGACTGAGCCCTGGGGGATACCGGCTGTAGTTTGGTAGATGTCGTTTTTGTTTGTTATTATGTAGCGTTCTTCCATATAGTCTCTTATGATGTTAATTAAGTATGGTGATATCTTTTTTCTTGCTAGTTCCTCAAGAATTCTCTCCCATGATGCAGAATTAAAGGCATTCTTCACGTCCAGTGTGAGGAGGCTGCACCATCTCTCTCCGTCACCGTGGTATTTTTGCCTTTCGGCAATGTCAGTAACCCGTTGTATTGCATTGATTGTCGATAAGCCCTTTCTGAAACCGTATTGGTTTTGGGATAGCCCTCCTGATGCTTCCAGCTCGTCCTCCAATCGCTTCTTTATAAGACGTTCGTAGAGCTTTGCCATTGTGTTGATGAGGCATAGAGGCCTGTATGCGTTAGGGGCTTCTAGGGGTTTTCCGATCTTGTATATAAGAACCAGTCTAGCTTTTTTCCAGCTTGTGGGAAAGCTCTGTGTAGCAAGGAGTTGGTTGAGGGAATTTAGAGTGGGGATTGGAGCTGTTTCTAACAGCTGCCTAACAGCTTCAGACGGGATGCCGTCAGGGCCAGGTGCTTTTCCGGTTTTTATTTCCTTTTCCGCTCTGCTCAGTTCTTCGATGGTGAACGGAGTGTATACCTCGGTGATCCGGTGTTTCTCGAGCAGGTTTCTTCTCAATGGGAATAGCTCTTCTACGATTTCCAGTTCTTTTTTTTGAGATAGGTCGATATTTGGGCCCGTATTTTTAAATCTTTTTGTTGCTATCCTATATCCGTCTCCCCAGATATCATTATTAAGTTCTTCACATAGTTTGCGCCAGTGTGCTCTTTTTTCTTTGTCTATTAACTTTCTAAGGAGTTTTTTCTCTTCTTTATAGAGGCTCCATTTCTCTTCTATGTTCGGACCTCCGCCGTGGTTGTCTCTTTCTCTGGTGTAAATACGCCTGGCCTTTATGCACTTCGTTCTTTGTTGGCTTATTTCGTCGTTCCACCAGTACGGAGAGGTTCCATGTTTATGCCCCGAGTTGGTACTTGACATCTTGTAAGCTCTCTTGATCATTGTTGTGTTATCGTCAATGTCAGGGTCGCCCCAGACATCCGCAATGCTTTCGTTTATACAGTTCGCAAAGTGTTCTTTGTTGAAGCTGACTTTATTTTTTATTGAGGCCTTTTTCATGTTTACGCCATTTACGTTGAACACAATATGGACGTGTGGAGACAGTGGCTGATTTTTGAGCGTCTTCCAGTCCGTTACACTTCTGGCTAGTTTTTGTGTCGAAAAGGTGATGTCAATAAACGAGCTTGAGTTTCCCCTGATGAACGTGGGGCTCCCTCCTACGTTGTGGGCCACTGGGTTGAGCATCGCGCCCGCTTCCGTGAGGATTTGTCCTCTTCGGTCAGTGATTGGCGAGCCCCATTCCGGGGCTTTGGCATTAAAATCCCCCAATATTAAGGCTTCTCTTTTGCCATTTGAGACCATCTCCATCAGTGTGTCAACGTAGGATTCAAACTCTGTGATTGGGATATTTGGTGAGACATAGCACCCGTAGATATCAAATTCAGGCATCGAGATATACGATATGCCCTCTCCTTTTTTTCTCTTGCTGATCTTCGTACTCTGGTTGTCCAGATAGATGGCCACGTCTCCCCTCGTGTCTGACAGCCATCGACTGTTCCCAAGTAGCTTGCGATTCGGTTCGCTCCACTATCAGGTCTGCTTGCTCCTCGGACGCCGCCAGGAATGCCATATCGTGCGCCTTGCGGGATCTGTCTGCGTTTATCTGCAGCACTCGAAGATAGTTTCCTCGTTTTGTGGCTGGTGGTGGTCCTGGGATATTCGCCATTTGTGGGGAATCCGGCGTTGCATCGTTTGCGCTGATTGCTTACTGGTTTGGGTTAGTTTGGGTTAGCTCACCCAAACTAACCAAAGCTAACCCAAGCTAATCGAAATTGTTATACTCCTATGTTTGCATGAAGAATGGCTTGCGCTGAAGTGCGTAGTACCTAAAACGAGACAAAACTAACCCAACCTAACCCAAGCTAACCCAAACTAGCGGTAGCGCAAGTAATTTTTCATACAAGTGCGTAGTGCCTAAAACGAGACGAAACTAACCCAAGCTAACCCAAACTGGCACCCCACGCAAGTTATTCTTCACGCAAGTGCGCTGTGCCTAAAACCAGACGAAACCCAAGCTAACCTAAACTAACCCAAGCTAACCGGAATTGTTTCTCATAGGTTTGCATAAGTGCGTAGTGCCTTAAGCGAGATGAAAATAACACAAACTAACCCAAGCTAATTCAAACTAACCCAAGCTAACCTAAACTTTTTTTTTTTTTTTGAAGGAGGAAATACAGTTACGTACACCTGCATTACAGGTAGTGTGGGACTCGCTGCTCTCTCTCGATGACATGGGAGCCATACCTTCTAAAACCTCCTTCACGCCCTTGAGGAGAGCTTCCCGGCCCCGTCATAGACATCTCCACAGGAAGCTTCCGGGTGTCTTAATTGTTATCTGTTCTTTTTTCAATTTTTTCATCTTCTTCTTTCTTTTTCATCACTTGTTTTATGTATTTATGGATGATCTCCCATTTATTCCTATTTTCCAACATGTGGGTAATCATCAATCTCGCTAACCTAAACTAACCCAAGCTAATTCAGACTAACCCAAGCTAACCTAAACTAACCCAAGCTAACCTAAACTAACCCAAGCCAACTTAAGCTAAACGGAATCGTTTCTCAAAGGTTTGTATGAAGAATGGCTTGCGCAAGTACCTTAAACGAGACGAAACTAACGCAAAGCTAACCCAAACTAACCCAAGTTACCGAAATTGCTTCCCTTAGGTTTGCATGAAGAATGACTTGCGCGAAGCGCAAGTCATTATTCATGCAAGTGCGTAGTGCCTAAACCGAGACGAAACGAACCCAAAGCTAACCCAAACTAACTCAGAGTAGTTCAGACCATGTGGTGGGTAACGCGGAGTAGCTTGGAGTAGATCGTAGGTAATGCGGACTGGCTCGGAGTAGGTCGTAAGTAGCTTGAAGAAGGTCGTAAGTACTGCGGAGTGGCTCGGAGTAGCTTGGATCAGGTCATAAGTAGCCCAGAGTAGCTTGCAGATCGCTCGAACTAGGGCGTAGGTAGCGCGGAGTAGGCTCGGACTAGCTTGGAGTAGGTCTTCTTAAGTAGCGCGGAGTGACTCAGACTTGCTTGAAGTAGATTGTAAGTACCGCGGAGTGGCTCGGACTAGGTCATAAGTAGCTCAGACTAGTTTAGAGTAGGGTGTAGATAGCTGAGAGTAAGTTGGAGTAGGTCGTAACGTAAGTATCGCGGAGTAACTTGGAGTAGGTCGTAAATAGCGCGGAGTGTCAGACTAATTTGGAGTAGGTGATAAGGAACTCAGGCCAGTTTGGAGTAGGGTGTAGATAGCTGAGACTAGGTTGGAGTAGGTCATAGGTAGCGCGTAGTGACTCGGAGTAAATGGTAAGTAGGCGGAGTTGCTCGAAGTAGCTAGGAGCAGATCTTAAGTAACTCAGAGTAGCTTGGAGTAGGTCGTAACATTATTTATATTTATATAAACAATGGTCGTATGTAGCTCAGAGTGTAGTTCATAATAAGCCGTAAGTAGTTTGGGTTAGTTTGAGTTATTACTCGCTTCTCTCGCTCGAATAGCAAACACAACAACCAACCCAAACTAACCGAAACTAAGTAAATAAATAAATTATTTCATAAAACAGATTTCATTACATAAATTTGAGTTAGTTTCTGTTCGTTTTACTCCCGGAGTGTGCGGAGGCCAACGCATGAAATGTAGCGCGCTTATTTGGCTTACTTTGGAATGGCTAAAAGTCGAGTAAAAGGGCGATCACTTTGTCTTATTTTCAATAAGAGAAATCTTGAACTTTGGAGACTCAATTGTGGTTCCTCACATTTTCTTGGCTTTATCTCAGCCATCGCTTAAACTACTTACCTCTTGATAACAAAAGAAAATTTGCAAGGCGGACAACCTATATCTTTACAACCAGACCCCATGTAAATTAAAGTTTTTAATAGTTGGTATATAAAAATATTCACAGAATGAATGATAGTTGTATTTATTAAAAAATTTTATGTTCTTTGTCAAATTTGACATTTGAAAAATACTAGCCGCGTTCGTTATTGTCATCTTTTTCCTCGATTTGGTCTAAAAATTTGACAGTCACGAGGTCTGTATATTTAAAAGGAAAATTCAAGTCACGTGCCTGTCAAAATGTTGGAGCAAATCAAGGAAAAAGATGACAAAAACGAACGCGGCTACTGCTTGATGCTTAAATTCTCTTTAAAAACGTCACTTCTGACATAAAAATATGGCTTATTGCACCGACATTACGAACATCTAATATCAATTTTTCACCAAAAAATCGTAATAATATCTCAATGATCCTCACTTTTTTGGAAAGAAAAACAAAAAACGAATCGATTGATACCAAAATTTCTCCAAAAACACCTTGCCCTTAAGTTGTCATAAAGTGATATGTCACCAAAACGAATTGAAAATGGGCCAGGATCGGATAATCTGAATATTTTTCAGGCGATAAGCGGCGATTTCTGTGGATTTTATGGGAGATTTCCGTCGAGTTAAATTTCACTTTAAACATCGAAGTTGTAATAGAATACAACAAAAATGCTGGTATTTCTTAATATTAATTTAGCATTGTTGAAGTTTTCACTTCTGCCGTGTGGTCTTAAGCACGTTTCTTAGTATCGTTTAGTATTATGATATCTAAATAATAATAATAATAAAACTATTAAAACACATATAACGATAAGATACAATTAACTTCTATACCTAGGCCATGTCACTTACTTATACATATCCGCGGTTTTATTAATAATTGTATTGAAAAATCTATGTTTTTATTATTAATTTATATTTTTAAATAATTTATTTAAGATATACTAGCCCAAACTACCACAATCTTATAAAAGAATACTTTGATTGTAAATTGAAATTTGGGCAAAAAATATCTACTTGATGATTATAGAAATTATAAACACTTACATGATTACCCCATAAGCACGAATATATTAAGAAATATATACCGCACAGGTTTAAATTTATTGTTTAAACCGAAAAGAGCTGAACGCACCAACGAAAAGATTATATTCGAATAATCCAATAATAATTTCCCATGCAGACCATTTATTTCTCTCGATAAATCAATATGCATGTAAATTTTCATAGAGGGTAAAAAATATAAATATTTACATTACAATTAACTAAAATTAGGAGTTTTCTCGGAGTATAATTACAGGAGAAATGATTATTGAGCAAATACGTTGCGAATGTATATTAGATTTATACACAACTCTAGTGTAAGTAGTTCGCTTGAGTTATAAAATATTATTTTACTCATTGCAACCATTTCAATACTTTAGGCACTGTTCTTACACCTCATATTCATATAAAGAAAATGTTTCGTTTAGCATTGTTTTTGTTTTTCAAGAAGAACTCTCTTACTTAACCAGTGGTAAAAAATTGTATGTATTATCTAGCACTAAAGAGATATGGCACAATTCACTTCAATCTTACAAGACGTTGCCCGGACGCATATATACGTAAACTGCAGACGCATAAGGTTCTGCCATAGGGCGACTGTAATTTAAAAAAGAAAACAATTGAAAAATATAAAAAACACATCGACGGGAATCGAACTCGGGCCGCCATATCACAAGCACAGCATATGACCACTGAGCTACGAGACAAATTCAAAGTAATTCGGTGGACAAGGGTCTAGGGAGCAGACAGAGGGAGCGAGTCCAAAGTACGGGTACGTATTACAATAAGTAATATTTTACTTTTCGCATGGCCCTCCGCTCGCTTCCGCTCGCTACGGGGGCTCAAGAAAATGAAACTAGCCAGGTGCTAACCTGGCTAGTTTCTTCATACCCAAAATCAAGAAAAAAACTGTTTAGAACTTAACTGTAAAAAAAATAAAAAAAGCAACGGGGTTTGAACCCGGGCCGCCGCCGATAGTCGTCGAATTGAGACCTAACCATCTAGGCCTCTCAACCACGAGGGCTCTTGCGGCAAATTGATTGCATCGCGAAGGCATGGCGCGAATGTAATCGATAACTAGCTTCGCCTGTCTGATCCCTAGACTCTTTTATTTGGTGGACCATAAAGATATGGTGTTTGTCAATAAAGTGATGCGCGCGCAAATCTGAAGTGACATTTAAAATTTAATCTAGGATTTTAAGAGAATTCTGATATTAAACTTTAAATCTATCAAGCATTGTAGTTTAGATTCAGAATTTAAGTTTAAACCTATCGTGCCTTAAACTCAGAATTTAATAAAAATTAAAGGTAGGTTTGGAATTTGCACAAAATTCTGATTTTAAATTTAGATTTAAAAAATCCTAAGTGTGTACGAATTTATCAGACATTTAAGGCTGCACGCAGAATTTAGGATTTTTTAAATTTATTTGGGATTTTATCAAAATTCTAATCTCAGAATTCAAGAAAAATTTAATTTTAATCTGCTATATCTACAAAATTTCGATTTTAAACTCAAATTTTAAAAAATCAGAATTTAAATTTCAAATCCATCAAGCCTTTGAATTAGAATATTGTAGCTTTAATCTGCTATTTTAACAAAATTCTGATTTTGAACTCAAATTTTAAAAAAATCCTAGTTTCTCTAAATATATTAAGCCTTTGAGTTTAACCTTAGAACTGAAAAAAATTCTTAAATTAATCCGGGATTTGAACAAAATTCTGATCTTATACTTGAATTTGAAAAACATCTTTGAGTTTAAACTAAAACTTTAATAACATTTTAAGTTTATTCTGGTGTTTTAAGACAATTCTGACTTAAAATCAGTATTTTTTTTATGGCAGTGGCACACACACTAAAGGGAGACCCTATGGCGCTCGACGAGCGGTGTGTGTGCGAAGATGTTGATTGACCCGGCTCTTGAATATTTGTAAGTTGTAATTAGTGGGAAACAGATGTCCTGGGAGTGAGTTCCACAGTGATGCAGTGCGCCAGACAAAGGAGTTCTTGTAAAGCGATGTTCTAGGTGTTTCCAGTTGTACAACGAACTGGTGCGCTCTTGCCGTCTGTCGTGACTGTCTGACAGGAGCTGCCAGGGGCGGGATGAGGCGGGCCAAATCCTGGGAACATCTGCCGTGAAAGTATCTGTAAAACAGAGATATCTCGGCTACATGTCTGCGGTGTTCCAGACTATCTAGATTCCGGGTCAACTCCGGGTCGCCGACGAGACGCACAGCTCTCTTCTGAATGGAATCCAGCAGCTTTTGGGTGTGCTTTGGTGCGGCACCCCAGATATGTGAGCAATATTCTAAGCACGGTCTTATTTGCGCTTTGTAGAGCAAGAGCAACTGCTGCGGTGTATAGAGTTTTTTGTTGCGAAATAGCGCACCAAGCTTCTGGGAGGCTGATTTTGCGATGTTAGCAACGTGGTCATGCCAGGACATATTGCTGTTGACCGAGATACCCAGCAGTCCGATTGACGAGGATGGACGAATGGTCGACCCTGCCATAATGATGTCAGGGCCCGCTGTATTGGCCCTCTTGGTAAACGTGGCTGCTTGGGTCTTTGCTGCATTGAACTGGACCAAATTTCGGTCGCCCCAAGTTTGAACTTTCTCCAGGTCTTGATTAATTGCTGTAATCTGCTCCTGTCTGCGGTGATGAGTCTCAGTCGCTGGTAAGGGTTTTTCTGATCTAAAGTGGGAGACAAGGGTACTGTCATCTGCAAAACTGTAAACAGGATTATTTGTTTCGGTCAGCAGGTCATTAATATAGATGAGGAACAGAGTTGGTGAAAGTATTGCGCCCTGAGGCACGCCCGCGTTGATGGTGAATGTGTCCGAGATGTGTCCATCGACTGCAACGTGCAGAGATCGGCTCTTAAGGAAACTGGCAAGCCAGCTGCAGAGAGAGGCTGGCAGTCCGAAGGACGGTAGTTTGTTGAGCACTCCGTCATGCCAAACTCTGTCGAATGCCTTTGAAATATCCAACGCAATCGCTCGAGACTCTCCGTAGTTCTCAATTGCCCTACTCCTTATATGTAAGTGACATAGGCCAATATATCTCCTGTCGATCTCTCTTTACGAAAGCCGTATTGATTATCGCTGATTATTTTGTTGTTCTCGAGGTACTTGAGTAGTTGCTGATTGACTACACGCTCCATGACTTTGGAGATTATTGGAAGCAAGGCAATTGGACGATAGTTTGAGGGCGTGGTTTTCTTGCCTTTTTTTGGAACAGGTTGCACTCGAGCGACTTTCCAAGAAGATGGGTAAATCCCTTTTCCGTAAGACAGAGAAAAAAGCCTGGAAAAACGGGTGTTAGTTCGTTGGCGCAGTTCTTTAACACGATGGCAGGTATTCCGTCCGGTCCTGATGCCTTTTGCGTATCTAGATTTTTAAGGATTTTACGAATATCACGGTGATGAAATTTGACTTCTGCCATGGTAGTGTTGATGTTCAATATGGTGGGGAGAGTCTTGCCTTGGGGGACGTCTAAGGTAGAGTGCGAAGAAAACATTTTGGCGAGCATGTTTGCTTTTGCCTTGGCTGTAGTCGCCGTGATGCCACGTTCGTCTGTCAAAGGTGGGAGAGACGTTTCTGTAAAGTTGTTACTTACTGCCTTTGCTACCGACCAGAAATTCCTGGAGCCACTGGGGCATTGCAAAAGTTTATTCCTGATCCTTTGATTGTGTTTGTCCTTAGTTTCGTCGATAACACGCTTGCATTCGTTTCTCGCTTCGACAAAATAATTGCGATTTAGAATAGGATAAAGAATCCTATTTTAAAACTTAATTTAATCAAGCCAGATTCAACTAAGAATTTCACAAACATGAAGTGTAATCTGATATTTTAATTTGACAAAATTCTGATTTTAAACTCCGATTAAAAAAATAAAAATTTAAGCTCAAAATCTATCAAGCCTTTGGGTTTTAACTGCAAATTTAACAATTAAAAAGTAATCTAGAATTTCAAGACAATTCTGATATTAAACTTTAAATATAACAAGCATTGTAGATTAAATTCAGAATTTAACAACATTTTAAGTTTAACCTGGTATTTTAAACTAATATTTAAAAAGAATCTAAGCTTAAGCCTATCATGCCTTAAACTCAGAATTAAAAAAAATTAAGGTAAATCTGGGATTTTCACAGAATTCTGTTTTAATTTAGATTTTAGAAAATTCCAAGACTATACGAAACTATCAAATATTTGAGGTGAGACTCAGAACTTAACAAATTTTTAATTTTATTTGGGATTTTACCAAAATTCTAAATCCACAATTTAAGAAAAATCTTAGTTTAATCTACTATAGTCACAAAATCTCGATTTTAAACTCATATTTATTCAAATTCAAATTCATCAAGCCTTTGAGATTCAATTTAAAAATTTGTAAGTTTAATCTGCTATTTAACCAAAATTCTGCATCTGAACTCAGATTTAAAAAAAGAGAGCTTCAATGTAAAATCCATCAAGCCTTTGAATTTAAACAGAGAATTTTGATTTTGAACTCTGAAACTCTTTTTAAAAATTCGTAGTTTAAATTCTAATTTTATTAAGTCTTTAAGTTTAACTCAGAAAGAAAATGTTTAAATTAATTTTGAGTTTCAACAAAATTCTGATTATACAGGGTGTCCGGATATTCGACCGACAACGCTTGACAGATGATAGCCCTTGCAAATTGATGAAAATAGATATAGGAACATATACCTCTTAGGTGCCTAATTTTCGAGATACAGGGTGTTAAAGCCCAAAAAACATACGATTTTTTGCAATAAATCGCAAACTGAAAAAATTATTTGTTTCAAAATTGTTTAGTGACTTCCTCTTTAAAGGCCTCAAATTTTGACCACTAAAGCGCTTTTGACTCTTTATCCAGTGGCGTGCTACAGGGGTAGGTATCATTTTATCTCCCTGTAATTGTTACGCCACTGGGTTAATGACGATTCTTTCCTGTGTTTTTAATTCCCTGTTTATTGTTCTTCAAAAAAGACATAAGGTTGAACTATGCTAAAAGCAACAGTTTTCGAGTTATTTGTCCTCCAGTAAAAGCTTGTCCCGTTTTTTATTAATTATTACCTACCATGTATATTTTCTAACAAGCGGATTTATGGCGTATTTGTTATGTGTTACATACACAAGAATTGTCAGTGTCATCTTAACAGCAAATACGCTATAAATACGCTTGTTAGAAAATATACATACATGGTAGGTAATAATTAATAAAAACCGGGACAAGCTTTTACTGGAGGACAAATAACTCGAAAACTGTTGCTTTTAGCATAGTTCAACCTTATGTCTTTTTTGAAGAACAATAAACAAGGAATTAAAAACATAGCAAAGAATCGTCATTAACCCAGTGGCGTAACAATTATAGGGAGTTAAAATAAAGCCTCCCCCTGTAGCACGCCATTCGATAAAGCGTCAAAAGCGTGTTAGTGGTCAAAATTTGAGGCTTTTAAAGAGAAGGTCACTTACCAATTTTGAAACAAATATCTTTTTGCGAATTATTGCAAAAAAAATCGTATTTATTTTTGTACTTTAACACCCTGTATCTCGAAAATTTGGCACCTAAGGGGTATATGTTCCTATATCATTTTTTATCAATTTGCAAGGGCTATCATTTGTCAAGCGTTGTCGGTCGAATATCCGGACACTCTGTATACTAAGATTTTTTAAAAAACAGTCCAATTAAATTTTAAATCTACCGCGCCTTTGAGTTTAAACAAAAATTTAACAACATTTTACGTTTAATCTGGAGTTTTAAAAAGCCAATATTTAAAAATATTACTTTTAACTTTAATTAACCCAAACCTTTTAGTTTAAACTCAGAATTTTACAAATTTTACGTGTAATCTGGTATTTTAACAAACCTTATTTTCACACTTTAAAAAGATTTAAGTTTAAGCTCTAAATTTATCAAGCCTTTAATTTTAAACCCAGAATTTAAGGACATTTTAAGTTTAGTTTGGGATTTTTACAAAATTTTTCCCAACACCAAATATTTCCTAAGTTAAACTTTAAATCTATCAAACCTTTGAGTTTAAACTCAGAATTTAACAACATTTTGGGATTTTAACAATATTCTGTTCTTACACCCTATTTAAAAAATATAATATATTCTAAGTTAAACAGTAGTTAAATTTTCAATCTGCTAGTCTAACAAAATTCTGATCTTAAACTCAGACTTTTAGAAAAATCCTATTAAGCCTTTGGGATTAATCTCAGAATTGAACAACATTTAAAGTTTAATCTGGGGCTTTAAGGAAATTCTCACCCAAAATTAGTATATAGAAAAATATATATTAAACTTTAATTCTATCAAGCCTTTGAGTTTAAATTCAGAATTTAACAAATATAAAGTGTAATCTGGTATTTTAACAAAATTCTGTCCTTACACTAGAATTTTAAATCTATCAAGCCTTTGTGATTAAATTAAGAATTTAGTAACATTTTAAGTTTAATCTGGGGTTTTAAGACAATTCTGAGTTAAAATCAGTATTTATTCTGAGTTTAGAATCTGGTATTTTAATTTAACAAAATTCTGATTTTAAACTCAGATTTAAAGATAATACTTTAAGCTCCAAATTTACCAGGTCTTTGAGTTTCAACTCCGAATTTAACATTTAAAATTAACCTAGGATTTTAAGACAATTATTCTGATATTAAACCTTAAATCTATCAAGTATTGTAGTTTAAATTCAGAATTTAACAAACTTTTAAGTTTAACCTGGTATTTTAAACTGATATTTAAAAAAAATCTAAGTTTGAAATTTAAACCTATCACGCCTTAAACTGAGATTTAAAATAAAAATTAAAGCAAATCTGGGATTTTTATAGAATTCTGGTTTTAGTTTAGATATTAGAAAATTCCAAGATTATGCGAATCTATCAGATATTTTAGGTTAGACTCCGAATTTAATAAATGTTTAATTTTATCTGGGATTTCATCAATATTCTAAATCCAGAATTTAAGAAAAATCTAAGTTTAGTTTACTATAGTAACAAAATTTTGATTTTAAACTCATATTTAAAAAAAATCAGAGTTCAAACTTTATATTCATCAAGCTTTGAGATTAAACTCAGAATTTTGTGAGCTTAATCTGCTATTTAAACAAAATTCTACATCTGAACTCAGATTTAAAAAAGAAACAGAGTATTAATTTCAAATTCATCAAGCCTTTGACCTTAAACAAAGAATTTTGATTTTGAGCTCTGATTGTAAAATATTCTTAGTTTAAACTCTAATTCTATTAAGTCTTTGAGTTTAACTTCAGAATTGAAGAAAATGCTTCAATCATTCTTGAATTTCAACAAAATTCTGAGTATATACTAAGATTTAAAAAAAATAGTTTAATTAAATTTTAAATCTACGGCGCCTTTGAGTTTAAACAAGAATTTAACAACATTTTAAGTTTAATCTTGGGTTTTAAAAAAGTCAATATTTAAAAATATAACTTTTAACTTTAATTCTGTCAAACCTGTTAGGTTAGACTCAGAATTTTACAAATGTTACGTGTAATCTGTTATTTTAACAAACCTTATTTTCACACTTTAAATAGTTTTAAGTTTAAGCTCTAAATTTATCAAACCTTTGATTATAAACCCATAATTTAAGGACATTTTAAATTTAGTTTGGGATTTTAACAAAATTATTTCCTAACCCCAAAATTTTCCTAAGTTAAACTTTAAATCTATCAAACCTTTGAGTTTAAACTCAGAATTTAACAACATTTTGGGATTTTAACAAAATTCTGTTCTTACACCATATTTAAAAATATAATATATTCTAAGTTAAACAGTAGTTAAATTTTCAATCTGCTAGTCTAACAAAATTCTGATCTAAAACTCAGACTTTTAAAAAAATCCTATTAAGCCTTTAAGATTAATCTCAGAATTGAACAACATTTTAAGTTTAATCTGGGGCTTTAAGGAAATTCTCACCGAAAATTAGTATATAGAAAAATATGTATTAAACTTTAATTCTATCTAGCCTTTGAGTTTAAATTCAGAATTTAACAAATATAAAGTGTAATCTGGTATTTTAACAAAATTCTGTCCTTAACTAGAACTTAAAAAAATCTTCTAAGCTAAATTTTGACTCTATCAAGCCTTTGAGTTTAAACTAAGACTTTAATAATATTTTAAGTTTAAACTGGAGTTTTAAGAAAATTCTGACTTAAAATCAGTATTTAAAAAGTACTATTTTTAACTTTAATTCTATTACGCCTATAGTTTAAACTCAGAATTCAACAAACATGAAGAGAAATGTAGTAGCTTAATTTATCAAGATTCTGATTTTAAACTCAGATTAAAAAATAATTATAATTTAAGCTCCAGATCTATCAAGCCTTTGAGTTTTAACTCCAAATTAAACATTTAAAATATTATCTAGAATTTTAAAACAAATCTGACATTAAATCTTAAATCTATCAAGCATTGCAAATTAAATTCAGAACTTAAAAATATTTTAAGGTTAACCTGGTATTTTAAACTAATATTTTAAAAAATTCTAAGATGAAGTTTAAACCTATCACGCCTTAAACTCGAAATTAAAAAAAAAAATAAGGTAAATCTGGGATGTTCACAGAACTGATTTTTAATTTAAATTTTAGAAAATTCCAAAATTATAGGAATCTATCAGGTATTAGAGCTTAGACTCAGAATTTAATAAATGTCTAATTTTATCTGGGATTTTACCAATATTCTAAATCCAGAATTAAAAATAAAGTTTTAAGTTTAGTATACTATAGTAACAAAATTTTGATTTTTAGACTTAGATTAAACAAAAATCAGAGTTTAAACTTTAAATTTATCTAGCCTTTGAAATCAAACTTAGAATTTTATAACTTTAATCTGCTATGTCAACAAAATCCTGCATCTGAACAAACAAAGTTTCAATTTAAAATCCGTCAAACCTTTAAATTTAAACACAAAATTTTGATTTTGAACTCTGATTTTAAAAAATTTTGAGTTTAAGCACTAATTCTATTAAGTCTTTAATTTTAACTTCATAATTGAAGAAAATGCTTAAATTAATTTTGAATTTCAATAAAATTCTGATTATATACTAAGATTTAAAAAAAACAATAGTATAATTAAATTTTAAATCTGCTGGTCCTTTGAGTTAAATTCTTGGTCTAAAACCAAGAATTTAACAACATTTTAAGTTTAAAAAAAGTCAATATTTAAAAATAGTACTTTTAACTTTAATTTTTGTCAAACCTTTTAGTTTAAACTCAGAATTTCACAAATATTAAATGTAATCTGGTATTTTAACAAATTTACACATTTTAAAAAGTTTCAAATTTAAGCTCTAAAGTTATCAAGACCGGCAGCTCGTGCTCGTGATAGAAAAAATGACCCATTTTTTACAGTCTGCGTTTGATAGGGGATTTACTTACAGCTGTAAGCTATCGAAATATGCATTAAAAATTTCTCGCTCAGTAATAATGCGTTTGAAAACATAAATTTTAGTTTGCAAAAAATCGTATTCAGGAACAACCTTTTACAAACTTTGGTCAACTGCCAATTACATGAACACAAATTTTGCCAAATCCGTCATAAGCTTATTGGCATATGTTGTTCCTGAGTACAATAGTTACGCATGCTCCTGTAATCTTGTAAAAATAATCGTGTCACTGAGAACAATTTTACAGTCTGTCAAGCCCAAGTTAAACTCAATTAACAGTAAAGTTATAACAATTTTACTAAGCAGACGTTTGTATTGCTTCAAGTCTGACATATTTATACATCTGCAAAACGTCTGCCTAGTAAAATCGTTATAACTATACCGATAACTGAGTCTAACGTGTGCTTGGCAGACTGTAAAAAATTGTTCTCAGTGACACAAGTTTTTTACAAGATTACACGAGTATGCTTGACTTTTGTATTCGCGAAAAACGTCTGTCAATAAGTTTATGGCAGATTTGGCATAATTGGCAGACTGTAAAAAATTGTTCCAGGATGCCATTTTTTTGCAAACTAAAATTAGTGTTTCCAAACGCATTACCGCGGTGCGAGAAATTTTTAATGCATATTTGGATAGCTTACGGCTGTAAGTACGTTCCCTATCAAAGGCAGACTGTAAAAATGGGTCCCTTTTTTTGCCAGGAGCTGCCGCGCTATTTGAAAATATACATTCGTAGATACGCTGGGAATATATTTTTTCTAATTATAAACTGCATGTCGTCACCTATCGGCGAGAGAGTGTACTACACATTGATCTATTCGGAAAAGGCGGTCATATAATTAGCCTTTTAAGATCCTTTACACAAGTAGAGCACTATGTAAAAATCGACCTCTCCTATTGGTCGATCCATCTCGTATTACAATATCACATATTAAATAAGTTAATCTGTGCAATATCACCAGATTATCTGTGACAATATGTCTTCGTGATGCAATCAATTTGCCGCACGAGCTCTCGTGGTCGAGATCGAGAGGTTTAGATCATAACCCTTATCTATGGTTTAGATCAGTGGCGGATTTAGAGGGGGGGCGAAGGGGGTTTCGCCCCCCCCCCCTGAATTAAAATGTTTAATATAATAATTGCGTTGCTTGATTTTGTTATTCTTTTTCTTAGCGCGTTTTGTCCCTTTACTCTAAATCGCCCCCCCCCCCCTCAGATAAATCCTGGATCTGCCCCTGGTGTAGATGGTTCGGTCTTACCTGGACGGCCCGAGTTTAAACCGCGTTGCTTTTTTTATTATTATTTTTTTTTAAGATTATGTTTCTAAATAGTTTTTTTCTTGGTTTTGGGTATGTCTTGGGTTAGTTTGGGTTAGCACTTGGATAGTTTCCTTTTCTCGAGTCCCCGTAGCGAGGGAAGCGAGCGGAGGGCCATGCGGATCGACCAATAGGAGAGGCCGATTTTTACATAGTGCTCTACTTGTGTAAAGGATCTTAAAGACCTCTAGATGTCTAGAGCAAGACGTTTAAAAATTACATATAATAACAGCGCATTCGCCATTCTATCGAGAAAGCGTTATTTTTACGTATAGCGACCAGTGTGCAAAGCTATATTTTTTAAAACTAGGCCGTGAAAAGTGTACAAAATAGCTATATTCAGTACAAGTTGCGAAATAATAATGTTTTAAGAACGCCACGTGAATCTGACAACAAATCGAGTGCTTGAAACACTTATTACGCAACAAGTAACGAATAAAAGTTTTTATAGAAGTATTATTAGTTTTTATTTTAAGATACGGAAATTTTAACAATGCTTTTGACTACTTTTCGACATGAAGCCACCACTAAGCACTGGTTGCTACTATTAGAAGTATGCAAAAATCAAACTTTTTTAATGTTTCAATTTGTCAGGTGAATTATTGCCAACGATATCAATTCGCTTTAAAGTAAAAAATGTGTTAGTGCAAAGAAGATTTTCAATAACTCTACAACTGTGATATAGAAAATGAATCATCATAAGTTGTTAGGCACGTTAATTCTGCAAAAGTCAAAGGAATTATACCAGAACATTTACAGCAGAAGTGACTTTGAAGCACGCGTGCAAAAAGCCATCATTTCCGACATCAAAATTGAAATTTTAGAAAAAAATACTTTACCAAATATTTTTTACTTCACGTACAGACAAGAACATGCAACTTTTTATGTGATTAATTTCGAGAGGAAGTCTCCTATCTCGAACTAACCCTCACAGAGATAAATAGGTATCGCATACTGAAATTGTTCGCAAATTTTTAATAAATTTTCCTTCGGCATTCTGTCAAGAGAAGTTTCCTTTGCAATTTTATACAACATCGCTCAAATGTCACTGAAGTTAGCTTCAGATTCAGGTTCATTTCTGAGTTTTTGATCCCAGATTTACATTTTTACAGTCGTCCAAATGAATATCGAATTATTAAGTAATAATTAGAGAAAACAGATATGTAGGGTATCGAAAACGTGTTTTTAGTTAAATTTTGATTAAAATTTAGTATTACATTATAAATAAATAATACATAAAAATACCTCCCTATTCTTTATTAAACCAGTACCATTTCAAAGGTTAATAATATTTTTGAAATTTCACTTGTTTTCCTGATGAAATTTTGATGTGAAAGTGACATGGAACATATAATTGCCACGCTTTATTAATTACAACCCCCAGTTAATTCTGCTCGTCCGGGAAAATTAGACTGAATATTTGAAAAATTATATAAAAATGAGCTTTTATATGTTTCGCTAAAATTTTGATGTGGAAGTGACAAGGAACATCTCATTGATACGCAGGTAAAATTGTAACCCCCAGTTAACTCTGATAGTCCGGGAAAATTAGACTGAATATATTAAAAATGTATAAAAAAACGTGCCTTTATATGTTTCACTAAAATTTTGATGTGAAAGTGACAAGTGACATCTCATTCATACGCACCTGTAATTGCAACCCCCCAGTTAACCCTGAGAGTGCGGGAATATTAGACTGAATATTTAAAAAATACATAAAAATTTGCATTTATATGTTTCTTTAAAATTTTGATGGGGAAGTCTCCCTCTCTCTCCTTGACACGCTTGAGAAATTGCAACCCCCAGTTAACTCTGATAGTGATTTATTGTTGCAACTATTTCTCCTCCTTTATAATTACGTGGTTTATTTTTTCCTTGTCAAATTATTGCTTCTGACTCTTGTCTGTGCCTCTTTAATTTTATTGGAAGCTCTTTCCTTGCTGCCATTAGGTTTTCTAGTAATATAGATATTTGTTGTACTGCATCTCTCAAAGGTGCATCCGAATCATAACGTGTAGTGTAATGTAACACTAGCTGACTTGATGTTCTTCCAGCCGATTTAATTGTACTTGCCGAACTTGCTCATCCCAAAGTTCTTTGTCTAACACGGACGGTAATAATGCCGCAAGGACACAGTTATGAAGGCGCCAATAGCAAATAATAAGTGTGAAAATTAATATAAACACTTATATTGTTGACGATCAGGAACAGTCAATACGCAACCTCAACGTGCGAATATGTGGCATCCAAGTTGAAGATGGCGGAAGTATTCCCTGAAAGATATTAAATATTTTTAATAAATAGTTAAAAGTGAACATCCAAAATTTATACATAAAAAATGTCACCGCGTGGCATCTAAAATTGCAGGTGATAAGCCTCCAGCAGTTCTCCTGTACCGATACAGCTCGTGTGTCTGTTTTGAAAAATCTAAAACAGTTAATAAATAGTGGAATTCAAATCAAAGGGGACATACCTAAGGTGCGCCTTGCTTTATTCAGTAGTACGATCCGTATGTTCTCTAATAAGGATTCGTGGGTGCTGAACGCCAATATTTATGTTAAATTTGAAAATATGGTGCACCAAATTTCCGATGAATCTGATCTTGAGAAATTAAGAAAATCCTAATAATGTTGTCTGTATTAAGGTATTTTGGCGATGGCTTTGAATATATCCTGTTTTAATTTATAAATAAATAGGAATACGTATAATGGTTTTGAATGAAATCTTGAATGTAGTTTTATATCTTGAGAGTACGATAGTTTGAAGAATTATACAGGCACATTTTCTTTAATGACTTCTTCTTCTTTTTCTATTTATTTTTCTTTCTTTTTGGGGAATACGAAATGCGTAACTGGTTTTGGGCCTATTATAGATCTACTGACTTTTGATTTTCTGTTGAAATAGCTGGGTAATTTTTGGCATTAATAATCGTTGTTTATTTTTTATTTTAGATTTTTTATATAACATATAAATAATTATTTGGAGAGCTGTTCACAGATTTTTAATTATGTATACAGATATTTTTTGTAGCTTACTTAGCTAAATATAATGGATAACCTGAAAATTGGTCATTTGAATGTAAGATGATTGTTTACCGGCTTTAGTGAATTTCGTAATTTAGTTGAGCATAATGACTTTGATATGATCTTATTGCCTTATGTTCGAACACCCCTGTCACAGGCCGTTTTGTCTAGCGTATATCGATGCGTAAATCACCCTAGAATTCGTCACCCTTCATATGGTTCCGAACGCATTCGTGGGTAATAGCGGGAAAACCCTCGTAGATATTCCAGCTGACATGGCTTTGACGTTCTCTCGTTCGAGAAATTTAAATAAATTCGCGTTGCTAAACGATTCGATTTTCAACAAATTGAATTTAGCGCGTGAAAATAAAGTCGATGGTAAAAGGCCCTGCTTCCGGCTCCGTAGCATACTGTTTTGGGATTGATTGATGGGATTGAGCGTCGCACGTATTGATTTTAATTGTCTCTGAATAATTGGGAATTCTGTTAATTGAAGTGGCTTAATGACAATGCGCTTTTGGCTACCCTGGGTAGTTTTTTTTTGAGGATGCCTATACATCGAAATCCCAGGTTTTTATCATTTAATTCCCTTGGTTGAGCGAGTTTTTTCCGAGGTGGGAATATTTTTTGCTACCGTTGGTCTATTACACCGTCGGATCTATTGCTACCGTCGAGTTGTTCATGGTTATCGACTAGCAGCGTTAGCGACAGAGTTTTCCTTGCCTACGCCTATCTAGCGGTACTACCTATATTATAGATCCTTGCAGTCCTTCGCCTGCAAAGGAAATCTTCTTTCTACCGTGAGCAGTTCTTTCCGGAGGCTGTCTGAGGAATTACTCGTCGGCCAAGTGAGCAATTTCAATTTTATTTTCTTTCTTTCATATATTTAGCGGCCATAGTGCGTAATTAACCTACGATCTCTAATTATTATTATTTTGTTCTTTTTTAGCTTTGTTTTCGAGCAAACTTTTAATTTTTTTCTCCTTAATTAAGTTAACATTTAGTCATTAAAATTTTCTTTTAAACGAACTTTGAATTTTTGGGTAATTTTGTCGAGCCTGAGATGTTTAATTTTGCTTAATCAAATTCTAAAATTCAGATAGATCCGTTGATCTAGAATAAATCAGATTTTGGATCGAATTTTTTTAAACTTTTAATCGACTGACGCAATAACGTTGTAGGTCAAACTAGTTTTATTATTATTCTCAAATTTCACGATTTCTGGCTTACGTTGAATAACTGTAGATCAGATAACTACTAGTGTTGTTACAGCCTAGTATACTTTGCGTTATTTTCAATTGTTTTTTTTTTATTGCGGCCTTTGATAATTTCTTTACTCAAACAGATTGTTTATTATCTGTGTCCTACTGGAAACCTGCCAATTAATTGGTGGCTTTAATAACGCCAGGTCTAGTCTAAATAGTTTTTTTTTCATATATTGTTTTTGCGGCAGTTATCAACGAGGCTTAACTGAACTGAATAACCATAGTTAGTTAGTTATACGGTATATTTGACGGATCATGATTCTAGCCACGTGAATTAGTCTTTAATTAGGTGATTACTCAAGCTAATTGAACTTACCTATAACGAGAAGTTATTTGCAGTATCGCTGGCTTTCAACATATTTTACTGACGTTCTTTTTTATTAATGCTTTAAGCGATCGTCATTAATTGCAATTGATTATTTCGGAATTTGTTTAGATTAAGCGTGTGAATTATTTCACCGAGTAAAGCCTAACTTTTTTTTCGTTTAAGAATACAGTCTAACCATAAGAATTGATTTACTGAAATTTTCTCCAATTATATTCTTTTTTTCCTCCTGGCCAGCTGTGACATTTCATTATTAGGTAATAAAACAAATCCTTGTTTGTTTATTCACCTGTTTTATTTAGCTAGAACTTAAGCGAATCTCCAACAGGACAGGCCGCTTCAGTAAATATCTGTTTTTTTTATCATTAGCGCTCAATAATTGAAAAGTTCTTGATTTGTTCTCATGGACTTTAGTTGTTTTCTTTGGTTAATTCGGGTACTTGCTTATACCGACCTTGATTTTGATTAATTCTTGGGTAATTATTTTTCCATTATTAATACTGATAAATTGCCGGTATATATATTGAATCTAATTTTCTAACTTATCTTTGTTGTTTTATTGATCGTTTTTCCTTATAGAAATAAATAACGAATTTTTGGTATTCATTTATTTTGTCGCGAAGCTTAAGCTTAAACGAGTTCCATATTTCAACTGTGGGGTAATTTTTGCTTGTGCTGTCTAAGAGCCCGTGGCGCCTTAAATAAATCAACCCGCACCCTACTCTCCGGCGCGGGCGTTTGAGCTAGGGCCTAATTTATACGCTCGGCGACAGCTCGTTTTAGCCTACGCATTGACATATTTTATTTCATTCAATATCTAATTTTTAAATTCTCAAAATTAAATTTTTTTGGTTCTTCGATTTGATCTTAATCACTCTCAGTTCCTTCTAAACTGAAGTGAAGGTTTGTGCCCATTAGAAGGACAGAAAGAGCGTAATACCTCCCCCACTTTCCCTTAAGAGATCGAGCAAAAAGTGTTTACCAAAAAAAATCGAATTTTTCCCGAGTTTAAAATGGCAATATATTATACTATCTTTAATTTAAGAAAATTTTGCAAAAAAGGTTTTAAAATTTAAGAAAACTATTACGCACCCTGGTGACCATTTTGCAAACTTAAAAACAATTTCCAACATTATCTCTTGACCGCTTTACTTATTTTCTTTACCGTAAGTCTTTACGACGATTAGTTTTCGAGATATAGCCGAGTGCAATTCTTAGTTGGCCACCTGGTTCTCTTTTAGAATGGCAGAGGTATCTGTAGTAATTAAAATTTTAAATAATATTAACACAAATGCAACCGGGGTGGATGAAATATTTCCTTTAATGCTAAAATATTTCAGGCCTTTAATTACACATATTGTCACGGCTAAAGACCATCCGAATGATTTTGTACTACCCTATAGAAGAAGCCTTGTCGCGTCTACGTCCTTTCATATGAGTCATCACCGGTCAAGAAAATTCGGGAGCCGTGGTGTCTTCCCGATGCGTGCATCCCTGGTCGAGAATAATATAGAGAGGCCTCGCTTCGTCCGAAGTATTCGCGATATATTTTAGATTGAGTATAAATAGGGGGCAGAACGCGTGTTGTATTAGTTAATCAATGAGTTCTGAATTGAAAAGATCTAATATTTGTAAAGTTATAAGAGTAGTCTAGCGTGTTTAATTGTGTAGAGTGTTAAATAATAAAGAGAGCATTATGTTGAAAGAGTAAAAGTTGTGATCTTGTCACACTGTGAACATTTTATAACATTTTGACCATAGAATACGAGGCAACAAACGGCAGAAATGGAACAAATAAATAAAATGTTGCCCGATTTCATGGAAATTTTAAATGCTGAAAAGCAAGCGGGTCTGGAAGAGGATGAACGTAGAAGGCAAGCGGCTCGGGAAGAAGAGGAACGTAGAAGGCAAGCCGAACAGGATCAGCATCAGAAAATTTTACATGATCAAGAAGATAAAGGGCAAACGGATTGGGAAGACGAAGAACGTAGAAGGCAAGCGGATCGGGAAGAGGATGAACGTAAAAAGCAAGCAGAACAGGACCGCCTTCAGAAAATTTTTCAAGTCCAAGAAGAAAAAAAACAAGAAGATAAAAGGTAAACGGAACGGAAAGAGGATGAACGTAGAAGGCAAGCAGAATAGGACCAGCATCAAAAATGGACGCTGGATGTAATTGTAGGCGAGCAAGGAAAATTACAGAAAATATTGGACAGGCAAAATGAGAACTTTGAAAAGGAAGTAAACAATATACAGAAAGAAAAGAAAAATCTACAAATAGAAGTGGCCAGACTAAAAAATCAAGGACCCACTGAGAGGGTATTCGCCAGAGGACAGAATATCAAACCTCCAATGTATCACGGTCAAACATCCTGGACAATGTACAGACGACAATTTGAAGTCGCTGCTGTTGCCAACGCCAACGGTTGGAATAACGAGGACATGGCTACGTCACTAGTGGTAGTGTTTCGTGGTTCTGCCCTGGAACTACTAGAGAGCATTCCCCTCGGCCAACAGGGAATATATGTCATACTTGTAGTTGCCCTGGAGAGACGATTTGGAGACCACCATAGCAGACAACTGTATCAGGTACAAGTAAAATCTCGACATCAGAAACCTAGTGAAAACTTGTAAGAGTTTGAGGCAGATGTCAGACGTCCCGTTCATTTGGCCTGAAGTTTTGGGTATAGATCCTAGAAATCGAGGAGGCCAGTAACATCTCTAAGCCAACAATTAGAGCCGTATCAATCCAGGAAGAAAAGCTGGCGAATAGTTGTGGATTAACTGAAATGGGCGGTATTTTGAAGAAATTAACCGCAGTTCTTCAGGCCACGGGGAGATTCCGGGAGCCACTAGAAGTTAGGCCATGTAACCGAAATGTTATAAATCAGTGCTATAGATGTAGCAGGACTAGACATTTCAAAAGGGAATGTCGGGTACAGAGATTCCGGGAGCCACTAGAAGATAGGCCACGTAAACGAAATGTTTCATACAAGTGCTATAGATGTGGCAGGACTGGGCATTTCAAGAGAGACTGTCGAGTACAACTATGGTTTACATCTCCATCCAGAGACGCTAGGAGTTCAAAGACGAGTGAGAAAGAGTTACAACAATATAACTTTAAGATTAAGTACAGGGCAGGGAGATTGCATAATAATGCAGATGCTTTATCCAAAAGACCATGCGAGGATAATTGTAAACATTGCCAAAACATAGATCAAAGAGAATGAATTACTCTCATTAGGCAAATGAAGTTTGAGGTTGATCATCAGTGGACCACAGAGCAACTTAGAAAGGATTAGCTTGAGGATACTGAAATGGCGCTACTGCTAAAAGCTAAAGAAGAACATCAACCAAGACCAAGCTGGAGAGAGATTTCAACTAAAGGATTTACTTTTAAACTTATATGAGCTTCTTGGTACCTAGGTAGTGGAAAATAGACTTCTTCTTCTGGGAAAGCGCCGCGCCGATGGAAAAGTAGTGAAGACAATTAGGGGTCCCAAGGAGGAAGATATCAGAAGTTCTGGAAGAAGTTTATAATGGAAAGTCTGGTGGTCATGCACCTCGGTGTGAACAAAACGATTGACAAGAACAGATTTTACTTGACCTATAGGTCAACTACTGCCAGGATATGAAATCGTGGTGTCGGCAGTGCTCAACTTGTGCCGCAAGTCAAGGATTCAAAACAAGGTCTAGGGGAAAAATGAAACAGTATATTGTGTGCCTACCGTTTGAACGTATCACCATTGTCGTAGCTGGCCCTTTTCCAGAAACAAACAATGGTAACAAGTACCTCTTAGTGGTAATTGACTACTTCAGTAAATGACTTGCAGTATTTGCGATTCCCAATCAAGAAGCTGTTACTATAGCAGAGGTCCTCCTGAATAACATATTCAACAGAATTGGTATTCCGTTAGAGCTGCACTCAGATCAAGTACGCAACTTCGAATCCAAAGACTCCCAAAAAGTCTGTGATTTACTCAACATCCATAAAACATGGACTACAGCTTTATATCTACAATCAGATGATATGGTTGAGAGGTTTAACAAGATCATTGAAAAATATTTTGTCAAAGGTCGTAGATGAACACTGGAAATTATGGGTCCAATACATACCACTATTTTTGATGGCATATAGATCAGCAGTCCATGACATGACAGGACTAATACCAGCTATGGCTATATTACTACGCAGACTCCCTTAAAAGAAAGTTACTATACATCCATGAATTAGTCAGAGAAAACACGGAGAAAGCCAGTGACCGAATGAAGGCATAATATGATCTCAATGCTAATTCTATAAGATTTCAGGTAAACGATAAAAATCTGGTTATATAATCTACAAAGGAGGATCATCCAAGCTAACGCAGTATGGGAAGGGCCCTATACAGTCATCAAAAGAATTAATGACGTAGGGTATAGAATTCAACGTAACCCCCAGAAGCCAACTCAAAATTGTCCACTTCGACAGGCTGAAAGCATATCACGGAGATGAAGTAACTGATCGGGACGATCAGGTTTAAGAGGGAGGCAATGTCACGGCTCAAGGTCATCCGCATGTTTTTGTGATATCCTATAGAACTAGCCTCGTCGCATCTACGTCCTTTCGTATGAGTCATCGCTGACTCCGACCGAGAAGATTTGGGAGTCGAGGTGTTTTCCTGATGAGTGCAGCCCTGATCGAGAATAATATAGAGAGGCCTGGCTTCGCCCGTAGTATTCGCAATATATTTTAAACTGGATATAAATAGCGGGCAAAACGCGTGCTGTAGTTAGTTAATCATTGAGTGTTGAATTGTAAAGATCTAATAGTTGTAAAGTTATAGCATAGTATAAACAAACGTTATAGTCTAGTGTGCTTAATTTTATAAAGTGAAAAAGAATAAAGAGAGTAGTTTTTGAGATATGGCAGGTCATTCTTAGTTGGTCACCCGATAAGAGATATTTTGGTGACCTTATTTGTAAAAATGTGAATTTTCTACTCGTAGAAGTGTTTGATATATTTCGTGCTTATTTTCAATGCAACGATAATGTAACTTTTACTGCTAGCCTATTTGGTTTCTTTAGAAAAGTTCGAATTTTGGGTGAACAGAAGGGCAATATTCACTCATATTTACTAAATAATAATTGTTATTGAAATTTTAAATATTTATTAATTATTCGCAGTAATAAGTGCGCCTCAAAATATATAGAAATCCCGGTTTCACGCACGGGAGAATTTTGCTGCAGAACTGGCGTCAATTTCTTGACCGAATGCCGAATGAAATATTACTATCGGTCATTTTAATTTATCAATCAATCCTTAGTTTACAATTCTTTTGCAATTTGGTTATACCTAAGCTAATTATTGTTAATATATACAAGTTATTACCACGTACTTGGCACCACTGCCGTAACATGCGATATTCTATAGGAAACAAACCCTTGTAAGGATGTGTCGTAGGTGTCACCCCTATATTAACAATGTATATATGGCATTTAAAAGGTGTAGCCCAGATAAAAGCCACACTTTATCTGGGGCTCAAGCTTACCTTATCTAGGTCAAAGCCGAAGAATTTTACAAAGTTTTTTAAGATTTTCTAATTGAGTTGGAGAATTGTTTTCCAGTTTTTATCCTATAAGGAGGTAATTAAGGAGATTATTTACCTCACACATGAAGCTTAGGGCGATTTTCGTTTCGTTTCAGCGAAAATCACCTGCGGGAAAGCGAAATCTTTATCCTGTAAAATGCGAAAATCTCCCGCTAAAAATTGCTGGTATTACTTTGTATTTTACCTTGTCAAAGAAGTTGTTTGATGGTTTTTGATGTGACATTATTATGCGTTGTCTATAAAAATATTGAAACACGTGAGGCTCTCAATACTGAAAGGTCCAAAACCTACAGTACGTTTGGAGCAAATTCATGTTCTTTTTGCGAATTTTTTTGATGCCGAAACGCCTGCATTTAACCGATTGGGCTTACAGCATGAGAGAACACAATAATTTTCTAAGCATAGCTTTATTTTAGGAACCGCAAAAACAATATGAAACGTGACGGCAAAAATGTTAATGGACCAATTATCATCAACAAATCAATCAGTTGAGGACATATCGTATAAAAAGGCAAGAGAAGCAAAAAATACATACAAATAGAAAAGAACTACAACAAAAGTTAGAAAAACGGAAGTCGAGTTCAGAATTATTATCATCATGATTTTAAAACAATAATTGTTGATTATTTTGACGAAGATAAGGAGGATGGACTCATTAAAAAGGTTTTTTTTTCGAGGTTGCACATAGAGAGGGGGACGCCGCGCCGCTCCACCGTGAAGTGTTTAGTTAATTACTTTATAATAGAAAAGGATACCTTTGGAAACGTTCCTAACAAAATTGAGTATAATCTCATATTTGCGAGAACGACACAAGGTGAAATTGAAATATGCTCAGAGCTAAAGAAGGTTAATACAATTTATATCCAATTCACACGGTAGTAAAGTAGATGTTTTTAAAAGTAACTCTCGGCGTACGAACTACTTAAGTGGCGCAGTCAGTAGGATTGTACGGTAGTGCCAGAGTATATACCGTGATAGTGCATCTCGGGTAGTTTCCGAATACACCTATCGAAAGATTCCACTCATCAATAATAGAAGGATATCGCTGTCTAAAGGAAACAAATAATCAAATAATAACCGATCAATTAATAAAACGAGCAGTTATGAGCTATGATAATCCTACTCACAGTGTGACTAAATTTACCATTCGAAATAATTACAGGCCATGTAAAATCGGTAAACGCCTTTGATTTAAATGGCAATGCTATTATTTCTAGTTATATACAATCCCATAAAGAAACGTCAAATACATTGTATGAATAGATATAAAAAAAATTAACGAACACCAAACTCGATATAATTTATAAACGAAATATAGGCAGATCTGATGCGCCTGACTTTAATTGCCAAAATATAGCATATGTTAAGAATAAAGCACGTGGAAAAGATCTACCCAAATTTAAGAAAGTACAACTAGTCGAACAGACAGATATTAAATTACAAACAGATAAAAGTTCTTATCATAAAAGTTCTGACCGAAAACCTAAAACTAATAAAAGACAATCTTTTCAGAATTCCAGCAATGTCACCAATATTGCTGATATCTCTATTCCTGGGACTTCAAAGTAAAGTACTTTACAAGCCCACATACATGTAACTAATTTGGAAAATCCAGCTCTTCCTATCCAATTAGGTACGGCCAAATAAGTTTATAATGGACATACATTCTCACATTATATAGATTTAAGATATTTAATTTGGTTTATCTTAAAATTAAAAATCATCTAGACGCTTTAAACGCTTCCAATCACATGTCATATCACGCGTTATCGCAAAACTTACTTTTAAGAACCGAATATTTAATACAAATAACTTCCGATAAACTCGAGAATTTACACCCACATATTCGTAACAAAAGAGAATTAATAAATGCGATGGGTAAAACACATAAATTGTTATTTGGTACATTAGATGCTGACAACGGCAAAAGATATAATCAAGCAATCAAAATCTTACAAGATAATCAAAAGAACATTGCCAAAGAACTTAATTTGCAGATTTCACTTTGACAAGGCCTGATTAGTAGTTATAATAAAACAATAACTGCACTTAGCAAAAACAAAAAAAAACATTGGCTTAAAATCGTTCCAAATATCAGTATAACGCAGAATAAGTAGCTTACAAGACTACCTTAGCTTTTAAGGCATTGTATTGCAAGTTAATTAAGATTGCCAAAATCTAAATAATTTTTTTAGAAAACTTAGAAGATGCAAGTATGTTCGTTAAAGCAAATACGTTACACAATAGCATACTTTTGAGCTATGAAATGAAAATCTACGTTAAATTATTTAACGGAAATTTACAAACAAAATTTAAATATATATCATCTTATTATCAATTTTTGGGAAACTAAGTTAGTTTTTCAGGCACAAAAGTAATTTTTGCCAATATATATCCAATAATCCACAATCAAACCATATTCATCCCAAGATACCCTTATCTGGGACAAGAAGAATTAGGAATAAGAAGACAATTGGCCACTGATACTTGCCCAATAATCGAGGAAATGTACTTCTGCATAGAAGAAATCCACATTCAAGATAAATGTGTCGAAAATGTGTTAGATGCTTCAGAAATAAAGAATTGACAAATTTCAAAGGTCCAATTCGAGGAACCAGTCGTTGAGCAAATGTCCAGAGAATTGATGCTTGTATCGCCAAGAAAACTCTTGGTAAAATGCAACAGAGATCAATAATTTCAAATTAAACAATCGGTCCTTATCAAGATTCCAGAAATATGTGAGGTCGAAATTAATGAAAAAAGATTCTTCAATGACATCAAGATCCAAAAAGGCAAGAATCGTTATTCTTCGCCATCCTAGGATTCTGCCTTGTTATTATAATGGTAATAATAGCAACTCAATGGAGAAGACTTCAATCAATTTAGATATTCATCAGCCGAAAGAAAATTGAAAATCCAGAAGGAATCGATATGGAACCAATTCCAAATCCCCGAGAATTAACTTCCGTTATTTTCGAGTCTTAAGGAGGGAGGAGTTACGTAATCACGATTCAATGAGAACCGCAACCTAAGCACGAGTCAGCGTAACATTACGAAGAACCGAGGAGCTTCGTTAGCAAGCCATAAACTGTGAAATCATTCTTTGCTTAACCATTGTATTTGTCAGTAGTAAAATAGATCTTTTTAAAAATAACTTTGATACAATTTTTAGTAAATCAATTACCCGCATATCATTAAGGCATATTACATCCAAATAAAAAAAACAAAAATTTCACTGAGTTTTTCGATTAGCATATAGGTACTTAGAAGAATCAGCTTAATTTCTTCAGGCTTAAGATTTATCTATGTTTCCCTACTAATATTTAGATCAGTTAATAAATCACTTAAACATAAAGTTTAAGGTTTTTAAAGTCATGTAATTGATGGGCAACAAAATTTCAAATAATATTAAAACTAAGCGTTGTTGTGAAATATATTCTAAGATAACAAATATCTTTACAAAATTTTGCATTGTAGTGTAATCATGTTAGATTTTAAGAGAATAGATAGTAATCCTCATGACCATCAGAAGAAGAGCGCTATCGAAAACGCAGAATAGCTACGGCCCTGATATAATAACAATTTATCATCGTACATTATTTCCATTAAACAAAAGTAATTTACGATATTTCATCACCCATTATATATTTACAGGACGGCGCAAGTTATTAAAATTTCGACCGTTTCCAATCAGCATAGATATTGGCCGGTCGCGCTATAAATACTTCGTCCAGACGATTTTCAATCGGACCATGCCTGCGTGTGGCTTCATAAATAAGAGCGAAAAGGTGGGCAAACGCACCTATTACAGAATAAATAAATAATTAAATAAATAACTGCTTGTTAGCGAAGTGTGTGGTTGAAGGGGGACAAGGACGAGAACGGGCAAATGTTACGGGCGAGAGCGAGACAAGAAAACGATAAATAAGGTCGGTAACAAGATGTTGTTAGTCAGACTACCCCCCGAGGTGAAAAACACAACCGCTTGGCTGTTACGGGCGCAGTTTTACACTCCACGCTTTTTATTGAGTTACGACACCTAAAATAATTAGCCTGCAGTAGAGCAGCTTCGGTTATTTTACGAGATAAAAAAGTATGGCCTGATTTATATGGTTGATGCGTTGTTGAGCCGCTGAGAAACCCAAATTTAAGAGAATAGTATGTATCCTTCAATCTGTTTATACTTAAACAGTAGGAATTAGTTTGGGTTATATGACGAGATGCATGGGCGCCGCCAGGGGGGGGGGGCAAGTGGGGGCAGTTGCCCCCCCCTGGAGGGCAAGTGGGGGCAGTTGCCCCCCCCTGGAATATGAAAATAAAGCTTAGTATAAAAGTACATTTCAAATTATTCAGTGAAACAGGCATAGGTACCTGAAAATTACATTGACTATTTTCTTACAATACTACAACAATTGAAAGATCTTTCAGTACCCTTCGACGTGTAAAAAACTGGTTGAGATTAACTATGTCTGAGGAAAGACTCTCTGGTCTCTGTATGCTTAGCATTCACAGAGAATTTGAGAATAATAATAAAGACAGAGTTATTGAAAACGCAATAAATCGGTTTTCACAAAACAGAAGTTATCTGCTATTACTTTTCACCGATTAGGAAAATATAGGTATGCACATCCATAGTTCATAAGATATTTTTTTAAGGTAGATGCATTTCAAATCAAAAAATTTATGTCAAAGTTACGCTACAGTTAAGTTTAAGTTAAAGTCAAGCAAACCAAAACCGTATATATGTATTTTTGACAATAAAAATATTTAAGTTTCAATCCATGTTTACTTTGCCCCAGAGGCGCATCTGTGAGGGGAAAATATAGCCCCCCCCCCCATAGGCTGCCAAAAGTTTCCGCAATATTTGCATACAAATAGTACAATTTTTAAATTCAATTAAACTTAACCGAAGAAAAAGAAGAAGAGTTATAACGATTGCAGATTCGATTGTTATATTATCATATATATCATATATCATATCATTAAGAGCGAGGTCCAATTCCAGATTACAATTGTTGCCAGTTGCCCAGCCCTACTTTTTTACGTTTAATTGACTTGGGAAATGTGTCAATAATGCTTGGTAAAATCCGCTTGGCCCGCTCGTGGAAGGCGTGTTTTTTTTAACGATTTTAATGACTTTTGTGCAACAATTGGGCGTGGCACCCACAACATTTTTCGATTTTTAGCCTCTCCGGCGCTGCACCTGGATCAAGCTTTTCCCTCACATCGACTTGCCCCCCCCTGGAATTTTACCTGCCGGCGCCCATGACGAGATGGTGACAAAAACTACGCATCGTTACCTTTTTGGCAAAGTAACGTTAGCAACATATGTACGAAAATTGAGTTTTTTAGTAAGTCGTATGTAACTATCGGTGCGTGTACTGACAAAGTGTCATATTTCTAAAGTAGAGATATTATACCGCCAATTTTAATATTTTATTATGGTACCTGTGTGCTACTTTGTCAAAAAAAAAAACGTTAAATTTGGTAAGTAAAACTGCTTTAAAAAATAACTTGAAATATTAAAAAGTGCAAATAAAGTGAGAGAATTATACAGGATGTCCGGAAATAGCATCGCCAAATTACAGAGGGTGATTCTACATAAGAAAACATGAACATATTTTCATATGAACATGGGTCCGAAAATGCATAGTTTCCAAGATACAGGGTGTAAAACTTTTTATAAAAAGTCAGTTTTTTGTTAATATCTTAAATATGATTTTACTGATTTTGTTGAAATTTGGCAGCGTTATCTATAGTAATAAGGGGCTCATTTAGCCTTAATTAGATTAAAAATATAAAGTCCAGTGGCGTCCCGGAGGGCATCAAACCGAATATTATTGACAAAAAAAGTGTGCGCCACTGACTTTTTCAAACATTTTATATTTTTTTCGTATTAAGCAACTAAAAATACAATATTTTTGATTCTTGAGTTGTTTTCGTATCTTGCGTCGTGTTCGATAAAAAAAAGTAAAAACCGGTTTATTACATTTCCAAACTTTTTTGATAAAATCGATATTTTTATTTATATCTTAAATATGCTTTTACCGATTTTGTTGAAATTTAATAGGGTTATCTGTAGTAATAGGCGGCTCAATTAGCCTTTACTAGATTAAAAATATAATGTCCAGTGGCGTCCCGGGGGGCATCATACCGAATATTATTGACAAAGAAATGTGCGCCACTGACTCTTTTAAATATTTTATATTTTTTTCGTATTAAGCAGCTAAAAATACAACATTTTTGTTTCCTGAATTGTTTTTATATCTTGCTTTGTTTTCGAGAAAAAAAATAAAAACCAGTTTACAGTTTATTACATTTATTTAGGGCACCAAATTCTACATCAAACGCTGTAATAAACTGGTTTTATTTTTTTTCTCGAAAACGAAGCAAGATACGAAAACAAATCAAGAAACAAAAATGTTGCATTTTTAGTTGCTTAATACGAAAAAAATATAAAATGTTTAAAATAGTCAGTGGCGCACATTTCTTTGTCAATAATATTCGGTATGATGCCCCCCGGGACGCCACTGGACATTATATTTTTAATCTAGTAAAGGCTAATTGAGCCGCCTATTACTACAGATAACCCTATTAAATTTCAACAAAATCGGTAAAAGCATATTTAAGATATAAATAAAAATATCGATTTTATCAAAAAAGTTTGGAAATGTAATAAACCGGTTTTTACTTTTTTTTATCGAACACGACGCAAGATACGAAAACAACTCAAGAATCAAAAATATTGTATTTTTAGTTGCTTAATACGAAAAAAATATAAAATATTTGAAAAAGTCAGCGGCGCACACTTTTTTTGTCGATAATTTTCGGTATGATGCCCTCCGGGACGCCACTGGAATTTATATTTTTAATATAATTAAGGCTAAATGAGTCCCTTATTACTACAGATAACCCTGCCAAATTTCAACAAAATCAGTAAAATCATATTTAAGATATTAACAAAAAACTGATTTTTTATAAAAAGTTTGACACCCTGTATCTTGGAAACTATGCATTTTCGGACCCATGTTCATATGAAAAAATGTTCAAGTTTTCTTATGTAGAATCACCCTCTGTAATATGGCGATACTATTTCCGGACACCCTGTATAATTAATAAGGATTTTTTTGATAGTTTCGATGAATTCTTCGAATTTAGGGATTGTTATGTCAACCTCAATCTTGTTTTACCTGCCAATTCGAGTGTATCCATCTTCTTATTTTATCTTATTTTTAATTATAATTATTTATTAATTAATTATTGTTGTTGTAACATTGCGAATGTTATAAAATGCAGTAGTGCAATTTTCCCGTTTTACTGGTCGATTTGTGTTGTCGATACTCTCGCTACCTTACTTCCGTTATTCCGAGTCGTTTGAAAGATTAATCCGTTTGGAGCGCCACCTGACAAATGTGGTATATATTCTTTTTTGGGGGAATTGGCAGCCCTTCTCCTCTGGTTACTCTAGGCGAACAGATCTAAAATTAGTATCAGTATCTAATTATTGTTGTTATTTTTGACCATCAGGTCTAAATACCGACCGATCTTTGACAAATCAGCTAGAGTGTATATTTTCTATTATGTGCCATATCGCCTATAACCGATGTATGATGAGTAGTGTGATGACTCCTTTTTTTTAAGAGAATTTCTATCCTTTGAGGATGACATCAGTCTATGCCGACCTAGCAAGTTTCCCGTGTCATTTAGCCATACCGAGGGTTTTGTTAAGGTGATACGACCACATGGTGGATACCGCCAGTGTCTGCAAATCTACTAGATGCAAGTAAAATCTACTTTGTTTCCTTATCGTAAAATAATTATATTATCGTTATATATATCATTGTGATTAATGAATTATCGTTAAACGACCGTAGATCGTTTGCTTTCTTTATCATATGTATTATCGTAGTATATGATTTTGATTAATAAAATAATGTTAAAAGACTGTAGGTCGTTTGCTGCCTGTATCGTTTATATCAGCGGTTCTCAAACTTTTTTGATGACGGAACCCTTTTAAAAAACTAAATTTTTAACGGGACTCTTAACCCTAAACCATAAACTAAAAGCAAAACCAGTTATATGTGTATTGTTTATTAATAATCATTAATACAAAAAAAGGTAGATACAGTAAGTAGTAAGTTATTAAGCAAATGAAGTTCATTTAATGCGAGGCGTGAAATTGTTTTTTATTCCTCTCAACTGGATAATGTCAGGTTTGATAGAAGAAAATTGAATTCTCATGTCTGGTTCGGCAACCAGTCTATTGCGGGATTTTGTTTTTGTAGATGTATATGATGAACCCCCCATAGCATGGCGATTTTTCAAATAAATGGAAGTGAACCCCAAGTGGGTAGACCATACACTGGCAACTCCCACACCCCTGTCGGGGTCTGCCTCGAGGATTCTGGGGGACGCAAAAGATCACTATCACCATACCCTACCACGAAAATAGACTCAGAAAAGAGTACCAACGCCAAAAGACCAAACATCGTAACATACAATGTAAGAACACTACTCTCGGAAGTAAATATGGCTGAGTTAGAAATTGAATCGCAAAAGATCAAATGGGATGTTATCGGACTGAGCGAGGTCAGGAGGCGAGGCGAAAGTTTAATGACACTAAAATATGGTCATTCATTCTACTACGCCGGAGAGGATGACAAATCAGAGGAAAGCATAGGCTTTCTTATCAACAAACGCCTAAAAAACCAAGTTCACATGATTAAGAAAATTTCAACTACAGTAGCCTACCTTATAATAAAACTGAGCGCAAACTACAGTATCAAGATTGTACAAGTTTACGCCCCAACGTCATCACACACAGAAGAAGAAGAAGAAGTGGACATTTTCTATGAAGACGTAACATTAGCCCTGAACAACTCAAAAATACGGTCCACCATAATTTGCGGAGACTTCAAAGCAAAAATAGGTTTGAAAACAGATAAATCAGAGACATGCCTAGGAAATTTCGGGTCCGAAGGAAGAAATGTCCGGGGCGAGACTATGTTGGGCTTTTTTACTACAGCACAACCCATGCCAAATAAACAGCTTCTTCAGTAAGAAACTTCACCTGGGAAAGTCCAGATGGTAAAACCCGAAATGAGATCGATTCATAATCAGGGACAAGTTACAAATTGTGGAAGACGTGACAGTGCTGAACAACTGTAGAACCGGTAGCGACCACAGAATGGTGCGTTGCAAGATCCGTATAGAGCTCGGTAAAGAACGATACAAATTGATAAGGAAAACATCCAAGCAGATGTGGACAGGACCAACAGATATTAAAGAATTTGACACTCACATGACAAATACACTACACAATAATGTTCTCCATGATACAAACATCAACAGCTTGAACCGCGAAATAACCGAGGCTTTAAAGCTGGGCCAAGACATATTGGCCCCAAAGCAAAAAAGAAGAGAAAATCAGCCAAACTACAAAAACCTGATCCTCGAACGAAACCAAATAGGAGAGCGCAGTACAAAAATGTAAGAAAATAATAAGGAAATCTCTAAAGTACCTAATTAGAAGGGACATCAGAAACTACCATGGTAGGAAAACCCAAGAAATAATAGAGAACAATGAAAGTATGAAAATACTACGCAAACGTCTTACGGAGGGTAAATCTGAAATAATCAAATTAAAAAATAAACATGACAACATCACCTCAAACAGAGACCAAAATCCTGAGCATCGTGGAAGAGTTCTATTGCGAATTATACCGGAGCCGCATCCAAAAACCCCGAAACCTACACGGAGTTACACAAGAACGAGGTGTCGTAAACCAAGGATCAGAAGAGATGCCAGACATCATTACCGAAGAAATTAAAAGCGCTCTGTCAAGAATGTAAAACAATAAAGCACCAAGAAAAGACGAGGTGGTTGCAGAAACAATAAACGCTGGAGGCTCCCTCCTATTAGAGAAAATACGAACACTGTTCAACCTATGTCTACATTCAACCATCGTCCCGGATCAGTGGCACAAAGCAACCATCATACTACTCCATAAAAATGGAGACAAAATGAACCTGGAAAAATTACCGTCCAATAACTCGCCCTGAAAAAATGTCGAGTAGATTACAGATATTCAAGACTCATCTATACTGTATGCAGAAACGCTACGATGTCAGTTAGACTACATGAAGCCAGCAACCCCATTGAAATTGGAAGAGGTGTGAGGCAAGGAGACACCATGTCTCCTAAATTGTTTATCACCGTTTTAGAACATGCCTTCAAAAAACTTGACTGGGATACAAGGGGAATAAACATAGATGGTCGGAAACTTAGCCACCTTTGCTTTGCGGACGACATAGTCCTAACACTGACGACTTGGGAGAGGCCAGACAAATACTCTACGAATTGGAGGAGGCATTCTCCGGGACTGGTGCGAAAATTAACGTTTCCAAAACGAGAATCATGACAAATCTCGTCATGAGCGAAGGTATAAACATCGGTAACACCAAAGCTGAATGGGTCGAAAAATATACGTACCTAGGCTACGAGGTAAGAATATCTAGAGACAATCAAACATGCGAGCTGCACAGAAGGATCAGCCGAGGATGGGCGGCCTATGGAATGTTAAAACATGTCTTCAAGAGTGAACTCCCCACCTGTCAGAAAAGAAAAGTGTTCGACCAATGCGTTCTTCCAGTGCTCACATACTGCGCAGAAACACTCATCTTTAACGATGACATCCGCGAAAATACTCAAAGTAGCACAACGCAAAATGAAAAGGTCAATGATTGGATTGAGTTTGAGAGGCCACGTCACAAACCAGGACCTGCGGCGAATAACCGGCGTGAGAGACATCAAGGTGGAATCGGGCAGGACAAGTGGCCAGAATGAGCGACGACAGGTGGACATAGAGGTTGTTGGAATGGAGGCCTGGCACCAATAAACGAAACAGAAGAAGACCACCTATACGTTGGCCTGATGACCTAAAAAGAATCGCAAACGACTGGATCCAGGCAGGTGACCATAGAATTGGGGGCAAGCCATGAACGAAGCCTATGTCCAGCAGTGAGGACGTTCTAAGGGCTGGTGGATGATGATGATGATGATGATGATGATGATATGCTGAAAATCGAAAATCCCGTTTCACACAAGTACCTTGTTGGAACCGGTAGAAGAGCATTCAAAGCCTCTGTGGCAAGTTGTGGATATTCATCAAGGACCCTGAACAAACATTTGAACAATTATCCCATTCTTGTCTCCGATGTCATTTCAAAAAATGATTCATAGATCTGATTTGACATATTTTCGGGCTTCTGCAATTTGAAGGAAAACGGGTTTTGATTCCATAGGTTTATTTTCAGTTCCGTATTCTGTTCTTCAAGAAAGTAAGATTCAAAAGTCGCTCGCAGATCATTGAGATATTGCACCAATTCATCAAATGATTCATTTTGAAATATTTCTGTATCACTGAGACTAAGGTGACTAAGGAACTCAATTAGCAATGAAAAGCTTTCTATTTCTCTCTTACCAAAACAAGTAATCCAAAAATCAAATTTTCTTTTAAAGGCGGTTATCTTGTTGTTAGCATTGAAAACTGTTGTCTGTTTTCCTTGTAGTGACTGCTTTAATTCGTTAGGTTTTCCAAACATATCTGCTAAAAATGCTAGTCTAAATAATCAGCTTTCAACAAATCCGAGATTAATGTATGATTCGCCATACTCTCGCGTTTTCGCCTCTAGTGTGCCATTAGGTGTTTTACTACTTGAACTTGAAACCATAGAACTAGAACTTGACGCCGTCATATCAGCTTGATTTCAATTTGACGCATCATCCAAGCGAACTACTTGTGAACCCTTCGTGGATGGTTTTATTTTTATTGCAACATCTTTAAGCCAATTTTTCTTTAACACTAATTGATTTGGCCAATTTTGTGACAAATAAATCTCTTCACGCACGAAATACAAGACTTTACAACCACTACGAACAACACAAGGGAACATAAAATACTGAGCGTGGTGCAAGTAAGTTTTGCGGTACGTTGCATTATTAATTCATTCTCCACGCCAAACAATCCTCCTTTATATTATTATTACACAACCATCGAATCATCTCGAATTCCCCAGAAACTTTGGGCAGCCAGACTACGGGTCAGCGAGAAGCGGCGCGACGAACCGAGGTCATTCGATTGCTTATAGTCCGGGAGCGAATTGGTGGCGTATATGTGGCATTTCGATGTAACAGGTCGGGCGCTTACTTAACAATATATTTCTTCTTAATGTGCCGTCTCCATCAGTGGAGGTTGGATATCACAGTAGCAAACTCTTCTCGATTTTCGGCTTCTCTTAAAAGATCTTCAAAGTTCAGGCCAGGCCACTGACGTATGTTTCTCAGCCATGACAGTTTCTTCCTTCCAAGGCCGCGCCTGCCCTCGATCTTTCCCTTAACGATAAGTGTGCGTAACGATATTTAGCATTTCTCAGTATGTGTCCCAAATACGATGTTTTCCGGACCATTACAAGTTTAAATAGCTTCCGTTCTGTTCCTAGTCTGCGTACCACTTCTTCGTTTGTGTTGTGCGATGTACATGTTGTTTTGAGCATTCTACGGTAGGTCCACATCTCGAAAGCTTCCCATTTGTTGATGGTTTGTGCTTTGAGTGTCCATGTTTTGGCTCCAGCTCCATACAAGAGAGCAGACCAGACGTAGCACTTCGAGAGTCTTTGACGCAGATCCAGGCTAAGTCGTGAGTCACAGATCAGCTTTCGAAGTTGGACGAAACAGTTCCTGACTTGTTCTATTCTACATCTTATTTCTACGTCCGAATCCAACTTGCAGTCCACCCAACATCCCAAATAGCGAAACCTCTTTGATTTTTTGATGGTCATAACCTTGGTCTTTTTTATGTTTATTTTCATGCCAAGTGTTTCGCAAGCAATGTGAGCACTGCTGAGGAGTCGTTGTAGGTCAAGATCCGAGTCTGCGATCAAGACAGTATCATCGGCGCATCTTATACTGTTAATGTTCAGATCATTAACCTTAACTGCGTCCCAAGAGTCCGCCAAAGTTCTGCTAAATATTAGTTCTGAGTAGAGGTTGAACAGCAACGGTGATAAAACGCAGCCCTGTCTGACTCCCCTGTGGATCTCGATCTGCTCGGACGTGGATTCCTCAATTTTAATTCTAGCCCTCTGGTTCCAGTATAAGTTTTGCAGCAGGGTAGTGTCTTTCTCGTCCAGACCCATGACATGAAAAGAGTCTATTAACAGGTCATGTTTCACTCTATCAAATGCTTTCTCGAAATCTATAAAGAAGCTGAATAGGTCTCTTTGTTGATCATAGCATTTTTGTGCTAACACCAGCAAGCTAAACAGAGCCTCTCTCGTACCCATTCCGCCCCTGAAACCAAATTGGTGATCTCCAATATTCGCTTCACATTTGCGAGAAATGCGGTTAAAGATTATTCTCAGCAGAACCTTTAGAGCATAGCTCATCAAACTTATCAGTCGGAAATCACCGCAATTTTTGGGGTTCGCTTTATTTGGTAGTGCTATTAAAGCCGATTCTAGCCATTCGCGAGGTACCTTGCCAGCCTCATAAATAAGATTAACCAGAGTGACAAATAAATCAGTATTCTCTTCACTATCAGTTTTAAAATTTCAGGGTAGACTTCGTCTGGTCCTGGGCTTTTGTTTGTTTTCATGAGTAAATTTGAAAATGAAATAAGTCAAGAGTTCGAATATTTTCCAAGGGTATGGTACAGGTATGTGGATGACATTTTCGCGATATTCGACACAAAAACCGCTAATATTGAAGATTTTGTAACACAACTAAACAACTGTTTCCCCACCATCAAATTTACTTATGAAGTCGAGAACAATGGCCAACTACCTTTCTTGGATACTTTAGTGATTAGGAACGATAATAACACATTAGAATTTGATATTTACAGAAAAAATACTGCCACTAACCGATATATTCCTAATGATTCCTTCCACTGCGACCAACATAAAATGGTCAGCTTTCATTTTTAGTACACCGTATGGTTAACTTTCCTCTTAGCAGAGAAAGATTTAATAAGGCAAATGAAACAATTAGGAATATAGCGGAAGTTAATGGTTTCAATACTAACTTAATATATAGACTAATTGATAGGCATTTGTTTAGAAAGACCATTCATGATTCCACTTCTTTTGTTAATCAGGATGAAAATACAAAATATGTTTCGATACCGTATAATCCTCAGTATACTAGAGGACTACAAAAAGTTTTTAAGGAAGTAGGTTTAAAATTAGTATACCAGACTCAGTTTAACATTAAGAAACTATTAGGTGGTCCAAAGGACAAAATTGAAATGTTAGAAAGAAGTGGAATATATGAAATTGGATGTATGGATTGTAACCAAAAATATGTTGGGCAAACTAGACGATCTATACAGTCGAGATTCAAAGAACATATAGCTCATTTAAAGTATGGTAGAACAGAAAAATCAAGTGTTGCCGAGCATGCTTTTGATAATAATCATAGAATAACAATAAAAAATTTAAAATTAATTCATAATATAACTGATAGGAGATTATTAGACGCATATGAAAGTATGGAAATTATTAAATGTAAGAATAGTTTAAATAGAGATAGAGGGCCTATTCCGTATAGTCCATTGTATTGGTTAATCCAGCGTGACTAGTGGGATTCCAGGATTGGTTCTTTTTAGTTCCGCTTGATTGAGCATACAGTAGTATAAAAGGGAGTTAGGTAGATTTTAATTTTAGTCTTAATCATCTCCTGATGATGCTAACATGGTTAGCGAAACGCGCGTCGAGTGCAAAAATTCTGTTTCGGTATTGTGGATAAAGCTCTGTTTTAGTGCATGTTGCCGAAGGTTCCAAACCCCAACATAGTTGTTTTATCGCATAATGCACCTCTGGCTCCAGGATACTCGGACCCTCCCCATTCATATCCGTCCAACGAGATTCTCTTCTGACATCCTCAAATAAGTTCTTGATGTATTTTTCCCATTCCTCCAGTTTTCTCTTCGTGGAGTCCAGCGACCCAGCGGATGGGTATCCGGACTTTGCATGCTGTGAATTGTGAATCTCCTATTCGTCGATATGAATTCTTTCACCTTCTTATGGAGGTTGAAAAAATCGTGGCGTCGCTGTACATCCTCGATCTCGGAGACTTTACTTTCAATCCAGCTTTCTTTAGCATATTTTATTTTAGTACGAATAGTTCTGTTGAGATGTTTGTAGTCATTTGCGTTGTTTGCAGCCTTGGCCTCTTTTAGCTCGTCCATTAGGCTCAAAATTTCCTCTGATCCATTCCTGCCTACCTCTTCTTGGAGATGATTTTAAATTTCTTTGAGTATTCCTATTCGAGATGCCTTTTATGGTTTTCCACATGCTATCAACATTATTGGATGAAGCAGGGTCACGAGACACATTTGCAAGATGTTCATTTAATTCTTCACTCACTGTTTGTTTTACAGTGGTATCTCTCAGAAGTCCAATATCAGGTCTGTTTAAAGGTTTTGATTTTTTCGTGATTTTCCATTTGGGCCGTACTCTAGCTATAACAGGTTGGTGATCCGAGCCAATATCTGCTCCTGGATAGGTCTTGGCGTTGATAAGCGCGTTGTGATGTGTTTTTATTGGCCATTATGAAATCAATCTGGTTACGAACTGTTCTGACACTCGTATGTTGTGGTGATGTTCATGTATAAAGTCTGCGGGGGTGATGTTTAAACCATGTATTTTTAACTGCCAAGTTGTATTGTTGGCAGAATTCAATGAGTCTTTCGCCTCTGTCATTTCTATCACCCAGTCCAAACTCCCCAATCAGGTCCGACCCTCGTCCTTTGCCCAATTTGGCATTGAAATCTCCCATAATAAAGGTGAGATCGTGTTTCTTAGTCATTTTTACTAGTTCTTTCAGCTCCGTGTACCAGGCCTCAAGCTCGCTTGCGGGTTTATCGGCTGTGGGCGCATAGGTCTGTGTGATGTTTATATTCATTAGTTTTTCCGCCATTTGGATTAGCAGATTTCTGTCTGAGACTGGTAAAAAGTTCATAACTGCCCGACTAAATTCCTGGTTCAAAATCACTCCAACTCCATTGCGGTGGTTAGAGTCATTATTACCGGAGTAATAAAGTGTTTTTTTCAACGTTTCAGTTGTTCCAGATCCTGGTCATCTAACCTCGCTTAAGCCCAATAATCGGATGCCCAAGCAATTCTTTTCATGGCATGCGTTTGCAAGTTTCCCTGTTTCAAACAGAGTTCTTACATTCCATGTCGCAATCTTAAATTCTGTCTGTAAGGTCTTCAATCTCATTAACCCAGGGATTCTTCGCACCTCTTGGACACTTAAGCTCTGCCGGGGACTAGGGGCCTTTATATTTTGTTGTACTGCCATTGTGATTTTCTTGGGAAAGGAATATCAGAGTGGACTCTGATTTTATATACGCCGCTCCTAACATGGAGAACGGGCGCTGCTTGCAGCCGCCCACTCTGGGTCAGACGCTGCGTAGGAACTTTCTTAGCTTCACCTTATAATCTCAAGTAAAGAATTCATTTTGCTAATGTCAGAATAGTTAATTAATTGATTTTTACTGTTATTGGCTGTAAGGCTCATGGCAGTAATTTGTTTCACCTAACTGCAATTTGCAACTTTAATTTTTCCCCTATACAGGAATCGCACTGAGCTCAATTCGTTTTAACTACTACGAATTCACAAACAAAAGAAATGCTGATGCCCTCAAAAGAAATAAAAATTAAAACAATAACTTTTTTATGAAACAAGACTCTAAAGAAGAGTTAAATATTGTCTCTGTGCTAATTCTATACAGGACTTTCAGTTAAATGAATTTCAAAATATGAGTACCTAAAATGTTTTACCTCGGAATGATATTCTCAATAACTTGACCCTTAGATACATGATATTTTATTTTAATTTGTTCATAAAGGGTTAAGAATCAAGGAAAAAATAACTAAAAAAAAATCATATTTTAGGTTTTTATTGAAAAAAAAATAAAACGTTTTTTTTTTGTTGGGTTGGTTGCGCCCATCCACTCGGACCAGTGTCCTATTGAATCTTCTCCAATATCAACTGGTGGTACTACAGCTGATGGATGCCTTCTTTTTTTAGTTCCAACTTATCTTGCACTGGTTGATAGACGGTCCTTTTTAGATGAGTTTTTCCCAATTTGGAAAGCCTGTGAGCAATTTCTAATCCAGTTTTTTTTTGAGTCATCATGATTTTTTTTTATAAACAGATCCTTTTGTACAAGATTCACGCATTTGCTAATGCTATATCAACTAAATGATAGAATAGCCTGAAGTACCATTTTGTAGATTTTAGCCTAATCCTGTGATGTTCAATATGACTATCAAATCTACCCCGCCCAGTAGTTACTAGCTTATGTTATTTAAATTCACGCAATAAAGAAATCGAATTCGCAGAAATTAATAAGTTCTTCGACCGGATGAATTTCTCGCACGACGTTCCCCTACGTCCTAAAAAGGCACGCATCCAAAGCCCAGGTCTACGACATCCGCTTAATAACAAAATCTCCAGCCAAAGACAACGGATATTGCCATAAAAGGAGATGCTTCCATCTCGTGAGCTCGATCTAGGCACGCGCTTTAACTACGATTCCGGATAATTCCAGTGTCGGGCCGACGCGACGCCCTAGGCGTGGAGGGACCGAGTGTACAAATTCGTCTACACAGCCCAAAATACACACTCTCTACCAGCGCACCAGTAAGAGGTTCTACACCAGTCTCTCTCCGTAAAAGTCCAAAGTGCAGTTAAATTCTGTTGGTTTAAAGAAAAGAGTAAAATGTCCTGGTGACAGGTGTCAAAGCGTAAACGTGTTGTATGTGTGCGCTCACAATTTTGATAAAGTTTGTAGTGTATAGTGAAGCAAGAGTCTGAAGTTGTTTACTGGTACCAATATCAGTGTGCAGTTTTCTCCTGAGGCTGTTTGTGGGCCTTTCCCGTCATTGGTTGAGGTAATATTGGCTTTAGCCGGCGTCGTGTTTCCGCACTGGACTTTGACCTTTTGTTTTGTTTGTTTCTGAATGTCAACGTCTCAACGTCAACGGTCAACAGTTGGTCGAGCGGGATCTGCTAAGCGCCAAGTTGGTTCCAACGTTGCCAAATTAGCGGAGGGCGTTTTCCGCTTGTTTTGCTGGTACAGTACATTTTGCTAGTAGTACTATACATTCTATCTGTCAACAGTACAACTTTTCACATTAGTGCTGGGTTCTGGTATCGATATTATTTTGGCTCTTTCAGTGAAATATAAGTTAAATTCACAGGAGCTATGGAAGAGATGCAGTGTGGGTTTTGTACCCAAACTTGTTATCTTAAGGAGAGTAAAACACTTTTGTTTGGATGTGCATGTGATAATTGCAAGAAAATCTCTTGTAGAGATTGTAGTAAGATTTCTTCGCAGGAGATTAGATGCGCAATCGCTAAAACTAGAACCGTCTTAATATGGTACAGGGATTGCATAGATAATTTCACTTTCATTGACACTACCAAACGTCTTCTAAATGAAGCATTGGAAGGTATAGAAGAACGCCTTCAACACAAAGTGGAAAATTTGATAAAGAATGTGATCGACAGCGATAAGGACCTAGTAAGATTTTTGTTGCAAAATAGAGATGGAAATCTGGACACTCAGGAAGTTCGTGAAAACGTGGCAGCGCCGCCACCACCACCTCCGCTTTTCCCGCACCACCAACAAATCACGCACAGCAGAAATATTCCAACTGTTCGGAGTAAGGAGAGACAGGCGGATGTTGCCAAATCTTCCTCTTCTTCTTCGTGTGTCAAGGGAGCAATGTCATTCAGCAAACTAACCCAAACTAATCGATCTCCCTTTGATTTTGCTGAAGGGGAGTCTGAGTTCAATGATAGGGTAAATAATGTAAATATAAACAAGGAATCAGCTGGGACCGGGAACCAGAATCATCTGCAGCAGGGATTTACTCTGGTACAAAATCGAAAGCGTACAAATCGAACCCTAGTTGTGGGAAAAGCTGAATTTCGAGGTGATGATAATTTTGCAGGTCCAACAGATAAGGAATATTTTTATTTCGGGCGCGTTAAAATGGGGGTAATGCTTAGTTTTATTGAAGAGCGCATCAAGAAACAGTGCCCTCAAATTAGAGACGTTAAAGTTGAATCTTTGCCGATTAGAGGTGAAACTATTACTTTTAAAATAAGCATCAATGGCGATTGCAAAGATGACTTTTTGAAGCCCGATAACTGGCCTAGAGGGGTTGTTTTGAAGAGATTTTGGTTGAATAATAAACGCAAGCTTAAAAATTTTCATCAAAATCAAATAAATCAAACCATAGCGTACAGGATAGCCCTTCTGGGTCGGGTATTTGCGTGTACTATGTCAATACGGGAGGTATGAGAACTAAGATAAAAGGTTTTCAACAGGCACTTAGTTGCTGCTGCTATGACATTGTTATGATTGCCGAGACTTGGTTAACATCTGGATATTCAGATGCTGAGGTTGGAGTATCAAATTATGATTTATATAGATGTGATCGTAAAACGGGCACAAATACTGTGAAGACTCGTGGAGGGGGGTTTTGATTGCGGCTAAAAAGAGTTTATATACACAGAGAATTCTTACTCCATCTGTTGATGCAGATATTTATCAGATCTATTTGACTTTTACAATGAAGAATCAAAACTTTGTTGTTGGTTACATTTATATACCATCTCCATCTCCTCTTCAAGCCTATATAAGCCATTGTGAGTCTGTCGAATATGTATATAGTAAATGTTCGGATAGTTTGTTTGTCTTGGCAGGTGATTACAATTTGCCGCATGTTAGATGGGACAATGATGATCTTGGTTTGGTGGTTGCTGGTTGTCTGGATAATAACAATAACAATGACTCGGTACTTTCTCTAGCAAATTGCTTTAGCTTCTATAGTTTCTTTCAGAAAAATGGGGTGTTAAATAACAATGGGGTTGCACTGGATCTAGTATTCAGTAGTTCAGAATCAATCAGTGTTAGGCCCGCAATTGATAAGATTTTTGAGAATAGCTTACACCACACAGCAATCAGTTTTGACCTTTTGTGTATTGAGAACTCTGATGATATGAAATATGAGGAATATTTTTATGATTTTAGGAAGGGTGATTATAAATTGGGATTTGTTGTTTCTGAGAGAAACATCCATTGACGGTATAGTTGCAATCTTCTATGATGTGGTCTACTCCTTCATAGAAAAGTTTATTCCTCTAAAGAAATATAGAACTTCCTCTTTTCCGTCTTGGTTCTCTTCCGAACTTCGCAGTTTGATCATAAGAAAGAAACAAATTCATAAACGGTTTAAAATGAGTGGTCAACAGGGTTATGATCATTTTGATCATTTTGTATTTTTGAGAGGGCAATGTGATCGCTTGAGGGATGCTTGTTATCAACGATACATTGATAAGGTAGAAACAAATGTCTCTGACAATCCAAGGTACTTCTGGTAATATATTCGGAATAAAAGAACTGGTTTTGGTCTTCCCTCTAGAATGATCTACAATGATAGGATTAGCATGAATATCTCAGACACTGCGAATATATTTGCAGAATACTTTTCATCAGTCTACTCAGATGAGCAGATCAATGACTTACCTTCCTTTGAGTTTGATAGCTCAATTTGTTTAAGCACTGTGACTCTGTCAACAGAGGATGTATATGCGGCTATTACTTCTTCTAGGAATAGGCTGTGCTCCGGACCAGATGGTATTCCGGCATTTTTCCTAAAGAAATGTGTTTGCGTTCTTACCAAACCTATACGGTTAATATTTAATAAGTCCTTGGGCACAGGTTGCTTCCCCTCTCTCTGAAAAAAAAGCTTTCTAAAACCAATTTTTAAATCTGGCAGTAGAGGTGAAATTTCCAATTATCGGGCTGTATGTAACCAATCTGAGTTGCCAAAGTTACTTGACTGTCTGGTCAGTCGGAGGATTGCCTGGAGTTTTAAATATGTGTTTAATCCTGAACAGTTTGAATTTATGAAGGGTAGATCTACTACTTAACTATCTCTACAGCTGCTTGGAGGGGGGGGGGCTCCAGGTTGACTCGATCTATACAGATTTCTCCAAAGCTTTTGATCGGGTTAACCTTGGAGTACTCTTACAGAAGCTTAAGGCCTTGGGTATTGTGGGACCGCTTCTTCAGTGGATTTCAGGGTTCATCAAAGGTAGAACACAGATGGTTAATCTTGGGGGCACATGCTCCGTTGAAATATTAGTACCGTCAGGGGTACCTCAGGGCGCCCACTCGGGCCCGGTATTGTTTTGCCTTTTTTTAATTGATTTGATTTGGAAACTGAAAAACTGTCGTGTGCTAGTGTTTGCTGATGACGTGAAGCTGTTTAGACCTATCGCATTCCTGTATGATGCTTTACTCTTGCAAGAGAACCTTAATTTGTTTTTTGATTGGTGTGACCTAAATAAAATGTCACTTAATATTAGTAAGTGCCATAAGATTACCTTTTCTAAACAAAGAAACCCTATCACTTTTCTTTATAAAATAAACAACGTACCAATCGGTGTCAAAACGGGAGTTTCTGATTTGGGAGTATTTATTGATTCCAAGTTGTCATTCAGGAGCCACATCGGTCAGGTGACGGGAAGGGCAATGAAGGTTCTGGGTTTTGTACAACGTTCCACTGCCGACTTGTCTTTGTCTACATTTAGACTACTTTATTGCTCTCTTGTTAGACCTATTTTGGAGTATGGCTCAGTTGAGTGGTCCCCTTCATATAATTGTTACATTGAGCAGATTGAAGGGGTTCAAAATACATTTTTGAAAGTGGCTGCCTTTAGATGTGGGTACAGAAGACAGGACTACAACTATCAGTGGGTGAGGGATAACTTGGATTTACCCACGTTAGAATCAAGAAGAACATTGCTCGACTTATGTTTTCTGCACAAGATAATTAATGCTGCTATAGATTGTTCTGAATTATTGTCTCTTTTTAAGCTTAGAGTGCCTTCCAGAATTAATAGGCAATCACAAATCTTCTCAGTTCCATTCCACCATACCAATTATGGTATTAATGAGCCAATTACACGACTGGTTCGCAGTGCTAATGACCTGTCGGGACAGATAAACTTTTTCGACTCTAAAATAACATCTTTTAAAAGACAGTTGAAAAATATTATTAAATAGTCTCTAGTCTGACAGTCCTTAATTTATAACTATATTCCAATTATGTCCACTCTGTGATATGTATTTTCCTTTTGTGTGATCTTGTATGTAACTATTTAGTGCTTAGTTTGTTTCTTTTATGTATATACAAATATGTTTATAGCTATGTACCTAATACTTATGTAAATGGATTCCGTAGATAAATAAATAAATAAATAAATAAAATTCAAGTTAATAATATTCTAAATCAAGCTAAAAGCATAAGTACCTATTCTTTTTGCATTTTCAAGTGAACAGTAACTCAATTAAGTAAAGTAAATATCGAGTGTTCAAGTAATAGAAGTAAAAAGTGATATAATCCAATTAAATGTCTTAAACTCAGTCGTCTAAGAAACAACGCTTACAACGAAAGCATAAAAGGGTAAACGTTTCTTCCCAAAACTACCGAATCAGTGTGATACGATTAGAAGGCTAAATTAAACCCCGATCTATTAAATCCGGTGTAGGAACAGTGTTAGATAAACAGTGCGAACTGAAGACATGAGTAAGTTATCCAGTGTATAAATTTATAGATAGAAACATTATTAATGCAGTGAATTTATAGACTATAAAATTCACCATCAGAACATTTTATTGAACTGGTATGTATTAATATTGATTAGGGGAATAATTAAATATTCCTTAATATTTCAGGAACTGAAGTAAATATATAAATGTATTAATATATAGATATTTAAGGTGACTGTACCCTCACCAAGTAAAACATACTATTTTAGTGACTTGTAATCGATAAAGCTAGATATATAAATATAAATATACACAGGAATGCTGTAGCCTGTAGAAGTTTTCATGCAATTTCATTGACTAGAGAAATAAATGCAGATATATAAATATACAGGGACGCCACAACTTATATTTTTTTCCAGAGTAATATGGCCAATTTTTTACATAGTTCATCAATATGAACACGGCAGCTAAGCCCATCATCGAGGTGAACACCCAAAAATTTAACGGAACTGACTTGTTGTATTGATTTACTATTAATCCTTAAGAGATATGATTCTTTAGTGAACTCAGACCGGAGTGCAAAACTCACGAAGTTTGTTTTTGAAATATTCAAACACAGCTTATACGCATTAAACCATTTATGGAACTTGTCCAGCATACCCTGAGCCACCTTACGCGTGCGTTCCAATGAATTATCTACAACCAAATAACTAGTATCGTCTGCAAACATGGTTATGTTATCGCCGTCACAGATGTCTGGCAAGTCATTCAAAAACAAAAGACAATCAATATTTACAAACTGCTGACGGTGAGAAAGATACGATCTCAACTAATCGTGAATTTTACCCCTCAAACCACTGTCAAAAAGTTTACTCAGGAGTATAGCGTGATCCACCAGATCAAATGCCTTGGAGAGATCCATGGACTAATGCACTAATTTTTATTATTTAAATTTTCATAAATATTATTTAAGAAAAAGCTAACAGCGGAATGTGTAGAGTAGTCGCGACAAAAACCATGCTGCGAAGACTTCAGTATATTAAGCCTTTCAAGAAAAGATATAATTTGATTATATGCAACACGCTCCAGGATCTTTGACAATGTTGGCAAGACAGCTATCGGTCTGTAATTCTGAAAATCCCGTGAATCCGCCTGTTTGTATATAGAGGAACGACCTTAGCAACCTTTAGGGAGTCGATAAAAATCCCATTGGCCAGAGAGTTGTTGATTAAAAATATCAATGGATACAATAAAAAATCAGCAGACTTTTTAAAAACTATAGAAGGTATATATGTATTTAATTTAATTAAGCTTCTTTCTTTTCGATCATAAGGTGCGGAATTACGCTATGCTTAAACACGCAAGGCATACCCACAATAATGACTTTTAAACCTTGATACTGCTCGCAAGGTCCTAAATATTTAAACATATATCCTTCCTTGCTTCCGCTCGCCACGGAAGGCATATAAAAACTATGTTAGGCTTGATGTTAGGTAAATGAAATTTAAAACTGTATAACATGCATACATACATTATAGCTACTAAGGTATATTTTTTATGGATTTTTTTTATTATTTGAAATAATGGTAACTAAAAGAAGGTGTGGAATAGTTCAGTGTATGATAGATAGATAGATAGATAGATAAACTTTTATATATTCCAGTAATGAATACATTACAATACCATACAATGGTGTAGAATAATGCCACAAAAAAAAATTAAAGCTAAGTGTCTTAATCTAAACTATATAGATACATTTTCCTTATCTTTATCTAAATAAAATTCTGCGAGAGTATAGAAGGCTTTTATTAATAGGTAGGTTTTAATAACTTTTTTTAAGATCTTATTTTCATAATTTCGTACATTTTCAGGAAAAGTATTAAAAATCTTAAGTATAGAGTGTTGTACATTTTTTTGCAGGCAAGTGAGATTAGACATTATTCTCAGCGGTTATCCTTAAATCTAGTGTCATGTCCATGTTTTCTTCCAGAACTTAGAAATAAATCACTGTTCTCCCTAACAAATAAAACTGCCTCATATATATATATATATATATATACTAATTACTGTCATAATGTTATATTTTGTAAATAAAGGTTTACAGCGTTCCTGTTGTTTCATTTTAAAAATACTGCGGACCCATCTCTTTTGTAAAATTAAGATTCTATCTATGTCAGATGAGTTTCCCCAAAAAATTACCCCACATTTTAGCCTTGATTGAACATATGCATGATATGACAAAATGGCTGCTTCATTACTTACATTTTATGCAATTATTCTAAGTGCATAACAATATTTATATTTTACCACAAATTCAACATGTGCTTTCCAGTCAAGTATTTTGTCAGTAAAGATTCCCAAAAAAAGTGCACATTCAATTGAAGTAATGTCTTCATTATTATAAATTAAAGTTAGATTCTTCTGTATTCTATTTCCAAAAGATAGTATTTGGGTTTTTCACTAAAGATTAAGGTAGTGTCATCAGCATAAAGTACAGTATATTCCTAACTAATATCAGGCAGATCATTTGTGTAGAGAATATATAACAAGGGGCCAAGAATAGATCCATGGGGTACTCCCCTCTCCACATCCATGATGTCAGACATCAGCAGGTCTCCACATTCACTCATCTCACAAACACATTGTTTCCTTTGTGACAAATATGATTTAACTAATTCTAATGCTACTCCTCTAATGCCATATAATTCTAATTTGCCTATAAGAATCTGATGATCTACCCTGTCAAATGCTTTTGATAAATCTAAGCATAGAATGGATGTTTCTTTATTGTTATTTAATGAGTTTAATATCTTAATCATCGCTTGATATATAGCTTGAATAGTTGATTTTCCTTTTTTAAAACCATCTTGTCGATCAGTGAGAATAAAATTTGATTCTAAAAATTTTTCGAATCTATTATAAATAATTTTCTCAAAAATTTTACTAACATTGGATATAATAGATACGGGCCTGTAGTTGGATTCCTCATCCTTTTTACCTTTTTTATAGATAACTCTTACCATTGCTATTTTGAAGGCATTTGGGAAACATCCTGTAGAGAGAGTTAGGTTAATTATGTAGGAGAGAGGTATGGATATAATAGAAGTAGTTTCCTTCAGCAAAGTAATTGGAATCTCATCACACCCTGTTGATTTTTTGTTTTTTAAGCTCTTTATATAATGTTCAATTTCTTGTGGTGTAGTGGGACTTAGATAAATACTTGATAAAGTTTTGTTTTTATTATTAACATGAGAATCCTTCTGGCTATGTAATTTCGCGCCTGAAGAGTTTATGAAGTATTCGGTTAAATTTATTTAGGATTGTTTTATTGTTATTATACTTTTTAGAGAAATTTTTACATATTAGTTCAGTTTTTTTATTTTTATTTCATATATTTTTTACAAGGTTCCAGGTGACTTTATTTTTACCGTCTGACTCTTTTATGTAGGATTCATTTGAGATTTTTTTTGCTTGTTTTATGACCTTTTTTAAAATTCTACAATATCTGCTGAAGAACTCTGCCTCCACCTGCCCAGTTTCCTTCATATGATACAATCTTCTTTTTGTTGTGCATGACACCTTTATCGCTGGTGTTATCCAGCAATTTGTTCTTTTATTAGGATTTATCTTTTTTAATACAAAAATCTCCCTCATTTTTAGAACAAAAGTACTTGAAAACTTTGGTAGGCTAAGTCTACATTGTTTGTGATATACACTGAGTCCCAACTGGTCTGTTCTAGATCGATTTTAAAGGATAAAATTTTATTTTTTGAAAATATTCTTCGTTTTATATTTTGATTAGTGTTTTTCATAGACTTAAAGTCGAGACAAATCAGTTGGCCTCTGTGATCTGACAGAGATGCCTTAATCACACTGGCTACACTATTAACATGCACACTCGCATTTACATTAACAAATATGTTATCAATCAAAGTAGAAGAACTGCCAACAACTCTAGTAGCTTCAAAAACTGTCTGCTGATAATTATATGAATTCATTGTGTCTATAAAGGTCTTTACTTTATTATCGTTGGTGAAAAGATTTAAAGTCTCCGGTGATGACTATCATATTTTAAAAAGTGCTTTAGTAGGCATTTCAAAATATTTTCGAGAGTTTGCATAAAAATATCAAAATCACCAACACTTCTTAGAAGGCTGTATATACATAAGACAGACATTCTTAGATTCTTTTCAACAGCGCAAGCGCATTCACATATACCTTCCAAACTCATTGAATTTATCTCCTGTACAGCTTCAAAATTTAAATTTAACTGGTTATTCATATATATACACGCACCTCCATGTTCAGGACCTTTATTCCTAGAAAATAAGATACCAGATCATAATCTTAAATTTTTGTAAACAATGTTTCGTTCTCTTCAAGCTACTGTTCGCTAAAACATAATATTTCAGGTTACAAGTTAAGTTAGTTAAGGTTTCCTCTACCTCTAATGTTTTGTTTCTCAGGCTTTGTATATTTTGGTGAAAGATATTGAAACAGTTTGTGCTTTTTCTATTGACCTCAATATCTAACCTTGAATCTAGCTCTTCACTTGGATTGCAGGATACTTTGTTGTTGCCATTTGTTATAAAAAATGTCCACCCCTTTTTTGAGTTAGTAGCTCATTACCAGTGGAGTCTATAAATTCTCTGTGTTTTTTTAAATCAAATCTATTTACCCCTACATACCTTGGCCAAAATGAGCTTTAGTCAAAGTCAGTCAAAGTCAAGTATGCTTTATTGCCACAGAAAAATTCAAATAAATTTTATGGACAAATATAACTAAAATAAATAAACTAACCATAGTAGGGCAAATGCAAAACGAAACAAAACTTAATATATACAATAATATATACGATAAAAATAGAACAAGCAATTTTCAAATTGAAATTGGTCACGATTTAACAAAAAAAACTATATTACAGAACATCATAAGCAGTTGAACTAGATCCACAGGAAGTACACAAAACATAGGGTAAAGAAACCCAGTGTTATCAAAATATTAAACATACATTATAACGAAACGTGCTGTTTGAAAAAATAAGGAAGGTCATGTCGGTGAACTTGACTCAGGCAATATGCATATGCTGCAGAGTTGAAAATACCGAGTTAAAGTAAACAAAACATGACTAAAATTGATAGCTTGGTATTTAATTTTGTGTAATTCCTGTATATCCGTATTCCTGTAAACCACTCATTCGTCAAAAAGATAATCCTATACCTATTATAAAAAATATATATAATATAAAAAATAAAAAATTCACCGCCGCACATGAAACCCAAGAAAATTAATGGAGGAAAAAATAAAATCTAATTCACGCAAAACTCATTTATAGAATAATAAGGTCTTTCTAGTAGGTAAGCTTTCGTTTTTTCACGAAATTTAGCAAATGTAGGGATGGATTTAAGATGTAGTGGGAGTGTATTGTATAACTTCTTGGAATTATAAAGAATATAATTTTTTGTGAATTCAGAGGAGGGAAAAGGAAGGTAGATGTCCTGACTCGAATTTCTTGTTGAGTACTCATATTGTGGCCTTTCGGGAAATATGGTTCGATATTTGCGTATTAAACAAGTTGTTTCTAAAATAAACAAAGCAGGAAGCGTAAGAATTTTATATTTTTTAAAGTAGTATTCGCAATGAGCTCTGCCATTAAGACCAAATAAATAACGAATTGCTCTCTTTTGAAGTTTGAAAATGGTACGAAATTGCTCGGTGTTACAGCAGCCCCAAAAGGGAAGGCCGTAGCGAAGATGAGATTCAAACAAAGAGAAGTAAGTGAGCCTGGCAGTAGACAGATTTAGTTCCTTCGAAACCGATCGAATTACGAAGCAGGCAGAAGAAAGCTTTTTTGTTAAAGAATCAATATGTGCGGACCACTTAAGGTTGGCACTAATACTCAAACCTAGGAATTTAGCCGATTCAACGTATTTAATATTGCTGTTGTGAAGTAGCAAAGGTTGTTGTAAGGTTGTTTTATAAGATAAGGCTACCGTTTTATCAACGTTGAAACACAGCCAATTTGAGTCAGACCAAGTTTTGATTGTGACGAGATCGCTGGAGATATTAGAGTGTAGGGAGAAAGTATTAGAATCACTCCAAGTTATGCTTGTGTCGTCAGCAAAGAGAGAAATTATACCATTGATTTTTAGGTATGTAATGTCATTAATATATATTAGAAAAAGGATAGGCCCAAGAACAGAGCCCTGTGGAACTCCACTGGTAATTAATCTGCAATCAGAATCAGAACCGTTCGCTCTAACAAACTGCTGTCTATTTTCAAGATAAGATTGAAACCAGTTCGAAGGAATACCACGGATTCCATAAAACTTTAGTTTTCTTAACAAGATGTCATGACACATACAGTCAAAAGTTTTAGCGTAATCACAGAAGACTATAGCAGTGGGGAGATTGTTGTTAAGGGATGAGTAGACATCGTGAAGCAATGAGAACATGGCGTCATTTGTACACTTGTTTGGTAAAAATCCGAACTGTTCCGGGGACAGTATGCCATGTCTAAGGAGAAATGGCATGAGGCGATTTTTTAATAACTTTTCAATGATTTTAGAGAGTACAGGCAACAGAGCAATTGGACGATAATTGCATAAGACATCCTTTTCACCTCCCTTATGAAGAGGAATAATTATCGCAGTTTTGAGGCATTCGGGAAAAACACCTTTCGTGAAGGACGCATTAATTAAGGAAGCTAGGACATCCAGAATTGGAAGTGGGAGGTTCAAGAAAATTTTAATTGACAGATTATCAGTGCTACAAGCTGATTTACTCTTTATGCTGCTCATTACCTGAAGAAGTTCAAGGCTGGTCACAGGGCTTAGGAAAAAACTATCAGCGACTTTTTTAGAAGGAGGAAGAAACGAGAGAGGGTCGAGAGAAGGAGAAATACCAGAGGTAACATTTTTGCTCACGTTGACAAAATATTCGTTCAAATCATTTGGTTTTGGCATGCTCTGATTCGCGGAATTTGTTTTGCCTCTAAGATCGTTAATAATAGACCAGGCCTCCTTGGATACGTTTTTAGCAGTTGATAAACGATTTTGATAATATAGTTTCATTGCTGTCTTGATAAGTTTTAGGTAGATCTTCCTATAATTCGAAATGAATTCAAGAACTTGAGTGGAGTTAGTGAATTTTTTTATGTATGAGAGGGAACGCATATTTCTTTGCAGATATGCGTAAGCCTTTCGTAGTCCATGGTTTGTGACGTTTAGGTTTAATGGATTTAAGCGGGAAGGCTTTATTGAATGCATTTATAATTTTATTTAAGATACCACTAAAGTCAGAATCAAGTTAACCTGATTCAAAATTCCACTTGGTCTTTAGGCAAAGGTTACGGAAGGATGAAAAATTGGAGGCTGAGAAGATTCTACCTAGGTGGCGAGTTTTTTTTGAGGGCCTATAAGAAGTATTGAATTTGGAGATTACTGCCTCATGATCTGAGAGACCCGCGCTAGTTACTGTCGATTGGACATCAGTTGAAGGAAAGTCGGACGCTACATAGTCAATGATAGAAGAGAAATTGTTAGAAATCCGAGTTGGAGAGGTTACATGCATTGAAAGACCAAAAGAGTCAAAAATAGAAATTAATGATTTTTGGGCAGCACAAGCGGTAGCGTAGTCAATATTTAAATCACCGCACAAAATTTTCTTGCCTTTCCCCGGCAGACCATCTAACAAGCTTAGCAGGTTATCAAAGAACAATTGCACATCGGAATTTGGCGCTCTATATATAAAAATTACGTGTAAATCAAGGTTCTTATTTTATACAATGGAATATTCAAAGTAGTTATACGATTGGAGATGATCAAATTTAGTTACAGGTAAAAAGCCCTCGATCAAGGAAAGAATCAGTGTTCCCCCATGAGCCGAGTTTTTCCGATTATATCTGGCTATTGTGGAGTACTTTTCAACATAAAGCGGTTCATTCTCACTCAGCCAGTGCTCTGTAATTGCAACTAGTTGGGGGAACCCTGATTCCTCCAAAAACAAAAACAATTCATCAGTCTTATTTCGCAATGAGGCAACATTAATAAGAACCATACTAAGCCTGGCGTCAGGATTAGTGGAATCTAGTCGCTCAGGACACGTCAAGCTGCTTAAAAAATTTTCTTCGGGGAGCCGCTGGAGAAGTATTTTTGGTGACCCTCTCTGGACTTCTGAAGCTGAATCGTCCTCTCGGAAACAACATGGGATCTGTAGGAACAAAGATCTTATTCCACTTCAGTGTGTTTAAACCCATATGCGGCATGAAAGTCGTGGTAGACCTTACGTAAAATGTCATCCTGGATTGGCAGTCCTTCAGATGCTAGGAATAATCTGATGCTTATGTTGGTAAATTCCTCATAGCATAACGAGGCAGGTTGGTCATACAAATGGGCAAGGTACAACCTAATGGCTCTGAAGATGGCAGGTTCCCTTAGCCTTGCCATAAGGAAAAGATTACTAGAGTCGTTAGACTTACTGGCGGCCTGTGTTAATTTAACTGTTGGGGGAGTCAGCGGGTCCAGAGAGAAGGATGGACTATGGGATGATTCCTTATAGACAGTTTAATTTTGACACCGCTCACAAGAGCATTAATTTTGCAAGCAGCGATAGCTTGTGCGCGTTAGCTTCACTGACTGGAGAGGGAAAGTCCCGCAGAGTGCCAGAGGTTGGACTGCTAGTCACTTTCGCCTTGGTGGAGGGAATTAGATAGAGCTCTGGAGTTTTTTTAGGTTTGTAGTTTTCTGAGGGATTTCAGATTTCGATGACCATCTAACTTGAGCCCCGGGTGGCCAGATATTGATGCCGAACAAATTCTCAGCGGACTTTCTTGATAGGGTCCCTATTTTAAATGTAGATCCTATGGAGTCATTACACTGACTAACCAGGTTATAGCATCGAATAAATTCTGATGTTTCAACTTTTCCTTCACATAGTGCACGATATTATTTGAAGTAAATCCTGCCGGGAGGTGTTCTACGATCACATAGTGCCTTCTTTGGGCACTTCTATAAATTGCGGAGTTGGAATCGTCTGGGATTGAGGAAACTTCAGTAGGCAGTTCCATTTGAGTGGAAGATGAAACAAATGCCGTTGACGTAGTTTGGGTGGAGCACGACGTAGAAGTAAAGCGTGTCATCGTAGGTAGAGCACTATGTTGTTTTAGGTTAGCAATTTTAGAATTTAAGTCCCTAACCAAGGTGGTAACATTTGCAAGGCTACTTTTTAAGTTGTCAATACCCTTCTTAATATCAGCGGACGAGGAATCTTGCACCTGGATCTTGATGGTTTCCTCTGTATTGTTGAGTAGAATTTGGGAAATAGTAAAGACATTCTGTTTCACTTCCCTTACCGATTTCAACAGAGAATGAGGGTTACAAATGGAGAATACCTCCGACATTTTGTGAATATCGTCTATTTTCTTCTCCAAAAAGTTCCATTTAGATTCGTTATTCAATAAAATATCATACATATCAGAAATAGTCGGTACACTGTTTGATAATTTACTCACACGGTCAGCCAGCGAGTCAAATATCTCCTGAGGAACCTGATTTTTTGATAAGTTAGTTATTTTGTCGTTGAGATATCTCAAATTTGGAGAGTCACACAGGGCACAAAAGAAACGTAGGTGGTTAAAAATAATTTCTCCAGCAGCAAGGTCTTGGTAGTGACTTTGTCAAGGCCCGTACACTGCATACAGAAATATCTGCGACATTCACCACTGCAGCGCACTTTGTTATATTTGTCCTTATCGGGAAATTCTTTAAGGCAATTGTCGCACTTGTACATAGACATTTTCTTGAATCGTAAGTAGAAAAGAAAGTACAATATGTCTTTCTTGTCCATTGGAGCTACCACTACAAAACTTTTTAATCTGTGCTCTTCTGTGGGAATCTCTTTTACAACCAAGTTTATATTTTCAAAACCATTTTTTTTGCGTATGTAGTTTGTAATTACTTTCTCTGTAGCTGTTCGTTTTACCCTATTTATGTAAAGCCAGATTCTTCTGTCTCAACCTTCAAAGTTTTGATCTGTTTCACCAGTGCCCAGATTTTTTCTTCTTTTGTTTCTTTTCTCCACCAGTAAGAAATCATTATCGGAAGCGACATCGCTCTCCTTTGAATCAGCATTTCTTTTTGTTGGCAATGTTACAGTTGTTTGTTTTTGTTTCCTAATCGCTTGACTTCTTGCGGCAGTGTTACTAGTATTTTCGCGATTACTCGTCGCCGCATCTCTATAAGAAACTGTTGATACCAACTGTTCGGTGCGTGCGCTAGTTTGAACTGATTTTTCTTTGTTTGTATGCTCCAGTATTAGGATTTTTTCGCAGAACAGTCCATTGTTTTGCTTTAGGATGTTGTTTTTGTCTGCCATTTCCTCTAAAATCTGTTTCAGGTATACTGGATTTCCATACACAATTTTGCATTTTCCACTTTTTGTACAGCGATAATTTTGTGTTCGTTTTCACTGCTGCCAACAGCAGCGTCAGCTGTTAGATTTACCGACACTGGCGATGTCGTTGGAATGCAGCATTCAATTTTTGTTTTATCAATAATTATGCTCTTGATAACAGCCATTCGTTTGACACAACTATTGTGGTAGATCGAGTAACATGCAAACACAAACACTGCAACTTTTATTAACACAGCACTTGAAACCCGTAGTTTTCGCATCTTTTGTACTACAATCTGAATCACCGTCTGAGTCGCCCGCCATGTTGGATACATTCATTGTATTTATGTGTAATAACATTTTTTTTAGTACTTTAAAAAAATGTATTATACATAAATATATATCCTGAATTTTGGCGCAGGTGTAGGGAAGTTGGGAGCCTGCACTTAGTATTAAACCAAAACTTAAACAGAACTTTTGGTATTTGTCAAGAAGTCTGTCATACAGCTACTTTCCTGCTTTAAAATAATATAACTATTGATAGTTTTCATAAATATTAGTGCATGTATCCCCTTATATGATTAAAATTGCACGGCCTACAAGGATGACGTGACACGACAAGCACTAAAGCCTTGTTATTGAGTGGGTATTGATTCAATACATGCTACGATTGTAAGGTTTGTTTAACAAAGGTATATTTGGACACTTCAGAATGGAACAGTATCATATCAAATTCTAGAGTAAACCCGCAACCTTTTACAGTTATTTCAATGCAACACCATGACTATTAATGCTATTTCTCTGCATTATTTACATGATTTTTTCTTTAGATCGAAGACGACATGAGAGCATTGAAATATTAAATAGCAAATTCTGCTTATATCTCAGCCTAAAAAGAAAGATTTGAAAAATGAAAATATCGATAAGAAACGCTGAAAGAGATGATACCGAAAATAATTAAAAGTTTTATAAACGCATTTTTTCAAAAATGTCCATGGAGTTACTTTGACAAAAAAGGTGTTGATAAGTGTATATACCCTGTTTCAAAAGAGTCAAAGAGTCACTACCATTGAAAACACCTCGTATATATTTTGCATGTTTCATTTTATGATTGATACTCTAATTTCACGACTTTGACAAATAACTGGGTATTCTTCTATCGTTCGTTTTCGCAAAAAATAAAAATGCGAAATTGTTATCGTGTTTGGATCGCATAAAGAATAGACGGGAAAATAATTCGGAAAATGAAATTTAAAATTATATAGGAAACGTTGCAGTAAAAAAAAGCAACCTAAATGCAAATGCACGCGGGATTAAAGATGGCTATCTTATAGCGACTTATAACGAAAACTTTAATAAGAAAACAGTTTGTTTGGCATTTAATAGGCTGAAAGGATTTAAAGTTTGGGTTATATAGTGCCGGGAAACACGAACAAATTTCTTACATTATTTCTATTAGGTTTATAAGAAATCGTTTTGAAATGTAGCTGAAGAACCGACAATATTGGCGTATTACCCCAAACTTAAAAAGGAAATTACAAAAATCATTAAAATATCCTAGAACGAAAAGAAATGAAAGTGTCTCGGATTAATATCTTCCAAAAAGATACAATTTTCATTTGTTGCTATATTGTTATAGTAGTAATGGTGAGTTAATAGCTAACCATTTAGTGCGCCAGTATCTCATTAGCCATTGAATGTAGAAACAGAAACATTAAAAAAAAATACTCTGACTTAATAAGTCGCAGAGCATCAAAAATTATTTTCATAGATAATGCTGTGTTGCTTAAGCTTCAAGTATCTATCGATCATTTATTTAAACCAATTTTCTCAAAGGTTGAATGAGCATATTTCACTTCTTGACGTCAATGGTGGCATACATAAGAGAAATTAATACAAAATTGAATAAAAGAAAGAACATAAATAAACAATAACAATAGTAGAAGTAAATTCTAGCCTTAAAAAGCCATTCACCTTCCCGAAACTAAACAAGGACACTTGGTGTTTTAGTTTTAGATTCAAATTAGCTGGCCGAATCATGAACAGAAGCAAACCTGTGGAAAATCGGAACCGGGACAAAACCGGACTTGGCTAAAAGCGTTACTCTCAAATTTTAATTATTTTTCTAATTATTATTATAATTGTTTTAAACCTAGACATAGGGCCCACGAATGGTAGACATTTATTTTCTTTAAGTCCCTTATTAAGTAGTATGATACTAAAAAAAAATAGCAAAAAAAGCAGAAAACACCAAGAAGCAAAATAAATTTAGCTACTGAATTGCTTTTTTTTGGCTATGTAATGTTTTTTCTTTGCTCCATTTTGCTGTTCTAATTGTTTTTACTATTATTCCTGTTTCGTTTCACCCTTGTTAATTACTTATTTATTTATTAATTCCTTCAATCCATCCGATACAATGCAATACATTGGATGTGTCACTTAAATAGGTATAAATGCAATAATTGAACAAAAAACAAAAAATCTGTCAAAACAAAGAATAGAAAAAACAAGCATAAAAAAGGAAACAATTTTTTTATTATTAGTATTTGCTGCTCTTTATTGCTATTTTCTCTTTAAGGTTGTTTTTCCTTTAATAGGCTTGGAAGATAAACTAAACTATCTAGTTCCGAATTTAAATCCCAAATCCCCCATTTTAATCTAGTCTAACAAATAAAACGTCGACAATATTTTTTTTTTAACAGAACGCACTTTTACCAAACCTGATCTTCTCCACACAACGTAGCAAAAGATAGCCAAAGGAAGAAAAACAGTAATATCACATAAATAAAAACACAACATCTATATTAGTTGATGTGTTGCTGTCTTTTTAGCAAATTTAATATCCTCAACAACACAGTAAAATAAGAAAAGCAGAAATAAAACATAGAAAGAAAGACCAAAAAGCAACACACACACAACTGTATTTGTTGTTGTGTTGAGTATGCAAATTTTAATTCTTTCTTTGCTACTTCTGTAGGTATTTACTATTCTTTGTTGTTGTTTGCTCTTTAATGATATTTTCCTAGAACATAACAAAACTATCTAGTTCTCTTGTTCCACATTTAAATACTATTAATTGATTTTTTACCAAATATGATCTTCTCAACAATACAAAAAGAATCGCACAAATAAAATAATAAAAATGGTAATAAATGAGAAAGGGAAAAATCAAAAACAATACAACCCTTCTATTAGTTGCTATGCTGCCATTTTTTGCCATTTTCTTTTTTTTTTCGCTGCTCCTTTTGTTTTTAACTGCTTTTTCTATTATTATTTTTTCTCTTATTGTTGCTTTTTGCTACTCTTTATTGTTATATGCTGCTTGACAATAATTTGATTTCGTGGCTCTGGAACTAGCTTCCTTGTTCCAAATTTTAATTCCTATCATCTAGCCTTCTAATGTAATAAATAAGATAGTCCATGAGATTTTTAAGTAAAACGCACTGTATATAATTGAGTTGTTTTTTACCAAATTTGAACTTGCCAATATCACAGCAAAATGTAGGAAAAGAGCAAGAATAACAGCTATAAAATAAAAGAGAAACACTAAAAGAAACATAAACATCTGTATTAGTTCATTTGTTGCTATTTTTTTGCTATATTTGTCCTTCTTTGGTACCATTTACTGCTTCTAAATATTTCTTACTGTTCTTCCACTTTTGTTTTACTGGCGTTATTTGCTGCTTATTCTAGCTTTATATTAATATTTACTATTTATTTCTATTTTGCTAAACAAAACAATAAAAAGAACCAAAAAACAAGGAAAAAAATCAATAAACAATTCAAGGAAAGATTAAAAAGCAACTCCAGCATCTGTAATAGTTGATGGTTTTCTATTTTTTACAATTCTTCCACTTTTGTTTTACTGTTATTATTTGTTGTTGCTTTTCATTGCTATTTGCTGTTTATTGCTATTTGTCCACAGTATAAGTATGATTGATTTTTTTTACCAAATCTACTCTTCAAAGTATAAAATATCCAAGAAACAAAAATGCGGCAATAAAATAAAAAGAAAAACAGCAAAGAGCAACACAAACATCTGTATTAGCTGACGTATTGTTGTTTTTTGCTATGTATATTCTTTTTTGCGACTTCTTGCTGTTTTCAGCTGTTTTACTATTCTTCGAGTTTCGTTCTATTGTTGTTATTTGCTGCTTTTTGTGGATTGATATTCTTATTCAATGTGTAGCTCTGAAACGACATAACTATACTATCTAGTTCCCTCGTTCCGAATTTAAATCATAATCAACTAACCCAAACTAACATTAAAATCTAACAATACAACGTCATCAATGATTTTTTTAATAGAACTTACCTAGTGTATAAGTATACTTGAATTACTTACCAAATTTGGTCTTCTCAAAAACACAGTAAAAACAACCAAAAACAAGAAAAACAAAAAAAAAGTTCAAAAAGCAACACAAACATCGGTATTAATTGATGTGATGCTATTTTTGTTATTCTTTCAGCTTTGTTTTACTGTTGTTATTTTCGTGTGTTTTTGATTTCTATTTTTGTTCAATATTTATAGCTATTTGTCCCTAAATGGTTCTAGACCATAGCCAAACTATCTCATTCGCTTATTCCGATTTTAATCCCAATCTTCTATAACATGCAAATCTAACAGATACGACGCTTTCGATGATTTCTTGTTAACAGAACGCACTGCATAGGTATAATATAATTTTTCACCAAATATCAACTTCTCAACAACGCAGTAAAAGGTAGACAAAAACAGTAAAACAGAAAAAGGAACAACAAAAGACAACACTAAAATCTATATTAGTTGCTGTATTACTTTTTTGTCATTTTCAATTCTTTCGTCACTACATATTTTTAATCTTCACTGTTTTTTGCTACTTACTCTATGCCTTTTACTGTTGTTATTAGCAATTTTTTATTGTTATTTGCTATTTAATTATATTTTTCTTCAGATGATTCTGGAGCATATTAAACCTTTGTTTCGAATTTAAATTCCTATCATCTCGCATGGTAATCTAATAATAGTGAATGATTTTTTAAATGAACCGCATTGTAAAACAAATTAATTTTTAACAAATTTGGTTTTCCCAACAACACAGCAAAAGGCGGCCAAAAAAAAAACAAGAAAACCAGAAAAATAAAAGAAAGAAAACACTAAAAATTAACATAAACATCTGTATTAGTTGGTGTGTTGCTATTTTAACTATTGTTGCTTTTCGCTTGACTATTTTTTTGCTATTCCGTTAATATATATATAATAATATATATAATATATATAATAACTGCTGTTATTTGTTGGTGTCTTGTTTTTTATTTTTATTTGCTGTTTAATGCTATTTGTTCTTCGAGGGCTCTCTAGTTCCTTTGTCTCGAACTCAAATCCCAATTATCTAACATTTAAACTAACAACGTTTTCGATAAGAACTTGTTTTTAAAAGACTCACTGTTAAGTTTAATTAATTTTTTTAAAAAATTCATCTTTTAAACTACGCAGTAAAAAGCAACCAGTGAAAAAGAAAAACCGGAAAAATAGAAAGTAACACTGCAACACAAGCATTTGTATTACTTGCTGTGTTACTATATTTTACAATTTTTAATGATTTTTTAGCTACTTCTTTTTGTATTTAACTGTTTGTCGCTACTCTTCATGTTTGTTCTGCTGTTGTTATTTATTATTATATGCTGTTTAATGTTATTTTTACTTGGATTATAACTAGGCTATCTAGTTCGCTTGTACCGAATTTAAATCTCATTCTACTTTAACAAATACGCCATCGATGACAATAAAACAAATGGCAGCCAAATAAAACCTAAAATTTATAATAAACGAAAACACCAAAAACTTTTATTATAGATGCTAATTTGCTGTTTTGTCATTTGCAGGTTTTCTTCGCTGCTTCTTTTTGATATTTAACTGCTTTTATTTATTATTATTATTTTCTTTACTGTTTCTTATTGCTGCTCTTTATTGTTATTGTTATTATTATCTATTTATCTTTTGGAGGCTATGAAACAGAATTAAACAATCTAGTTTGTCGAATTAAAATTCTAATCATCTAGCTTTCTGACCCAACAAATAAAACGTTATCGATGACTTTTTTGGTAAATTTCAAATCAAATTAATTATCAAGCATCTTTTAATTTTGTTGTTTACTTAGCGCCACGCTTCCTATTGTCTTCTTATCTAATTTTTCATATTCATTATTTTTAGCAAAACTACTTTTTTTAATTTTACATTTTCCTGTAAGTTTATTATTGTCTTTTCTCATTTTTCAATTTAGTGATGATTAATTCGTCGATTTCTAAAGAGTTTTAAAAATTAATTTTTACATTGTTCCTTAATTATCTTTCTTAATTCCTCAATTTAATAATTATTCTATTAATTTTCAAGCTTCTTTTCAGCCTATTTGATAATTATTTGGTAAATATTCAATTATTTTAATTAATTCATTTTATTGTTTACTTATCGCCATGTTTCCTATTATCCTATTGTCTTCTTAGCTAATTTTCCATATTAATTCTTTTAAGCCAAACTATGTTTTTCGACTCTACTTCACATTTTCTGTAAGATTATTATTGTCTTTTCTCATTTTTTAATTTAGTGATTAATTCGTCGATTTCCAAATTGTTTTCAAAATTAATTTTCACATTGTTCCTTATTTATCTTCCATTGTCTTTTTTGATTTCTCGATTTTTAAGCTCTCTTTTGGATATTATTTTTATTTTTTTTTCATCTTTGTCTTTAAGCGTCTAATTGTTTTTCTTAATTCCTCAATTTAATAATTATTAATATATCGATTTTAAAGCTTCTTTTTATTGTATATCATATTTATCTTTAAATGCTTCATATTTTTTTCTCTGATTAGCCTATTTGATAATTATTTGGTAAATTTTGAATTATTTTTATTAATTAATTTAATTGTTTACTTATCGCCATGTTTCCTATTATCTTATTGTCTTGTTATCTAATTGCTCATATCAATTATTTTAAGCAAAACTATTTTTTTACTCTGCCATTTCTGTACGTTTATTATTGTATTTTCTTATTTTTCAATTTGGTGATTAGTTCGTCGATTTTTAAACTTTTTCAAATTTAATTTACGCATTGTTCCTTATTTATCTTCAACTTTCTTATTTCCTTTTCTGACTTTTTCTATTTTTAAGCTATTTCTTACTTTTTTTCGATTATTTATCATTAAATCTTTCGTTGTCTTCTATTACTTTTTCGATATACTACTTTATCTATTTCCTATCAAACTTCTTTTTAATTTGTTTCATATTTGTCTTTAAGCCTCTAATTGTCTTTCTTAATTCCTCAATTTGATAATTTTTGTATCGATTTTCAAGCTTCTTTTCATTGTATTTCATAATATCTTTAAAGTTTCATATTTTCTTATCTGATTAGCCTATTTGATAATTTTTTGATACATTTTCAATTATTTTGTTTAATTAATTTTATTCTTTATTTATCACCATGTATCCTATTGTCTTATCTAATTTTTCATGATTCATTTTAAGCAAAACCATTTTTTTACTCTGCTTTTTCTGTAAGTTTATTATTGTATTTTCTTATTTTTCAATTTAGTGATTAATTCTTCGATCTCTAAACTTTTTCAAATTTAATTTACACATTGTTCCTTATTTATCTTCAACTTTCTTATTTTCTTTTCTGATTTCTCAATTTTTAAGCTATTACTTACTTTCTTTTGGATATTTATCACTAAATCTTTCATTGTCTTCTATTACTTTTTCAATAAAATTACTACTTCATCTATTTCCAATCAAACTTCTTTCTATTTTGTTCCATATTTGTCTTTAAGCGTGTAATTGTCTTTCTTAATTTCTCAATTTAATAATTATTCAATCGATTTTCAAGCTTCTTTTCATTGTATTTAAAATTTATCTTTAAAAGCTTCATATTTTCTTCTCTGATTAGCCTATTTAATAATTATTTGTTAAAGTTTCAATTATTTTAATTATTTAATTTTATTGTTTACTTATCGCCATGTTTCGTGTTTTCAATAAGTTTATTATTGTATTTTCTTATTTTTCAATTTACTGATTGATTCGTCGATTTCTAAACTTTTTCAAATTTAATTTACACATTGTTTCTTATTTATCTTCAACTATCTCATTTTCTTTTCTGATTTCTCAATATTCAAGCTATGTTTTACTTTCTCTTGGATATATATGATTAAACCTTTCATTGCCTTCTATTATTTTTTCAATAAAATTACTACTTCATCTATTTCCAATCAAACTTCTTTTTATTTTGTTTCATATTTATCTTTAAGCATCTAATTGTCTTTCTTAATAATTCCTCAATTTAATAATTATTCTACCGATTTTCAAGTTTCTTTTTATTGTATTTTATATTTATCTTTAAAAGCTTCATATTTTCTTCCCTGATTAGCCTATTTGATAATTATTTGGTAAATTTTCAATTATTTTAATTAATTAATTTTTTTTGTTTACTTATAGCCATGTTTCCTATTATGCTATTATCTTCTTATCTAAGTTTACATATTAATTATTTTAAGCAAAACTATTTTTTTACTCTGTTTTTTCTGTAAGTTTATTATTGTATTTTCTTACTCTTCAATTTAGTGACTAATTCGTCGATTTTTAAACTTTTTCAAATTTAATTTAAACATTGCTCCTTATTTATCTTCAACTCTCTTATTTTCTTTTCTGATTTCTCATAATTTAAGCTATTTTTTACTTGCTTTTGGTATAATATATCATTAAACCTTTTATTGCCTTTTATTATTTTTTCATTTTGTTTGATATTTATCTTTAAGCTTCCTATCATATCCTCTGATATCTCAATTTATTAATTGACCAAACACATTTTCAAGCATCATTTTATTCGATATTCATCGTCAAGCTTATTATTTTCTATTTAAATTACTACTCCATCGATTTCTAATCAAGTTGTTTGTCAAGCTGCTCCTAATTTTGCATTCATATTATGCTTCTCTTATATATCAATTAAATTGGTAGTTCGTGAATATTCAATAAACAGTTTTTCAAGCTTCTTTTCACTTTTTGTTTCATGTTTATCTGTAAGTTGTCTGTTATCTTCTCTATTATCTCAAATTAATTTTAATTAGGTACTCTATTGACTTTCTGCCAAACAAATTTGCAAATATTTTTTCTCATATTTATTTTTCTTCTTCTTCTTCTTCAATTAAATGAATATTTCCTCAATTTTTAAACTGATTTACAAGTTCATTTTCACTCTATTCCATTTTTATCGTCAAGCCTTTAATTTCCTTCTTTGATATCTCAATCTATGCATTACACCGTCGATTTTTGTCCAATCTCAATTTTTAAACTTTTCCTATTTCATTTCAAGCTTAATATCGTCGTTTTTTTATTGTTTAATTTAACGATTCGTTTGCTGCTTTCTAAACCTAGTTTCAAGTTTATATTTACTTTGCTTCGTATTTCATAAAAAGTTTCGTTTCCTTTTCTGATTTTTCGATTTATTACTTATATCGTTGATATTCGACTCAACTTCTTATTGTATTCCATATTTATCTTTAAGTTATTATTTTATTATCTTAGTTTTTCCGTTAATTCACTACTTTGACGATGCCCATTCAAGCTGTTATATAAACTTTTTCACTTTGTGTCATATTTCTCAATTTTTTAATTACTCTGTCGATTTTCTGCTAAGCTGATTTGCGAGACTCTTTTCATTTTATTTCATATATCATCTGATTTGCCCATTTGTTAATTATTATTTGGTCGATATCCAATCGTTTAGGGCAAACTAATTTTTTACTTCAGATTTTTCTTCAAGATTATTATTGTCCTCTCTTATTTTTCAATTTACTCATTAATTCGTCAATTTCTAAATGATATTATCTTCTTCTCGGATTTCTGAAATTTCAAGGTTCTTTTTATTTTATTTCAGTCAAACCGATTTTTTTAAAATTTTGTTTCATATTTAACTTCGTGCTTATTGTTGTCTCTTATTTTTCGATATTTTATTTATTTTGCCGATTCCAAATCAAATTAATGTTGAAGTTTATTTTCACTATATTCTCTATTTATCTTCTTGCTTTATTTTTCAATTAAATTTTTGCTTTGTCGATTTCCAGTCAAGCTGTTTTTAATTTTTCATATTTATCTTTAAGCTTCTTGTCGTCTTCTCTAATTTGCCCATTTGAAGTCCGTTCGCTAGTTATTTGTCAGTAATATTATGACAAGCGACGGTTAAGTTTGGTGGCTCGCTCGTTCGCCGGACTTGAAGCTACTGGATTTCTTATAGAGCTCAATAGATGTAAAAATGGCCTTCTTTTTTCGAAGTTTTTTAGGAAGCCATGTTCATAAAATTAAAAGAATGATCTCCGAGCACAATTTAGTAGTGCTTTAACCTTTAAAAATGCTTGATAGATTTCGACAATAAGAGCATGCCATTTGAGCAAAAAAAAAAAATTTAGCACACTTAGAAGCTTCTAAATGTTCGTATGTAAGTAAAGTTGTGTATATAAAACCACGCCTCGAAACAAGTTCTTGACGAACTTTACCGCACGCATTCTTTACACGTCGTCCTTTCAAGACGGGCCAAATAAATGATACACAACAAAAGGCCGAAGAAGTGTATCCGATTCGAGCCGATAATCCCTCGTTTAAAAAGATAAATGAATAACAACACGGTTCGGCACCATAATAATGGAGACGATTGGCACCCTTGGTCATGTGAGAAATTGATTACAAAGCCAACAACACCTATTCTGGTGAACTGATTTATGGTTTTCTTATGGTAATTTTGTATATTTTAGTTCTACCATAGCTTGCACCGCCCAAAGGAATATACTTAAATAATAATAATAGTTATAATAATCGGATATCACTGAGGGTGTTCGATGCGGCTTTGATCATTTCGGATATCGATGCGAAAATTAAATATTTATCACTGAGCAGTAGAAATTAATCCCAAACAATATGCCATACAACGAACATAATAATATATAATGGTTCTACAGATAGATGAGTGACTAGTTTTATTCTGATTCTGCATCTATTTATACTCTAGATGACACTCACCAGTCCTCAAGCTGAAGGGTTTAATTTTTAGTTTGTTTCGTTTAATTTAGAAACATTTGAATTAGTAATCAAGTAGATCAAAAGTGCAACTACTGAAAAAAATTAATAGAGCTGGCAATAGGGTATTTTCTTCTGTTATTTCTTTATATTATGACATGTTGGCTTTTCTTTTCTTATTCTCGAAAATGATAGTTTGCTAGATCCTAAAGTATGGATAGTTAAAATTAAAATCTGTAATTTTATAGTTTTAGTAGTAAAATAGAGAATCGAGTGCAATAAAACTAAAAAAGCTGTTCTATTTAAATTAAAAAATGCGATGATTGCAGAAATATATTAAAATGTTGAGGTATTCTAAACTGCTGGACATAAATTCTGTATCAAGCAATATTTTAATCGAAATTTAAGGTGTGAAATGAAACCCTTAAATTTTTGAAAAATTTTGTAAACCCCGAGAATGTAAAAAAAATTAAGGCTCTCGTGCCAATATTTTGTGGAGGCCTGTTTTTTGAAGCCCATGTTTATTTTTTAGCCGCACAGAAAATTTAATATAAAATTAAATAAAAAGACGATGCAAATTATAAAACATATTTATTGCTTATTATGAAACACAACAAAAAATGCTTAAAAAATAAAGAAGGCTTGGCCTATACTTTAAAATTAAGAAATATTAACAAAAACGACAACTTATTGACCCTAAAATAAAATAAGTTTTCGAATAGGATCTGTTATTTCTGATTTCCTTTTAGTTATGAAACGAATTCGAATATTGAAATAACAAATTATATCAAACAAAATATTATGATTGTTACAGGTTTCTGCAACTTTCATAAATTCTCAAAAAATATCCAGTGCAAATATTTACGTCTTTTGAATGGTAAGTTAACCACCGTGATTTTTTTTCTATTAGGAATCCTAGGAAATATTGTTTTTGACCACAAAGTACCTCAACACATGATTCGCACTTATAGTTTTTGAAGCCTACGAACAACTGTTAAACATTGTGAATTAAAAGCATTCAGTTTTTGAGCACTTTATATTTACCACCTTTTCAATAGGACGATGCCATGACGACTGCTATAAATAAATATAAACCACTCTTAATATAAAATGGACAAAAATTGTAACTTGGACATCAACTGTCAAACATTGTGGATTAAAAACATTCAGTTTTTAAGCGCTTTATATTTACCATATTTTCATTAGGACGTTGTCATGGCAACTACTCGAAACTGTCTAAACCACTCTTAAAATAAACTGAACAAAAATTGAAATTTTTACATAAGCTATTGAATATTCTGAATCAAAAACATTCAGTTTTTGAGCACTTTATATTTAGCATGTTTTCAAAGGAGATGATAGTTTCCAAAATGCATTCCGTTACCTATTGGACGAACCAATTGAGCGGGATTTAGAACCTAACCCAAACTAACCCAAACTTGTACATCAGCTGTTGAAATTCTGAATTAAAAGCATTCAGTTTTTGAGCATTTTATATTTACTATATTTTCAATAGGGCGTTGCTATGGCAACTACTATAAACCCCTTTTAAAATAAATTGGACAAAAATTGATATTTTTTACATCAGCTGTTGAATATTCTGAATTAAACGCATTCAGTTTTTGAGCACTCTATATATAACATGTTTTCAATAGGGCGTTGCCATGGCAACTACTACAAACCCCTATTAAAATAAACTGCACAAAAATTGTAACTTTGACATCAACTGTTAAACATTGTGAATTATAAGCAATCAGTTTTTGAGCACTTTATATTTACCATATTTTTAATAGGATATTACTATGGCAACTACTACAAACCAACTTGGAGCTACTAGATCTAGCGCGGCACCTAATCTACCCAATACATTATTTCACTTCACGCATGACCCTCCGCTCGCTTCGCTCGCTACAGGGACTCACAGAACAGCAGTTAACCAAAACTAACCCAAGGCATGCCCAAAATGAAGAAAAAATACTTTTTACAAACATAACCTTAAATTTATTTTTTTAACCGACAGGAATTGAACCTCGGGCCACTGCATCACAGGTCCAGCATCTAACCACTGAATCACCAGAGCACTGTCAGGCAATTATTCATTGCACCGCAAAGACATCGGTAAACTGAAGGCTGGTTAGTTACCGTGCTAGATCTAGCTCTAAATCTACAAACCACTCTTAAAATAAACCGGACAAAAATTGAAATTTGTACATCATCTGTTATATATTAATTTTTTATTTTTAATGTAATATCTGAATTAAAAGCATTCAGTTTTTGAGCACTTTATATTTAGCATGTTTTCGAAGGAGAGGATAGTTTCCAAGATGCATTCCCTTTACTATTGGTCGAAACAAACTAACTCAAACTAACACAAACTTGTACATGAGTTGTTGAAATTCTGAATTTAAAGCATTCAGTTTTTGAGTACTTTATATTTACCATATTTTCAAATAGATAGGGCGTTGCCATGTCCACTACTACCTCCTCTTAAAATAAACTGGACTAAAAATTGATATTTGTACATCAGCTGTTGAATATTCTGAATAAAAAGCATTCAGTTTTTGAGCAATTTATATTCAGCATATTTTCAATAGGGCGTTGCCATGACAACTACTACAAACCCCTCTTAAAATAAACTGTACAAAAATTTATATTTATACTTCAGCTGTTGAATATTCTGAAATAAAAGCATTCATGACAGCAATGTTTGTCAGTTTTTGACCACTTTATAGTTACCATGTTTCCATTTGAACGTTGCCACGACAGCCGCTATAAACTATTCTTAAAACAAACTGAACAAATATTGAAACTTGAACATCCGCTGTTGAATATTCTGAATTAAAAGCATTCAATTTTTGAGCGGTTTATATTTACCATGTTTTCAATAGGAAGTAACTATAAACTACTCTTAAAATAAACTGGACAAATATTGAAACTTGAACATCAACTGTTGAACATTCTGAATTAAAAGCATTCAATTTTTGAGAGCATGATATTTACCATGTTTTCAATAGGTAGTAACTATAAACTACTCTTAAAATAAACTGGACAAATATTGAAACTTGAACATCAACTGTTGAACATTCTGAATTAAAAGCATTCAATTTTTGAGAGCATTATATTTACCACGTTTTCAATAGGAAGTAGCTATAAACTACTCACCACTGTTGAAAATTCTGAATTAAAGGCATTCAGTTTTTGAGCACTTTATATTTATCATGTTTTCAATAGGACGTTGCCATGACAGCTGCTAAAAATTACTCGTAAAATAAAGTGGACAAAAATTGAAAACTTCTCAACCTTTTTTTAAAACAGGAAAATAGTTAAAATTATTTTCGTCAAAATGGCAAATTGTGTTCTACACTACTTAGATAGTGAACATCACACACTGGCCTCTGAATGTACAGGATTATCCAACGAGGACTAGACAAGGCGATTTTTTGACTTTCCCTGTACTTTTATAAAAAAAAAACTGAAATAGCCATCTTATGTAATTTTCTCCCGCGAATTCGGATATGTTCAGCAAAAAACAATTGAACATCAAATAAAAGTGCTAGGGGTAACTTTGATATTTTTTTAAATGGAACACCCTGTATATTATACATTTTTGGACTCTCTAGAAAAATCTAAACACGTATAATATCCTATACCTATCTTTAGCTGTTTACCAAGTATTGACAGTTGAAAGTCGGGTATTTTGACACTTTGACAGGCTCTAAAATCTAAACCGCACAAGATCAAAGAAAACGGTTTGCACATTCCTATCTTAAGTTTTCATAAACTATCGAATGACAGCATCTTCGAATTTAACCTGCGGATAAAATTAACCGGACCTTTTAAACCCCCGGTTAAATTCAAAGTTACTATCATTCGATAGCTTATGAAAACCCAAGATAGGAATGTGCCAACCGTTTTCGTTGATCTCGTGCGGTTTAGATTTTAGAGCTTGTCAAAGTGTCAAAATGCCCGACTTTCAACTGTCAATACTTGGTAAACAGCTAAAGATAGGTATAGGATATTATACACAAAATGTGTTTCGATTTTTCTAGAGAGTCCAAAAATGTAGTAATATATAGGGTATTCCATTTAAAAATATATCAAAGTGACCCCTAGCACTTTTATTTGATGTTCAATTGTTTTTTACTGAACATATCCGAAATCGCGGGAGAAAATTACTTAAGATGGCTATTTCAGTTTTTTTTTTATAAAAGTACAGGGAAAGTCAAAAATCGCCTTGTCTAGTCCTCGTTGGATAACCCTGTACCATAACTATTGCCATATTTCCTACAATATTTCGACAAATATACTATATAGTGTCAAAGAGGAATTGGGGCGCTTCCCTGGTGCGTACTACTGAGTGGGATTACTGGCGGCGTTCCTCCTTGAGCTGGGGGTTGTATATCAGATGGAATAACGACTCGCTTAATTCGAAACAAACTGTACGTATATTGGTCTTCAGATACAGGAAGGTATGTACTTAGAATGAAAACTATGACTGAATACAATTTACCAGAATGGCGTAAAACGCATGACCATTCGCTGATGACTGACTGGACTCGACCTATTCGGCTCCCTTGAGTTTACTTTTAGTTTAAATTGTTATGAGCGTTATAATTCGTTTTAGTTATATTGGTATGCTTTAATTAGGTTTCACTTTTATCTATGGTTCACTTTACTTTTTACTTTAAGTTTTACGTTACTTTTACACTTTACTTTTACACTGACGTCACTATAGAGGAGGTTCGATCTTGGTTCCCAGAGAAGCGTTTGGCCTTAATTAAAAGGGAACTACTTAACCAGAAAGTCAAGATCGGGAGGTTGACCTTGGTACCAGAAAAGCGTTTGGCCTTAATTAAAAGGGAACTACTTAACCAGATAGTCAAGGTCGGGAGGTTTGACCCTGGTCACCAGAAAAGCGTTTGGCCTTAATTAAAAGGGAACTACTTAACCAGATAATCAGGATCGGGAGGGGTTGAGCTTATTACAGGAGGAGTGTTTGGCCTTAATTAAAAGGGAACTACTCAACCAGATAAGTTGTCGGCTACTTGATTTGCCCGTTCTTTTATACTAAATTTTGTTGATATTTGACTGATTGTTTTTAAAACATGTTTAGATAATACTCATAATATTTGATCCTTCAATGTCAAGTATCAAGTTCAAACATTAGACTGAGTGTTCTTTTGTTATTACGCTTTCTAGTTTACAATAGCAAATACTTAACTGTATTAATTGATTGATTGAATCTAGTATATTCACAGGCGATTTTTAGATATCTTGGATTAAATAGTCTGGACATCAGAAGATTAAAAGTCATAATTTGATGCATTCTATTTTTGACGACTATTTTGACTATAGTTTTAATGGACTGCTATGGCAACCACTATAAAGTACTTTTAAATTACACTGAACAAAAATTGAAATGTCATAGTGTTTGTTTTTAGTGTGTTATGATTTCACTATGGCTCAAATTATAAATAGGGCAAACCAATTAGATTTACTTCTTCTATGCTAACGCATCTAGTGGCCCAAAAATACAAAATTGTTTTTTGCATAAACTCAAATAGCTCCTATAAATTGAATTTGCCTATATATATTTTTTTATTGATTTTTATTACTCACAAGAGAGAACTTTTCAAGGTTTACAATACTATAAAAATTACTATAGGTCTTCGCTGAGTAATAATATTGTTTAAGGGTCATATTTTCATACATTAATGATTTTATATAACACCATAACAAAGAAGACATTACTTGTCAAGTGTAAAATTTGACAGATATGTCGTCATCTTCACTTATCGTTGCCCGTACCACATCAGAGGGCTTCAGAGTTGCGCGCGCGTCACATTGTTGGAAAAAATGTCTAATGTTACACTTCACGCATGGCCATCCGCTCGCTTCGCTCGCTACGAGGGTGCAACCAACAGAAACTAACCAAGATATGCCCAAAATGAAGGAAAAACTTTTTACACATATAAAAATATTAAAAAAACATGTCTTACCACTGGAATCAAATCCGGACCGCCGGTGCCCGTATCACAGACTCAGCATCCAGCCACTGACCTAGGGAGCAGTTGACAGCAATTCGCCCTGTCCCTGTCTAGGAACTGACTCATAACTCTGAGCAGAGTAATGTGGGTTGCCTAAATTCAATTTTCGCATGGCCCTCCGCTCGCTTCGCTCGCTACGCTGCGCTCGCTACGGGGGCTTAGGAAACTAACCAGGTGCTAACCCAAACTAACCCAAGACATACCCAAAATCAAGAAAAAACTGTTTAGAAATATAACCTTAAAAAATAAAAAAAGCCGACGGAGTTTGAACCCGGGTCGCCGAAGTGAAGGCCAACCATGCAGACCTCTAGACCATCAGGACACATACAAAGGACCGGTTGTATCGCGAAGTAAATTATTACGCAATCATGCTCAGAGTTATAAGTCAATCCCTAGACATAATTCTAAAGATACGGTGTTTGTCACCATTCTAATGCGCGCGCAACTCTGAAGCCCTCCGATTTGGTCCCCGAAACGTCTCTTGTCATCTTCTATTTTTTATGACCATTCCAACCAATTATTACAAATTTGAACCGATTTCTAAAATATTCTTGTTATCAAGAGATTTCTGTAGAATACTGTAAAATTTCCTGTCATAGGATTATAAAGTCCTCCTTCTCGAAGCTGTGCTCGAACAAGTAACCTTTTGTAGGCTGCGGTAAACTGTCGGGAGGTAAAGTTGTTGTTCCGACCACCTTACTACGAATAGAGGAGAAAAATAGGTCAATAAAGTAACACTAATTCTAATGGCTAATCAATATATTATAAAATAATAAAGAACTTAGTAAGTACACAATAAGTCCCACAAAACCTATCTTTCTCCGAAAAGTGGTAAGCAACTCGCCATCTTCACACTTGAAACCTGCAATGTAATTAATGGTTTTGGTTTTTGCAATATCTTTTTCACACAATGATTTTTTAAGACCTGGTAGAATGGAAGATCTGCAATCAAAATATGGAAAATATTGTTGAACATCTTAATAAAATATGCAGTGGCTTTACAATCCTAACACTATTGCAGGCCTAATTCAGTTGCGCAGTATGAAAGGGCATCTGCTCCATATTCACTTAGTAGCCGAACAGTCAGCTTAACCTTTATTTTTTGCCTAAAAATGTATATGTGCTTTTCGTAACTTGCCAAATGTAGTCCCTCACAGTCGTGCAGTTTTACTAACTTTTCAATAAATTCCCATTTAATTTCATGTCGATTTCTATCAGTAAACACTTTTCTGTCCCCAAATGTATTTTGTTGGGGAAACACCACCGGAATCAACCGTATAGTTTGGTGATAACATCCTGTATGTTCGTAGAATGATTGAGCCATAATTAAAATCTAAATAGATTTATTTCACCCTATGTAACAGTAATTTGTGTCGGTGGAATAGATTCCATTATATGAAACATTCACTAGAAAGCAAGTTGTCACTCTTCGTCAAAGAAAACTTTTTTGATCGCTTTCAATTTAATATATCTTTGTCTCCGTGAGTGTTATGTAAACAACAATATGTTAAATAATGAAACAACATGTTTCTACTCTCTCAGACACATCCACGTCCTCTGCCATGCCACGCCGGTAGGAGAAATTAGATTTTAGTGCCTTACAAGCATTCAACGTTTAAGCATCGGCCTGTTATCGCCGCCCTGCTTGAGTTTGACGCCAATAACATTAGTCTCTGTCGCTGCTCTGTTTGACGCCAAGATATTTAGTAATTTAAAATATATCTGGTGTACTCTGTGTTCCCTTTGTTCAACATTTTATTAAGGATTCTTTTGGGCGTTTTTACACATTTTCTCAAGACAGAAACGTGGTAGCGTCTCTTCTATTGTTGCCGATTGAAGAAGGTAAGGAAAATTGTAGTTAGACAAATTTATTCCTGTACTCAAGATTCGAATCAGTTTCGAAGTGTTATATCGTGAAGTTAAATTGAGAGATTACAGAGTAATCAAAGTAACAAGGTATTTGTGTGAAAGGAAGAGCGGTTAGTTGAATTAAAAGAAAGTTGATTAAATTTAGTAAAGAAAGAAGTTTATGTTAAATGGATATAATCAAGAATTTTGTTAGATATTAGACACCTGATGTACAGTGTTTAGTTTCGTGTGTAAAAGATTGAATGCATGAAAATAGTTAGAAAACATTTGATTCATTGATCATATTTAATGCAAATTAAATCCTGCATTATTAAAGTACCTAATATTGTTATTGTTTCAGGTTATGTCGAATTCAACAGGCGAGCAGCTCTAAAAAATATGCTCCATCAAATCTCAGCTAAAGTTCAATCCATTTTCTGAAGTCGAATTTGTACTTTGTAGAAACAAGAGCTGCGTGGGATGCGAAACGCCGAAGCTTACAAAGAGATTCAACAAAGGAATATACAAATATGAAATGAAACTTTGAGTTTGCAGAGAATTTTGTTCACATTATTTTACGCGACCTAGCCTGAAGAGGTGGTTAAGGGGGTAGAGCATATTTGACCAACAACTCTGACTTAAATCCTCAGCAAGAAGATCTGCTTAAGGACATGAGTCACATGAGCAACATTCTTCGTGAAATGGGGTGCACAGAAGGAGACTCTACGAGGATTGTGGATACCGCGTATACACAGTCGGGGGCGCACCCTGGAAACGTTGATCTTTAAGCGGCTAATCCTTCAAACACCGGTTTAGACAAGATGACCAGAACCAGAACCAACACACCAAACCGGTCATTTTCAAGGCCACTGGTGACGATCTCAATTAGCATAGAGGGAATAACTAGAGACAAGGAAGTCCTATTGGCAGAAATATGTTAGGAGCATGCATGCGATGTCCTCCTTGTTCCAGAAACTCACAGAGGCAACGACAGATGCCGGCCCAGGGTGGAGGGAATGAAGCTGATCCTGGCGAGACCCCATAATTAATACGGAAGCGCGGTCCTTGCTCGGCCAGTTGCCAACATCATGTCAGCCTCCCTAACGTGTACGGATGATATTGAGGTACCCACCGTTGAAACGCCGCAGTAGTGCGTGACCTCAATCCATTCGCCTTCCTTAAACCTGCAAATTTTAAATACCAGCTCGCAAATTTCATCCTTGGTGATTTCAACTGCAAAAGCACCGCATGAGGATATAGGGAAACCGATAGAAACAGAGCAGATCTCGAAGAATGGGCTGAAACACACGACTTCCAGCTAATATATGACCCGAAGCTACCATCTTCTTTTAATAGTGGTAGATGGAAGAGAGGATACAATCCAGATAATATATTTGTGTCATCGAGACTGACAGCAATATGTAACAAACAAAGGAGAGAACCCATTCGCAATACCGAAGGCGCAACACAGACCCATTATCTGTATCGCTAGCTCTATCTTGGATCCGTTTAAGAGACGATTCAATTTTAAGAAGGCCAACTGGAACAGTTTCAGGGAAAACTTGGATTCCGAAGTAAAAAGGCTACCATCCCGACCAGAAAACTATGAATTATTTAATGAACTGTTGAGAAAAATATCACGTAAATATATACCAAGAGGGTGCAGAACTCAATATAAAAGACACTAAACCGCTGCCAGAATCTGTTCGAGAAGGACTTTTTTCGCTGAAGACACAATTGAAGCAGGTGAGGATCTCGTGCTGTCCATCGCCGAGGGTAGAGCGCTAAAGTGGCGTAACTTGATGGAAAACCTTGATATGAAAACAAATAGCAGGGAGGCTTGGAAACTACTAAAAATCTCAGTGGGGACCCAAAGAAGCCAAAAGAAAGCTTCACCGAGGAAACTGCTGATCAGGAAGCCACACAAGTTACTATTGAACGGCAAGATAGGGGGAAGGCAGTCACGACAACCACTGACCCGAGATGTGAATAATGAGGACTACTACCTCTGCGAACCCTTTTCTAGAGACGAGCTCAATACGGCGGTGAATGACATGAAGATTAATAAAGCACTTGATATCGATGACTTGAGGAATGAACAGATCAAGAATTTTGGCGAGACAACGTCGTAGTGGTTGCTGGAATTATTTAATACTTGTAACTCTAGCCTTAGAATACCAAAAGTGTTGAGAAAAGCAATAGTAATTGCGTTTCAAAGAGTTACAGGCCTCTTTCGTTGCTGTGCCATCTCTATAAAATGTTCGAGAGGCTGATTATTAATAGGATAATTGCTGTACTACAGGAGAAAATTATCCCACAACAGGCCGGTTTCTGACCAGGCAAGTCCTGCTGCCGACAGATACTAAACCTAACTGGAGGAAAGACAGATCACTGGTGTGGTATTTATTGACCTCACAGGAGCATATGATACAGTAAATCACAGAAAGCTGCTGACGAAAGTGTATCAAGTAACACGGCACTTCCACCTGACACGGATGATTGGTATTTTGTTCTAGAATAGCGGTTCCATGTTAGTCTGATGGGGAAAAACAGCAGGTGTAGAAACCAGAAAAACGGACTGCCTCAGGGAAGTGTGCTAGCACCTTCATTATATAATATATATACCAATGACCAACCTATGGGATGGTACCAGACGGTTCATCTATGTAGACGACACGGCCGTGGCTCCTCGGAGCAAGCTTTGAGGAGGTGGAGGCGCAATTGTCAGAGGCTTTGGAGGAACTGTCTGCTTCCTACGACTCCAATCATCTTAGACCACAACAACAAACAGGCAAGGAGAGAGTTGAACATTGTTTGGCGTAGAACCCAGTTGCAAGATTTCCAGACACCAAAATACCTAGCCGTTACACTGGACCGTACCCTAAGTTTCAAGAAGCACTGCATAAATACAAAGACTAAGCGCTCGAAACAACATTCTTAGGAAACTAACAAATATATATTGGGGTGCCGATCCACAAACCTTGAGAACATCCGCCCTGGCCTTGTGTATAACAGCTTCCGAATATGCAGCTCCGATCTGGAACGCTTCAAGACATGCAAAACATTGAAAGGAAAAAGTAACAATACGACTCAAGACACTCTCTGCACGGCCACCAACCACCGAACAAACGTCTCAGGTCTAGAAAAAGTTTTCTTTTTCGAACCAAAGCACTGGAGGGTTCACCGGAAGGAAATCGCGTTGAGAGGTGGAGGGCGGAACTCGGTTAGAACAATGCAGACATGGTAAAAGAGGATTTTGCTTCCGCAAGCCAATGCCCTTACCCTGTATGGAGGACTCTGAATCGAACGAGAGTTGAAATTCCGAGATGCAAAACGAATATGGCGAAACGGGAACTATTCCCGGACAACGAGGACATGAAATGCGACTGTGGTGCAATTCAGGATCCAAAGCATCTTTTGGTCTGCCCTATGCTTGAGCAGCCCTGCAGGATGGAGGACTTGTTTCTTGGAAATGACAAAGCTATCGCGGCCGCTAATTATTGGAAAATGAGGGTCTCAACCGGACACGATAAGTAAAGTAAAGTTTGTGAAATTATTCCATATTTTTCTCATGAATCCAGTTCAATCCAGTACGAAGAAAAGGAAAATGGTGTCAAAGTATTACTTTTATTTCATGAAACCTGCACATTTAGAGAAAAAATTCAATGGCTTCTTACTTTAGTTGCCATTGAGGAAAAAAGAGGTGGAAATGGAATTTCTAAAACATTTAAAAGTTATAATCGATGTTATCGATAAATACTATATATTTAACTTTATTATAAATACTTTGGAAACATGTCAAAATGCAAGCTTCTCTGACAAAATTATTAGATAAGTATAGACTCTTCTGTGAAATTATTGCCGTGCTGTATTAGTAAAACATTTCGCCGACTTTAGAACACTCAAATCAAATGATTTAGTTACAGTAAATTAAAAGGTATTTTTCACTTTCCAGATATTTTTTGTGGTCGTTTTAATAAGATCAATAAATTCTTCCTTCTGTGAATATTTAATTAGATTTTTTTTTCAACTCTTAATGAAAACTGCTTTTAATTACAGCGTTCTCGTATGATCAAACAATAAATTATTCCGAATAAATGAACAATGCGACCGTGATATATATACGAACATGTTTTATATATGCGCAACGTTATTTAGATGGCTCGTTATTCCACGAGGAAGATTCGAGAGGCGAAATATTGTAATAAGGAGGGCGTGGCGACCGGTATCAGGATATATTGGAAAGCCGCCACGGCAAGAACTACCTCTACTATTAATATAGGCACAGGGCGATTATACAATCTCACATTTCACAGATTGCCGTTCAATATTTTTAGATAAGCATATTGTAGCTAATAATACGGCACGCATTTTTAATGATGTTAACAAGTAATGGAATACGGTACAGTCGGTAAATCTTAAGAGATTGCAACGGATCATCATGGTATCAATTTTAGTACTATCGGTGTAAAATCACGTACAATACTTATCAAGATTGTTTCAGCGGAGCGGCCAGGCCCGTACTTTAATCCTGTAACGAACCTAGAATTCTATTGAAGCTATTGGTTTCATTTGTGCCTTCACTCCGTTATATTGTGAACTACTAAAATGCCAAACTGTCACGTGAGATATTTTCAAACAGAGAAAGAGCGAGTGAAACCACACGATGACAGAACAAGAATGAACAGAATAAGCCCACTGACGAAATATATAATAAATTATAGTAAGATTTTGTAAAATGCGATGTGTTCTCGAATTGAAGTCTTTTTTTTCCGTTCTAAAGCAAAGAAGTCTGGATAAAACGTTGGGGCCCAACGTTATTAGGGAGAGGAAATGTTGTAACGGAATATTAGCTTATTCCGCTCCACTAAATTTAGTTTAATTACCAATGATTTTCGTTGTTTGGTATATGAATCGCCAGCGACATCTATTCGTGAATGGGTATATTTTGATGAAAATACACTAATTTATTTAGTAAAATGTATATTTTAAAAACGGTGACAAGTAAAATCTATTTATTATGACAAACTAAACCTTAAACTATCAATGTCTTTTTGTAAATGCTGGTTAACACACCTTGCTACGTAAAAATGAGGGGTACTTCAGTACTTTCCCTTGTTAATTAGATTTACAAAAGTCCGAATGGGCCCCTTAAAATTTGTAGACGAATCTTCGCTAAAGGTTTCGTTAAAAGATCTGCCAACTGTTGCTCTGTAGGAATTTGCTTCATAGCTATAGAACCTTCTAATACTTTTTCTCGTACAAAAAAGTGTCTTATACTAATATGCTTGGTCCTACGGTGCAACTCTGGATTAGGAGCCAACTTAACTGCTGCTGAGTTGTCCACTTGCAGAATGGGAACGTCTCTAAGTTGCCAAATTTCTTGGAACAATCTCTTCAACCAAATCAATTATTTTGTAGCTTCACTGGCTGCAATTAATTTTATTCTGCCACTATGCCGTGACGTTGACTTAGCCATGATATTGCTCCATGGGAAAACGTAAATACTACTCCTGAAGTTGATCTTCCAGTATCTGAACAACCTCCAAAATCTGCATCACTGTAGCGTTCGATCTTGGGATCTTTTGCTGATCTATACAAGATACCTAAATCCTTTATACCAGCAAGGTATCGTAAAACTCTTTTTGCACAAATGGCATGTTCTTAGTTAGGATTTTCTAAAAATCTTGACAAATAACCCACACTATAGGCTATATCTGGTCTGGTCCCAACCATTAGGTACATTAGAGCTCCTATGACTTATGTGTAAGGAAAATCTACTGGTGTTAAATTTTCACTCTGTATGGTGCTTTCAGGTGGTTTAAGCATTGGAGTTGATACAGGTCTACATTGGGAAAAACCCAACTTTTCTAGTACTTTTTCTGTATAGCTTCTTTGGTTTATTCTTATGCCTTCTTCTGACTTCTCAAGCTCCAAGCTTAAGTAATAACCTGCTTCTTTAGACGTTATCTTGAATTATTTTCCTAAATCTGCCAAAAGAGTGTCTAATTCTACTCTAGACGAAGCCATAATCAATCCATCGTCCACGTACAAAGTAAGGAACATCTTTTCTCCATTACTTTTTCTTATGTACAAACATGGATCGGCTTCACTTACTTTAAAATTTAGTTTTAAAAGGAAATCATTGAATCTCTTATCCCAACATCTAGGTGCTTGTTTTAGGCCATATAAGCTACGCTTTAACTTATAAACCTTTTTGGAATTATCATGATAACCTTCTGGCTGATCCATATATATGGTCTCTTCTAAATTACCATATAGAAATGATGTCACAACGTCAAACTGTCGTAAGTACATCTTCTCACTAGCTGCAACAGTCAAAACGGATCTTATTGTGGATAACTTGGCTACTGGACTAAATGTTTGATTGAAACCTATGCCTTGGCGCTGAGCAAAGCCTTTTAGTAGTAGTCTGACTTTAAACTTATCTATGCTTCCATCTGGATTTATCTTTACTCGGTAAACCCACTTACAGGGAAGAGCTTGAAATCCATTTGGCAAATCTGTGTACTCCCAAGTCTCATTTTCTATCAATGAACTCATTTCTCTGTCCATAGCTTTCTTCCATTCATTTTTTTGCCTGGTTGTAAGTGCTTCTTTATATGTTTGAGGACTCTCAATCGTGCATACGAACTCTTCAGCTAGATGAATGCATTCTTCAAAACGATCAGGGTATTTTAAAGTTTGACGATTTCTTAAATTGTATGAAGAACTTTCTTCCTCACCTTCACTTTCTTCCACATCTTCTATCTCAGTTTCTAAATTTCTATCTTGTACACCATCCTCTTCTTTCTGTCTGGTAACTCTTCTACAATCTCTGATCTAGTTTCATCCGTATTTCTGTCTTGCGATCTCATGGGAAGTTTGATATATCTATCTGTGCTTTTCTGGTCTGTAGAGCTTATGGGTATTTCTTTACATACTTTTAGTTTCTCTTGGAACTTAACATCTCTTGAAACAAAAACTCTATGTTTCTCTTTTTCCCAAATTCTATCGCATTCATCACCATCATAGCCTACTAGATAGCCTTTCATTGCTTTCTTTTCCATTTTTCGCCTTTTCTGAACTGGAATATGGAAATAACAAGCGCTAGCAATTATCCTTAAATGCTTTATTCTTAGTCTTTTTCCATACCATAACTCATACGGACTAACGTTTTCTACTGTAGATTTGCCAGTTCTGCTTAGTACATAGATGGCTGTGTTGACTAATTCTGCCCATAGTCCTGGTGGAAACTCGATTTCTGAATTGGAAAACTTAAATGTTCTAGCCATTTCTATAGTTGTTCTGTTTTCTCGCTCACTACCTCCATTCTGTTGAGGTGTATATGGCGCTGTTAGTAACAATCTAACCTCATTATTGTCAAATTATCCACCTCCATCTGGCAATAATTCTTTTATCGAATGACCTGCGATTTCTACCAACTGCAGCATATCTTTTAATCTAGCCTTAACTTCGGATTTCTCTTTTAAAAGATAACTAATTCTAAACTGCGTATAGTTGTCTTTAAAAATTAAAAGAACCTGTACTTTTGAAATGAAAAATCAAAAGGTCCCACTAAATCACCTGATATTAACTCTGCAGGTTTGGTAGCTCTCTCTCTTGTACCAAAAGGAAGCCTATGCATCTTTCCATAAATACATGCTTCACAGAGTTCTTGGTCCATTTTGACTTTGATTCCCATCTCTTTCTTAAGTTTTGCTCTTACGTACCTCGTGTCTTGGTGTCCCCATCTCTCATGATACAGTTGTAACATCGATTTATCAGCTTCTGCAATACTACAGTGAACCTCTGCTTCTGGAATGATTGGATTCATTTTAAGCTTGTACAATCCTCGACCAACCTCTCTGTTTCCTGTTAATGCATTATGTCCAGTTTTAAACGTACATTCTGTTGACGTAGACGTAAAAATACTGTCATCTATATTTCTATCATGTGGTGCTAGAACTGAAAATAGATTTTTCGATATCTGGGGAACATACCATATGTCGTTCAAGGTAAGCAAATCTTGTTTTCTATTTTTATTGGAATACAGAAATTGTATTGTACCTTTTCCAACTGTTACTAACATCTCGTTTTCTGCAGCTCTTATATTACATCGATTGTCAAACTTCTGAAAATCGACGAAATACATGGGTGTATTTGTAACATGCCTGGTTGCGCCATTATCTACCGACCAAACTGACTCATCATGCTCTGTGATCATAACTTCATCTAAAGATAACAATGTCATATTTGCGTCTTCTTCAGTCTTCACATCTGATGTCATTTGTTTATTCTTAGGCGGCCTACCATCAGCAATCCACTTTTTACAATTACGTACCCAGTGACCTTTGACCTTGCAATAATTGCAACTGGTGTCCTTACTTCTATTATGTACCTTAGCATGCTTTTCTACGACGAGAGCCTCTTGTTCACTGTTGCCATTCTTACTCTTGGCAAAATTTCTCTCAAACATGCAAAGCTGTCCTGTCAAATCATCTAATGTCATTTGAAAGCAGCATCCAACTTGTCTTAAAAGTCTTGAACTCTTCTAGTAAAATATGTAAAACTTTACAAATTACCATTAACTCTGGAAGTGTATTTTCCTTCTTTAATGCTAAACCGCTGTTTAACTCAGAATACAGGCTCTTTAACTTGGCTATATAGATCGACATATCTTCGTTCGCTATCCAGTTAAAAGCAAAGAAATCTGTACAAAGCTTAAATAACTGATCCTTAGCTGATGCTTCAAAGAGATCTTTTAGTGCGAGCCACGCATCATGGGCTGTGGTTTTGTCCATGATCTTTTGATATACATTATCAGTTATTGCGCTTGTGATCATTGACTTAGCATCACTATTAGCCTTACGGTACAAATTAGAATCCTCTTTGAATTTCTTCTTTTGATCTTCTGTTGCTTCCTCTCCAAGCGGTTTGGGCTTCTTTAGCTTGCCATCAATAATATCTAACGCACCTTCATGATAATCTAGCATATCCCTCATTTTGTTCTTCCAGTCGGTCTCACATGTTAATGGTTTAATATGTTTCATTGGATCCATACTTTCAATCTTCTGCACTAAATAAAAAAATCTGCCTTCAACTAAAGCTTCTAACTTAGGTAACGTACTGCACCCATAACCTGATGAAAATATACTAATTTATTTAGTAAAATGTATATTTTAAAAATGGTGACAAGTAAAAAACTATTTGTTATGACAAACTAAACCTTAAACTATCAATGTCTTTTTGTAAATGCTGTTTAACACACCTTGCTAGGTAAAAATTAAGGGTACCTCAATATATTTCGTGCAACTAATTATTTAAGAAGCACAGGCACGCTGGTTTATACCTACAATTTGCGGCTTCGTGTAGCTGTAGACTTCTATGTTGAGTAGTGACATCTATTCGGAAACGGGCTTATCTCATGTAGTTAGTAATTGGAGAGCGTAGTGCGCTATTTAATACCTGCAATTTAAGCATTTAATTTACTATAGATTACTATATTTAGTATATATTAGGCATCTCTTTAGTTTGACGCCGCGTGCCCCATAGTAGTAGTCACATGATATAAAATATCCAATTAAAGCATCGAAAATCAGAATTTGTTGAACGTATTAAATTTTGAAAGCAAGGCCGTTTTATCTTGGGGGCGACGCTTGACCGGGTGAGTGCTAGTTTTTGATCTTGAAATATTTTATTCATCTTGCATATATTTCACTAATTTTTTCATTTTTTAAATACATAATCAATAATTGTTTCTGAATCACTTAATCATATTCTGCTAAAGCAAGCATTTAGCATTTTTATATTACACTTTCGATTGACTTACAACTTCAATTATCTTAATTTTCTTATAGTGACCGTTGGGTTAAGATACAGATTTATTGATAGATAATTGCGTATCTCATTAGTCAAATTCATGTAATTTGAAAATGGTTTAGTCCAAATTTACAGAGAACGTAATTATTTCATCGTTTAGCTGTCACGCATATTATTTTACGTATTTTCATTTAAATTGAACGGTATTATTTGAGAAATTTTCGGAGTTGATTCTATATATTCCTTTGTCTTAAGCATCTTTATTTTTAACATTCATCGTTATTTAACAACATTTCCTATGCCTAACTATGCCTAATGTATGATTATAACAGTAATCTACTGTTGTTAAGCTTAGGCGTTGTTTGCTCAACGCCGTTGCCAACAGTAAGGCATCCTTAGGGGGCTGATCTTAACCTAATTTTACATAGGGTATGTGGTGCTGCGTTATGTTTGACCTTTACATGGGAAAACCCTTCAAAGGCGTTGCCTTCTCAGTTATTAGCATATAGATTTATGAATATTAGCGAAGGTTACTTGAGGGGATAAATGTTACTGCCAGGGTGTTTATACAGGAAAAATATAGAAAAAAAACCTGCTTAAATCTGCCCGTTTTGAGCAGGAGATCATAATACTAAAAGGACGATCACACTATACAACATAAAGATTATATACGTAAGTATATACAAGCATGGCATAATGCCATGTGTAGACGCGAGTCTATTCCAGTGTGATTGGGATTGTAACGGATTAGATTGGACGAGCCCGGCGGGTCCGACTACGGAGACATGGTTGCTTCGGTGGCTCGAGTTCAAGTGATAGACATGGGCTTCGCTTGTGCGTATTTATACGCGCAGCTAGTCCCTTGGCAAGCCCCGCCCCCGTGTCCGAACACGGTAAGCGGTAACCAGGAAGCAGCTCGCGCTCACTACTTTACTGGTAGTAGCGTTTCTGCTCTCCTGATAGTTTACAGATTTTGGAGGTGTTTTAAAAAGTTGCCTTTTGAAAGATGGGGATATTTACAATTTCTAATGTTATGAAAATAGGATATTCTTGGTGCATATGAACTAGGGTGGCATTAATTGCTTATAAAATAAAGATATGCCTCCATATATGGTGCCGTGCGGAGTGCGGTGTTCGGGGGTGTATCTTAAGTTTGCGAGATTGGCCGTAAGCGGAGATCCCTTTATTTGCTGTTCGAAAAACCTGCATGCTATATTGTCAATGTATTCATCAACAAATTCAAAGTTCGCCATAGCATGCAGATCTGTGATTCTTACTCTGTCTCTGAGGGAGAGGGAGAAGGCCGCCCTTAAATAATGATTCTGTATGACTTGAAGTCGTTGTCTATGACATTTTGCCGCCGAGCACCATACCGGGGCACCATATAGTAAAGCTGGCCTTATTAGTGACCGGTAAAGGGTGAGTTTATTGGCAGGGCTCAGGAAGGACCTGCTTGCTACCAGTAAGCTCAACCCTTTTTTGATGGATACATTTTTATTGACGGCTGCCTGTATATGTTTCCCAAAGTTGAGTTTGGTATCCAGGGTGATGCCCAGGTATTTGACCTGGGTTTTGGGTGTTATAATAGTATTCCCTACTACGAGCGGTGTGATGTCAATGTCGCGCCTTTTACGGGTAATTAGGATTAACTCCGTCTTGGCCGCGTTAAGGGTGACTTTCCATCGCTCATAGTACGGAATAATGTCCAGGTGTGCTGACAGGTTAGATTTAGCCGCTTCTGCTTGAGGATTGCGGGAATAAATTGCCGTGTCGTCGGCAAATAAGGCTAGCCGGGTGTTGGGATGTGACGGTAGATCTGCTATAAAAAGATTGAAGAATAGCGGCGATAAGACTGTACCTTGTGGCACTCCTGCTGACAGTTATCTGCTAGTTGAGGAGCTACAGCCAATCCGGGTGGTGAAGGTTCGCCCGGCAAAGTATGACTCGATGAGCGCTATCCAGTACAGTGGGAAGCTGTACTTTGCTAGAAGCTTGTACAGCAGCCCATCGTGCCATACCCTGTCGAATGCCTTCTCTATGTCTAAAAGCAGGAGTGCTGTAGACTGCCTGCTGTTGAACCCTTTATATATATCAGTGGCTAACTTCGCTGTCAGCATGACGGTGCCATGCTGACCACGAAAGCCAAATTGTTCACGGGGTAAGATGTTCTGTTCCTCGACTATCCTGCTTACCCTCGGCAAGATTAGCCTCTCAGCCACCTTCCCGAGGGTGTTTAGCAGGGATATAGGCCGATAGGATGCCGGCAACTTGAGATCTTTTCCCTGTTTGAGGAAGTGAATTATGGCCGCTACCTTCCAGGATTTAGGGAAGTATTGTAGCCGAATTACCGCGTTAACAATATGCATGTATTGGATGAGTGTCTTATTAGGAAGATTTTTCAGGACTATATTCGGAATGTTGTCCGGGCCGGGAGCTTTATTTCTCGGAAGACGACAAAGAGTTTTGCGGATATTCGCCGGGGTAATTCTCAGTTTATCAAACACTGACGGAGGGATAGCATACTTATGTTGCTTAAAAGCGTGTACAGCGTTGCTGTAGCGCTCTTGCTCGGGAAGGGTGTTAGGCGCCCCGCTGTAGACGCCCTCTAAGTAATCCGCGAAGGCTTCCGCTTTTCCTTGATCGCCTATAATATCTAGGCCTCTATGCCTGATAACAGGAATTTGCGTATAGCCTCCGCGGACTCGCCTGGCTAACTTCCACAGCGAGCCGTCTTCCCTGTTGACGCGATTTATGTATTCGAGCCACGCATGGTTCCTCTGCTCGCGAATTTGTATCCTGATCTCCTCCGTCAGTGCATTGATTTGAGCGGTTCCCTCTCTTGTCCGGTTTCTCTGCCATCTTCGTCGAAATCGGTTTCTAAAGGTGATAAGTTCGAGGATGTGATTAGGGAGGGATTCTGTCTTAGGGCGCAAGGCAACTCTAGGACACATAGCATCTCGGATGCGCTGGATATTAGATGTTAGTTTATCTACCTCGTTTTCTAAGTCCTGAACTGTAACTATTTGCTCAGGGATGACAGTTAACTCACTCAGTCTTGCTCGGAACACCTTCCAATCAGTATTCCTGTACGAAACGACGGTGTCGTATCTATATATTCCTGCAATGGTAGTAAATTGAATTTTTAGTACAATTTCTCTGAATTTTTCTTATAGCATTGTTAGTTCAATATTTTTTCTCTTCAGGCTTATTTCATTAAAATTTCAGTTTATTTGTAACATCAAGCATATAATAATTATTAGCACTTGCCCTGTCTCGTCTTAACACTGATGTATCGACATTGATTTGCATTTATGAGAGGTTATTCTCACATGTATAAATTTACCTGTTTTTTTATCCTTTATCTAAGTTTCTATCTCAATGTGAGATAGTGATCACCTTACCTTTATCTTTAATTAATCGATGCGTAATTACGCTCAATTATCGTTTATGTGACAAGGGCCATATAGAAGAGTAACAGAAATTACTTATTTGGAGTTATAAGACTCGCTTATAGAGAGGTTGTACCTCTATTTTTCTATATATCAATTATCGTTTATGTGCCAAGGGCCATATATAAAAAAAGTAATAGAGACTACTTACTTGAAGTTATAAGACTCGTTTATAGAGAGGTTGTACCTCTATTTTCTTATTTATCATTAGATTCAAATTATCTTTTATTCAGATTTGCCGAGAGCCACTGTTTGAAACGTAGTTCTATCATTTTCTTTTGAATTTTAAATTTCAATCATAATTTCTTTTCAATTTCAGGTCTTAAAGTAAAGAAAAAGAATATCTTAAGTAACAGGAGCTATTTATAATTTTTGCCTAACAGTAGCTATTTATAATTTTGCTCAACAGTTGTTATTTATAATTTTTGCTCAACTTAAAATTGTAATTTAAGTTTTTAATTATACCAGCTTTAACCAGTAAATTTTCAAATTGTTGATTACTTGCTCCTGTGTAATCGGCTAACTGAGGTCCACAGGATATTTCCCTGAATAATTTTTTAATTAGCGATATACATTGGCCTAAAATTAAGTTATTTTCTCTTGCATGTACTCAAAATTCCCGAATTGGCTGGAAAAAAACATCGGGCTTGTCAAACATCAGGTGTACGTCCACGTCGCTGTAGCAGACCTGTCGAGGGCGCAGACACTCGGTCAACCTTTAAGTCCTGGATAACCCTAACTCAATTGAACTTAAGTATAGGCAAAAGCAGGTTCCAGTAGAAGTCCCAATACGGCTGCATGGTTACAGGATAGTTGTACAAGCTAAGTATTAGCCAATCGAAAGAGAGATAAATTTGTGAAGACCACTGTTATCGTTTTACTCATTCATTAATTTTTTAATCTTTTACATTAATTTTGATTTTCATTGCTAGTCAATTTATTCAAAAATTTTATTTTAAATAATTTCATCAATCATATTTGTGATTTAATTATATTGTTAATCTCCATTTCATCTGATACCATCACTCATATTTGTAAATTAATTATAAAATTAATACATTTCTCTTTTAAAATTTCTTTGTTTATTTTATCGCAAGATAGAGCTCTGTGAGACACGAATTCTTATCTTTATAGTCATTGATCTTTAACTATGTATATTTAGTTCGTATTGTCTCTAAGAGCTCTGGCGCCCATCATAAAAAAAATGTTGATAAAAGAATCAACTCACCCCCTCAGAAAAAACGAATCTCATACTTAATTAAATTAAATAAATTAACTTTCGCTACATAACAGTGTTCAACTAAATTTATCCTTACAAATTGCAATTATAAAATGACGCCCAACTGATCAATTCGTTAGAAAGTGGCACAACCAACGTGTGGCGCACTAATTCGTTATAATGTGTAAAACTACTAAAATACCAGACTGTCACGTGAAATACTTCCAAACAGAGAATGAGCGAGTCAAACCACACGATGACAAAGCTGCATGGGAGACTACAAAATGAAATGCAAATGATTGGATCTAAGCCAGAACAAGTCCACTGACGAAATATATATAAAATTATAGTAAGATTTTGTGAAATGTGTTGTGTCTTCTCGAATTAAGGTCCTTTTTCTCTCTTCTAAAGCAAATAAATCTGGATAAGACATTGGGGACCAACGTTATCAGGGAGGGGGAATGTGTGAACTGCTAAAATGCCAGACTGTCATCTGAGATATCTACAAACAGAGAAAGAGTGAATCAAACCACACAATGACTTAAAACTGCATGGGAGACTACAAAATGAAATGCAAATGGTGGAATCTAAGCCAGAACAAGCCCACTGACGAAATATATAATAAATTATAGTAAGATTTTGTGAATTGCGATGTGTCTTCTCGAATTGAGGTCTTTTTCCTCTTTTCTAAACAACGTTGGGGACCAACGTTATCAGGGAGGGGGAATATGTGAACTACTAAAATGCCAGATTGTCACGTGAGATACCTTCAAACAGATAAACAGCGAGTCAAACCACACGATGACCTAAAACTGCATGGGAGACTACAAAATGAAATGCAAATGGTTGAGTCTGAGCCAGAACAAGCCCACTGACGCAATATATAATAAATTATAGTAAGATTTTGTGAAATGCGATGTCTTCTCGAATTGAGGTATTTCTTCTTTCTTCTAAAGCAAAGAAGTCTGGGTAAGACGTTGGGGACCAACGTTATCAGGGAGGGAGAATGTGTGAACAACTAAAATGCCAGACTGTCACGTGAGATACCTTCAAACAATGAAAGAGTGAGTCAAACTACGCGATGACATAAAACTGCATAGGAGAATACAAAATGAATTGCAAATGGTCGGATTGAAGCCAGAACAAGCCCACTGACGCAATATATAATAAATTATAGTTAGATAAGGCCTAACAATAAACCCTGGTTCACTATAGAAGTCAAAAACATCACAAAGGAAAAGAAGAAAATATATTTGCAATATAGAGAATTACAAACACCAGAAGACCGAAATAGGTACATAGAAATAAGGAACACGGTTAACAATAGGGTTCGAGAAATCAAAGAAGAATACTGGCAGAGGTTCAGTAATGAAATGGAGGCGGATATGTACGGGGCACAAAAACGTATCTGGAAATTATTAAGGGGCATGAAACGGGAGACAAATTAAACAAGACAACTAAAAATAATTTTGGAAATTTATATACACACATAGAAAATCCAGTGGAAACACAAAATGATCCCCTAGAAGAACACACGCAAATCACGGAAGAGCAAATAAAAGAGACAGTGAGGAAACTCAAAAACAGAAAATATACAAAGTATGTGTACGGCCGGTAATGACATATGGTGCGGAAACTAGAGTTGAAACATCAGTAACAAGGAGGATTCTAAGAACAACTGAGATGAAGACCCTAAGAGCAATAACGGGACACTCACTAAACGATAGACAGAGAAACAGAAACATAAAAGAAAGGTGCTAAACCGAGGACGTGGTCAGATGGATAAGGAAAAGAAGAAGAGAATGGAACGAGCATGTCAACCGAATGAGCCCCGACAGAATAGCCAAGATAGTACGAAACAACACACCACAGGGAAGAAGACCTATAGGACGACCACCAAAACGATGGAAAGACAGCTGGCAATCAACCTCGCAAGAATTGCTTCTAAGAAACCGGAACTAAACAGGCGATGCGCCTATATAAAGAGGAAGAAGAAGGAAGAAGAAGAAGATTTTGTGAAATGCGATGCGTCTTCTCGAATTGAGGTATTTTTTCTCTCTTCTAAAGCAAAGAAGTCCGGATAAAACGTTGGGGACCAACGTTATCAGGGAGGGGGAATGTGTTAACTACTTAAATGTATTAATCTACTAAGTAAATATCACCCTGTCCTCAGTTTGAACTTGAAATTGAAAAATGTTATATAAACATTCACAGTTAATTATAAACAACTAGAGCGTTCGACGGGGGCGAGTTTAGTCCTTAACGTTGCAGCCATCAAAGTGCTGATGGCTGCAACGTTAAGGACTAAACTACCCCGCTCGACTAGTTGAGTGCAGGCACACAGGTGCGTACTCTACTAGTTGTTCATCCCGCAACCTAAATATCCTGAGAGCACCTGTACACAGGTACAGGGTGATCAGGTCCGTACATAACCTGGATGTACATGTACATAGGTACACGGCACCCGGGGGATTTCTAAAAAGTAGTAAGTCGAATCTACGAGTAAAGTATCAAAGTTTCCGGTAAGAATTTTTTGTAAAAGTAGTGCAAGTGTCTTAGTAATCTGTGTCAAACTTAACTCCGTCATTGAGAGACTCTAAAAGACTTACCATACAAATATTAAAACAAGGACATAAGTAGAAGGCAACCCAGCTCGCATAGACTTTATTAATAAAACAGTGACCAAGGACCTAGAAACACTTTAAACTAAGCCCCCCCTTCGAGAACCACCCACTATACAGGTAAAGAAAGAAAAAGAGAAAAACAAGTCATAAAATGAAGAGATCCGAAAGCGAATCGCTCGAGAACGAGGATAGATAGTCGAAAGCCGGCGCAGTGTACAGTTTATTTTGACGAATTGTTTTGCTTCTGTGTTTTAACATGACTTTAATATTGTTATTAACATAATTTGCACAAGTATTTCTTTTATTCTCATGAATAATTCATATTTGATACATAACATGTGTGCATATTTAATGAAATCGTTTTATGCTGTGAATAACTGTAACACTGCTTTAAATGAAAACAGAAAATGTATTATACGCAAGGGCCTTGATAAATCTACTAACCATTTCCTACGCCTGACGAGAAGATATCCTAGTAATGTAATTCTAGAGATATTGGTCCAAATTGCAACTAAATAGCTGGGTAGCCTCCGTATTCCAGGACCTCAGTATCTGCCAGCGGCGTCTGGCTAACTAACAACAACTCCTTCAATTTTAAAGGTATTGTTACAAGTGTGGCACGGGAGGCAGTAATTTAATTAATTATTATACTAAATACAGCATAATTAGATTTAGGAATTTAGATCGAGGGTTGCTCTGCCGTACTCTTTCCCGTCGTGAATGCCAGGCTGAGTTCGGCACTTTTTTCTGTAATAATTTGACACATTTTCTCTAATAATTTAGGTGTATTAGGAATCTATGGTTTAATTTACATGACGCACCTTTCCCTCAAATTTCCCTAATTTTGTTACCATTGGACGCATTTCGTGTAAGTAAAATTGTGTAAGATATAATAATAACACAACGTAGGGATTGGTTATCTTTTTAATCTATTTTGACGGTCATTGGCAAAATAAAGACAAAGCACAACTTTTCCAATCTCATTCAACTATGTTGAACAGGTCCACTATTAAAAATATCATTTCTGAAATAAAAATCTGATCTATTGCCCCGATAATAGGAACATTTATAACAGTCCTATTTTGCATCCTCTAACTTTTATATATTATACGTTCATGTCATTTTTAATCTTACCATATTGTCAAGATGTCAGAGTTTAAGTTTTTCCTAAAATCCGATCGTAATAGTGAAACAAATGGTTTCTTGATTTCTTCTCCATTTTATCGGGAAAAGCATTCACCATAAGAGTCATGTCATGTGTAATATCTAGATTAGATTGGCCCTATAATTGCCAAAAGGTCAAATTGTCGTTGAAACTGGTTAGTAGTAGATGAGTCAGGCGTAAAACGTTTCGGTTAAATGTCGGCAACAGATTAAATAATTTTTCCCTTTGTAGACAGTGCATTTAGTTAATTAAAATAGGATTTGGTATATCAAAATCTTAGGCTACCCGTGTTTATGGAATTAGTACGTTTCCTTAACCTTTGGCTTTGGTTGCTTGTTTCGGGTCTAGATTCTGTCCCTCTACAGGGATTTAACACCGTATTTGCTAGATGTCCTGTTCTTAGTCATTTTGGGGCAAATAGCTGATGTCAATGTCAGCGGATTCCAGAAAAATCCCTTACACAGGGTTTTTACGACCGGACAAGCTTTGTATCCGAAATTGCTGTGCTGAACCCGTAATATAATATCTATGTTTTGATTGGTCAGTCTACAGGGTTGATAACCACGTTTAGTAAAAAGAACTTAACCTTTTTCATCTCCGATTCTAGCAAAGTTCACATGGTCACTTTCTTGAAGTCAACCGTTTAGGCAGCAGGGTAGGGTCTTGATGGCAAAGCTTTGAATTGGCTCTGTGGATCTACCTTCTGCCCCGTGTTTTTAGAATCCTAGATCAAACGTTTCCCTAGCTATTGGCTTTGGTTGCTTGTTTGGGGTTTAGATGCCACTCCTCTGCAGGGATTTAACAATGTATTTGCTAGGAATCCTGCCTCGACCATCTTTTGGGGCAAATAGCTGCTTCCAACGTCAGGGGATTCCGGAAACCGGCCTTACTTAGGGTTTTTACAACCGTACAAGTTTTTTGCAATCGAACAAGTTTCTTTTCGACTGGGCAAATTTTGGTGCTGAAGTGTGTCATTTAATTAAGTTCGAACTTCCAGTTTATTGCACTCCGAGTTTGTACAGGGTACTGGCGTGCATAATCGCTGAACTCGATCTAGACTTTTCTTTAAACTAGGTACCATATGAGAATAGAACTTCGCAGTTAGAAGGATATTTTCCATATGATTCTGTCAATTTATTTAACAACACTGCAATCCTCACAAAGAGTCTAACAAACCCTGCCTGATTATTTCTCGAAGAACATAATGGTTTGTTTAATTATTTAACAAACTTAACATACCCGATAAACTTGTTACGCTTACGAAAACCACAATGCGAAAGGTCGTCTGCAAGGTCCAGATACACGGAAACCTACCTGAGAACTGTGATAGCTTTGGAAAAGGCTATCAGAGATGCCGAGATGGATAACAGAGGAACCATCTTTAATAAATCTTCGCAAATCATGGCGTATGCATATGACCTAGACCTAGTGGCACGCACCCCACTCAAACTAAAATAAATGTTTGCCACTTTCTCAACTGCTGCGGAAAATATGGGACTGCGGGTAAACGAAGAAAAAACGAATGCAATGGCATTATCTCCAAACAACAAAGTCAGAAACATGTGTCAAAACTTTAGCATTGACAACTTTAACTTTGAAGTGGTTGAAAAATTCACGTACCAAGGTTCTCACATGACAAAAGAGAATTCTACCACAGACGAAATAAAGCGAAGGGTATTGCTGACGAATAAGTGCTACTTTGGCCTGAGTAAACACTTAAGAAGCGGAAATCTAAGCCAAAGGACAAAATTAACAATTTACAAAACACTTATCATACCAGTTTTAACATATGGCTCAGAAACCTGGACCATGTCCAAAACAGATGAAAACGTCTTGGCAATTTTTGAACGTAAGCTCCTAAGAAGAACCTGAGAGCAAACAACGAGAACGGTGTGTGGAGAAAAAGATACAACTTTGAAATATACAATAAATACAAGCAAATCTGTAATGAAAGAGATGGTTGTATCACATATTAAAATAGGAAGATTAAGATGGGCAGGACACCTAACCAGGGCACTAGTGAGGTCTATCGGATAGATGCCGGTAATTACTTGTAGAGCAATTGTTGATACTGTACGGTATGCGAACGCAACCCTGATCAGGCTTTTTCTCTGTGCGCTCTCCAGAGTGGTCCTATATTTTGCTATGGTTGTTACCCGGTGCCATATTGGGGTTCCATATAATATTGTTGATTGCATGACGCCGTACAGCAGTCTCCTTTTCTGTAGGTTGGGACCCTTGGTGTGAGGCATGAGACGGCTTATGACAGTCATTTTATCTGCCGCCTTTTCCGCGGCTATTTCTGTGTGTCTTCCGAAACCCATGTTTCCTCCGAAGGCTATGCCTAAATATTTAATATCCTTCTTTCGAATATTGCCTGTTCCCTCCAGTTCGAAGTGTACGCCGCGCCGCCAGAACGGTTCACTCTGTCTTCTCGGGGGCCAGGCTGAGTTTATGATCTGTCATCCAATTGCTGATCGTTTGGGTCCGTGACATGAATGAGGATATAAGAGTGCTATAGTCTGCAAAGCTGCAAATAGAATTATTTTCCTGTTTCAGATCGTTGGTTTAGAGCAGGAACAGTGTGGGAGATAATATATTCCTCCGAGAGATCTCCGTCATCATCAACTCGGATGCTTCGTTCCCTTAAGAAATTGGAAACCCATAGAAGCAGTGCTAGTGGTAGTCCGTTTGCTGTTAATTTGCTTAACAATCCGTCATGCCACATTTGATAGTGCTTTGGATATCTCGAGAGTCGCTGCACTAGATTCGTCGTAGCTCTCGATGGCTTTGGTTCCCAGGTAGGTCGGCCTTTGTCCACAAGTAGGTCTTGTAATTCAGATGATCTCCCGTTGATCTATGCTTGCAGAAGATATACTGGCGACTGCTTATGATGCCTGCCGATTCCAGACACTTTAAGAGCTGTTCGTTGATCAGTTTCTCCATAACTTTGGACATGATGGTAACTAAAGCAATTGGGCGGTACTTATTTTCCTTTTTTTCCTTTCTTCGAGACTGGTTGCACCAGAGCGCATGTCCAGCTAGAAGGAAAGCATATGATAGGAAGAAAAGCCTGCATAGTGGAGCTATTAGTTCAGCAGCATATTGTCGGAACGCCATCCAGTCTTGTCGCCTGGTTAGTGTCTAGGCTTTTGAGTATTCGTTCCACTTCGCTTTGGCGAAATACCAGACCTGGTATTGAGGAATTCACTTTCGGGATAGTTGGGGGAGTCTTTCCTTGAAGATCTAAGGTAGAATTTGATGCAAACATTTCGGCAAGAATGTTCGCTTTTTCTTTGGCCGTTTCTGCTATTGAGCAGTGATGAGATTGAAGTATTTGAGAAACCCTGATTGACAGCTTTGGCAACTGACCAAAAGGACCTTGATCCGTTAGGACAATTGAGAAGCTTGTTCTTAATTTGCTCGTTATATCCCTACTTAGGCTCGTCAATCCATCGGGTGTAGTCGATTTTCAGCTGTCGGATCTCGGCGCCATTTGCGGAGGGCGGCATTTTTAACATTTGCCCAAACCATGGTTTACTATTTGAGATACGTTTCATAGCCGTTCTCTATGAAACGGATGAATGCTTCCATACCAGATAGGATAACTTGAGAACTCATCAGCAGATTCAGTGATGTTGTGATTTCTAAACTAAACATCTTTTCAATGAAAAGACAGATAAATTGTGAAATTGTAATATAAAGGCACTTTTGAATAGATTGTGAAATAAGTTATAAGAATTTCCTTATGAAATATAAACGAGTCCGTTCCTGGCCAGTACGAGGTTTCGCGTTCGCATAGTGGTTCGAAAGGAAGTGATGTACTCGGGAGATAGATCGTGCTTCTCGTTACTCGCCTTCAAATTAATTATACTGTTTTCTTTAAATTTACACCGATAGCGGAGTAATATAGTGCCGCGCCTTTCTAATTCTTTTCAGCCAATTTCGAATTAATCGAAATATGATTGAAGAATCGCACGGACGGAAATTACGGGCAATTCCCGCTTGATGGAGCGCGATAATATACGACGGGCGATGAAGCGCCCAAACGTGTAATAAAACTTTTACCAAAAAAAAATGGGGTTTTAAACGGGTTTCGTCTTCCGTCGAAAGGATATTGCATTTATATTTGTCGCAGATCTTTAGGCGTAACAATGTTTCTGCTATTACGATATTTCATCAGAAAAGTAAATGGGATGCAATTTCCTCTAAGAGATTAAAACTATACTGTGAAACGCCCCTGTCCCGAGGCAAATTCGTGGTACCTAAAGGCAAGACTTTTTGGACGTGATCGTAACAATGATAAATGATTTATCGCCACTGGCGGCTAAGACCCTGTTCAATTGACTTTGTTTGGTAGTAGGTTCTAAAGTAGAAGTTTATGAAACGATTTACATCTATTTTTCTTACTTGTACAGTTTAAGAATTTTTCTTTACTTGTACAGTTTAAGAAAAACGCAGTATTAATTTATATAAAATAATCGTTAACATAGGTATACTAAACTGAATACAAAATGAAATAAATTTATCTATTAAAGTAAAAAGGTACAGAAGAAAAAAAAAATATTTACGAGAATATTCAATCAGGCCCTTGAACCAAGAAGTAAACCGTGACCGTTTAACAAAAATATAATACGTCCAAAGTATCCAGGCGCTGATATTCAATCCGATCACATCCCTCTAGTGGGAGAATACAAAACCAAGTATAAGAAAATACAACAAAAAATTCCTAAGAAACAGGATATCAGAAAATTGAAAGACAGAATACTGAAGAACAAAATAAGTAAAGCCCTGAATGAAAACTGTAGAGAAATCGAGGAAAAAGCCGGAAACACGAAAGAGAAAATACATTGACTTAACAAAGTGGTAGAGGAGATAAAAGACAAATTTGTGAAGAAGGAGTACAAAACAAGACATGGATGACAGAGGAAGAGGAAATACTACAGATGATGGAAGTGGGGAGAAAACACCAGAAGTACATAACCGCATACACGGAGATACACCGTGAAATACAAAGAAAGATCAGAGAACCCAAGCAGAAAGAAATGGAAGAAAAATGCCATGAAATAGAAACACTGCAACAGAGATTTGATGACTGCAATGTATATAAAAGAGTGAGAGAAATAACTGGCAAATACAAAAAGAGAACAGTAGGAAAACTCGTCAATAACAACGGAGAACTTATTGCGTACGAAGGAAGTATTACTTGGAAAAAATACATAGAGAATTTGTTCTTCGATGAGAGAGCAGAACCCCTTCCTTATCAACAGAAAATGGACCACCAATACTAACAAGTGAGATAGAAGCAGCCATAAAATCGTTGAGAAAAGGTAAAGCTCCAGAACCGGACGGGATACAGACAGAGTTCCTTAAACTTTTGGATGAAGAATCAATAAAAATGATCTGCAAAATATTTAACAATATCTATGACACCGGCAATATCCTCAAAGAATGGCTTATTTCTGAATTTATATTGCTGCCCAAGAAACAAGAAGCAAAGAAATGCGGAGAATATAGAACCATAAGCTTAATGAGCCATTTACTCAAACTTTTCCTTAAGGTTATCCATCGCAGAATATACAAGATATGCGAAGAGAGAGTAGAAGACACACGATTTGGCTTCATGAAAGGAGTGGGAACAAGAGAAGCACTGTTCAGTATACAAGTGTTATTCCAACGGTGTAGGGACATGAATTGCGACATTTATACCTGCTTTGTAGACTACCAAAAGGCGTTGGACAAAATCCAACACCAGAACATGATAGGACTGACAAGCACCGGAATGGATGATAAAGATCTCAGAATTATACAAAACTTGTACTGGAACCAGACAGCCACAATAAAAATCAACGCTGGAGATGAAAGAACAGAGGCAGTTAACATTCTGCGGGGCGTACGACAAGGGTGTATCATCTCCCCTCTGATATTCAATCTGTATTCAGAAGGGATATTTAGAGCAGCTCTGGAAAACGATGAGAATGGAATTCTTGTAAACCGTAAACGACTAAATAATATCCGCTATGCAGATGACACCGTCATATTTGCAGATAGTATAGAGGGTCTACAACAGCTAATGAACAAAGTGAATGAAGTAAGTGAACGATATGGACTAAACATGAACATCAACAAATGATCATAAGTAAACTGCCAAATATTTATTAAAAATATACCAGTAGAACGGGTATTCAAATTTGTTTACCTGGGAACCTTAGTAAACGAACAGTGGGACCACTCATAAGAAATCAGATGTAGAATAGAAAAAGCAAGAGATGCCTTCATCAAGATGTCTAAGCTCTTCAAAAGACACAACCTCAAATTAGATATCAAAGTAAAAATCCTGTGCTGCTATGTGTTCTCCATATTATGCTATGGCATGGAATCCTGGACATTGACCAAAGCAACACAAAAGAAACGCGAGGCCTTCGAGATGTGGCTCTACAGAACGATCCTTAGAATATCAAGGGTCGATAGAGTAACCAACGAAACAGTACTGGAAAAAATGAGAAAGAGGTAATGAACACGATTAAGACAAAGAAACTGGAATATCTCGGACATATAATGAGAAACGACTCCAAATAATAGTATATTATTTTATATGGAGGAAAAGTAATACTTTTCATGGCGCGCTCGTGTTTAACAGCCGAACGGAGTGAGGCTGGTAATAGAGAGCAAGCCATGAAAAGTAACTTTTCCTCCAAATAAAATATGCTGTTTTTTCTTCAAATGTCGACAAATTAATGCAAAAAGTCTCTTTTTAATAGTAATAATAATAATTATTAAAGATAAGTGGATTCACAAGGCGGCTTAGACCGGTGCGGTGTCGGAGAATAGGCTCAGGTTGTTGCTATAGTAATGTAACATAAAGCTGTCAGTGGACACTGTCAACAATAATTATATTTTTAAAATCGCGTCTTCGATTGCGTTTTAATTCCGTATTGATAAGCAGTTATTGAGTAAGTTCGATTAAATAATATCCAATTTGTTCCTAAATTAGTGATTTTTAGAAATGCAGTCATACATTGATTGATAAATACAAATTTTAGTTTAATAACTCTTGAGTTGTTGACGCTTATTTTGATGTTTGTTTGTATTGCATCTATGTTGCTATGATAACACTTTTACCTCCGCCGGCGGAAAAGTGAAAAGTAAAGCTCCGGCGGAGGAAAAACGAAACTTCACTGCCGCCTACACAGTCGAGTAATGACGGATTTACTGACATTTGAAGAAAAAAACTCTTAAAATCCATTCTCCAAGGAAAAGTGTTCGGAAAGAGAGGGCCCGGATGAAGAAGGATATCATGGCTCAAGAACCTAAGGACATGGTATTCAAAAACAACCACATAACTGTTTAAAGCAGCAGTCAACACAATCATCATAGCAAGGATGGTCGCCAATATTCGAAACGAATAGGCACTTGAAGAAGAAGAAGAAAGTATGTGCCTTTACACTGTGCCCTATGCTCGATACATTTACATTACTCATACGAGCAATATCACTTAGTATAGATGCACATACTAAAGAAAATTTGTAACAAGTTGAGAACGTAGCGGATAAGATCTGACCAAGACGTATATAATATATGTAAACTTTTAAGATACCCCGACGGAGATTACGTCATAACGTTCTTTTGGGGGGGTTATCACGAAGGAGTGTCTTCGTGTCCCGTAGACTCTTTTCGTTTCCAGTATGACTATTGAACTCTTTGTTGTGTTCTTTAAGGATCTTGCCACTATTAGCCCCACTTGTTATTAGGTTGTTAATCAGAGATAAGAAGGTTAAGGTTTCTTGAACATATTTGGCCACAATCACCTGCCCGTCCGAAACCGAATCAAAACCACGTAATCTACTTACAAGAATCTGATCACACAAAAGCACGAGGTTTAAACGTTTGATCCTCCCTTAAAATGATATCCAAATATTAAATTGGAAAGAAGTTTTAGCGAAAACAAAGAATTTACCTATTTGCAAGGAAGTCGTCTCGACTCCCCTGCGAGTTGCGCCTATGGCTGAGGTTTTAGGATTTATTCTTAATTTCATTTTGGCTCAAGAAAATTGTTGAGATGCTCAGATTCTCGTATAGCTGAGCAACCATTCAAGCTGTGTGAGAAACTCGTCTATTGTTAGATGCCAGAATGTGTCAATTTGAACGGGAACCCAGGAGTGGAATCGGACCACCTGCACAAAATGAGTGAATTTAAAAATATATGAAAATTTGAAGGGACAAGCTTTTAGCGAGTGGAAATAGAACCAATTTGCAGCCAAAACGAGTAAATTTCTGAACATTCGGCTCAGCTGTGGCTTTTTTATATGAAAAAGTGTCCATTTTATGTGTGAGTGCGACAAGAAACTATTATAACTTACAAATTTTTGGGTTTTCTCTTCACTATCGTTTTGAATTGGTTATATCGAGCCTCTTCGGGTCTCGCTCCAGACATGCGAAAAGTAAAATATTAGATAACAGCGTGTTCCAGGTGCCCAAATCAGTAAGCTTTTGTAGCGCTACAAACGCTTACAAAACCTAACCGATTTCAGCACCCTGATGCCATTGTATGTGAGGATGTGTAAATATGCCGCCGGAATATATCTTTTTCTTCCACATAGAATAAATAATAAATACCTGACACAAAATGTATTGGTTGGGTAAAAAGTTTAATACATATTTTGGTCTTTGCACAGACACAAGTGCTAGTTTAATGATCCTAACGAAATACCTAAATAACTTCAACGTTTCGGTGATCAAAGTCGTTTTTTCTTGGTAACCGTATTCTACAATGTATTTGAACCACATTTAAAAAGCAACGTCATCATTTGGTCTGCCAAGAAAATGTCTTGTTTTAAACCTCTCATATTTGTTATTTCAATTTTTATTTAGGATCTGTTTGTATTTAAATTTCGGTCTGATTTTATTGCCACGATGTACAAAGTAACAGCATTAGTTCCACTGCTACTTAATGAAAATAAGCATTTGCCTTTATTGCTGTATTGTTTATATGCAAAGGATCTAAGCTCTGGATGTTTTTTTTTCAAATACAATAATAAGTAGGCCATTATGCTATTTGCCTAGGTAAAAAATTTAAATTATTTTCCAAGTGATTAGCCGTTTCCACATCCAGGGATAATAACAAATAATCATCAATTTGAATTTGAACTATATACCTTCCATTTCTAATTTTAGTTTTTCATTACTCATAAATTAACAATACCGTATAGTTATTAAATAACTAATTTAATTACATATATTTTTATATTTACCGAAATACGACACACCTTCACTTTTTAGCAAAGGTAACCAGGTGCTATTAAAACTTACAGTTGAAGCAATACATTCATCTTTATTTAATAAAATTAAAGCACTTTCTTTATTTTAACGTTTTTTAGATGAAGGTTTCTTTGCTAAAATACTTGAAGCGTTCCACTGTATTCTGTGATTATTATCAAATGCATATTGAGAAATATGTGATTTGTGTATTTTTAATATACGTTTGGTGTCTTTTATTCGTTTTGATAATAGTCTACAGGTTTCACCTATATAAAATTTATTGCATTCACATGGTATTTTATAGATAACATTTTTAGTAGTTTCATTTTCATTGATTGCTTTTGTTTTTGTTAGTTTGGGTCTAAGAGTGTTTTCTGTTTTGAAAATAGTACGAATGATAAATTTATTACCTATTCGTTTTACTTTGTCTGATAAACCAGGAATATATGGAATAAAGAGGTTCGTAATGGTCTATTTTGAGAGAAAACCCACCAATTTATAAGCTAAAACATGAATCCTCCAAAACAATATAGAACATATCTAAGAAACTATTAAAATTCATATCTCACATATAAGAAAAATATATTAAAAAGGGACGTAAGTAAGTGTGCCTCATATTCCCAGTTCCCGGCTCGACCTTCCTTACCTGCTTCTCGAAGGTTTGCATGTAAAAAGTGCGTTTTTTAAGCTTTTTATATATATTCCAATTTTGTCGGCGAATTTTATTATTTTAGAACTTTCCTTTGTTAATTTGCATACCTAGGGTTTGCCTGATTCATTGCTCGTCATGTTAGTCTAAAGGAGATGCAGGCTTTCTTAAGGAAAATCAGTATCCTGGAGTTTCTCTAATAAGGGCTGGGGGCACAACGAGCCCAATTGGTGACCTAAGTGCCCGCTAGAGGCCACTCCTTCTTTTGTCGATACTGATCCTGAGGGTCGGCCTATTTCAACTGCCAACATGGTTAGCGAAACGCGCGTCGATCGCAGAAGTTATGTTTCGGTATCATGCGATGCAGTGCATTTTAGCGCTGTTTTCAAACCCCAACTGAGTACTTTTTCACTTAATTAGCCGTGCTTCATCATCATCCAGCACATCGTTTCGTCTTTCGTTTGGACGTTATTCGTTGTGGATAATTTGATTGTAACTGAACAATAAACTGATAAGGCCAGGGCCACACGAGCGTTTAAATTGACATCCGTCACAGCGCACGTAGTTTTTAAGGCACGTTGCACCACTGCTGGCCACATTGCCGTTTGTCAAGGAAAAAAACGTGCGTTAGTTTGGGTTGGAAACTGGACAAAGTATAGAATAGCCCTCACAGAGTACAACAAAGAACCTAGGAAATCTAAAAGGAGATCATGGAGACAATTCTGCGAGGGCATAGATGAGTTAGCCCCCAGCACAGCGTCTACAAAAACTCCTCTTAAAAAACCATTCAAACGGTATTGGCCTATTAAAAAAGCCAAACTGAGAATACTGCAACGATCAGAAGGAAAGTTTAAAGGTACTATTACAGACTCACTTCCCTGGATCACAAAGCGTAAAAGATACCCAGAACCAGACTAATCCTCACAACGAAGGGTTCCAGAGCCCGAACGTGAGGTACAAAAAAACTGGCAGGAAAAATCTTCAATAACAATAGAACAAAACTGGCCACTTTAAGCCCTAAATTCCCCGGTAAAGACGCGATTTTTCCTGCCCTGCTTCAGAGAGGCTATAAGATCCTGAAGGTACACCTATAGAAAATCTTTAAAACTAGCCTTATCTTAGGACATATACCACTAGCTTGGAGGGAGGCAAATGTGATATTCATACCTAAGACCGGCAGACCGACGCACGGAAGACAAAGTAAAAACATACCGTCTCGTCAGCCTAACCTCCTTTCTCCTCAAAACAATGAAGAAAGCAATCGATCAATACATAAGAAGCGAAACTCTAACGAGAGCATCGCTCCATCCTAGGCTGATCAACATTAAGTTCCCTGCACTGTCTAGTTAAAGACATAGAAAAGACCATCGAATGCAAAGAAATTGCTCTTGCTGCGTTCATTGATATAGAGGAAGCATTTGATAATATCTCACAACAGTACATCAGAAGAGGACTTCAAGAGTGGGGATCATAAGATGGACAGAAACAATGCTAAAGTACCGCTTCGTAACAGCAGAAATAAACGAAGCATCCATAACCGTCAGCACAGCGAAAGGGTGTCCTCAAGGAGATGTTCTCTCTCCCCTACTATGGACGCTAGTAGTGAAAACATTCTTACCACTTTGAGTAGAGCTCGATTTATAATTCAAGGCTACGCAGACGACCTAGTAGTAATAGCAAAGGGCAAACATGAAGGCGTTATTTCAAACAGTATGCAAAATGTCCTAAACATCATCAAGAATTGGAATGAAGGGGAGGGATTCTCCCTAAATCCTAGAAAAACCATTCTTGTCCTATTTACAAAAAAGAATGAAGATAGAAATAAGAGAGCCCATCGTACACGAAACACAATTAACTTTTTCCACCTAAGTACAATATATAGGGGTCACATTGGACCGTAAACTTACCTAGAACAAACATCTAGAAAACACCAATCAATCTGGACATGCCGCAAACTAGTTGGCAAAGTATGGGGCCTAAAACCAAAAATGGTATATTGGATATATCCAACAATAATAAAGCCAACGGTCATCTATGCCTAGCAGCAGGTCACCACTCGGACCAAACTTAATAAAGTGCAAAGGCTGATATACCTGGGAATAACAGGGGCAATGTCAACGTGCCCTACCGCAGCCTTAGAGATAATGCTGAACATGCCTCCCCTTCATCTCAGTGTGATGAGGGGGGCGATTATCAGTGCACCCACGCTATTCCAAATGGGTAAATTCAAGCCTACAGATTAGACGGGTCACCTGCGCATCTTTGAAGAAATAAACCTGGAAAATGCCAGCAAATCAAGTGACCAAATGACGGTCATGTTAGATCTAGATGTCCCATTTGCAGTGGTTTTTGATGACCGCTGCTGGATTCCACTCAGAAGAGAGCTGTGCGTCTCGTCGGTGCCGCGGAGATGACCCGGAATCAGGATAGGTTGGAACACCGCAGATATGTGGCCGAGATGTCCCTGTTTCACAGATACTTTCACGGCAGATTTTTACCGGATTTGGCCCGCGTCATCCCGCTCCTGACAATGCCTGTCAGACGGTCACGATAGACGTTAAGAGCGCACCCGTTCGTTGTACAACTGGAAACACCTAGAACATCGCTTTACAAGAGCTCCTTTGTCTGGCGCACTGCAGCACTGTCGAACAAACTCCCAGGACATCTGTTTCCCCTAATTACAACTATTAAGAACCGTGTCAATCAACATCTTCGCACACACACCGCTCGTCGAGCGGTATAGGATCTCCCTTTAGTATGTGTGACATTGCTACAGAAAAAGTGTTTAAGTATAACACATCCATTGAAACAGCAGCAACAGGACACACGATATCTGGTAACGACTGAAAACAATATAAAGAGTTATCAAGAGACGAGACATTTAAAATGAATAAGACTAAATCCAGGCAATCATAAAAATAAACGATGCTACATCCCTACAAGTTCAAGAATGAATACTTCAGTATCAAACGTATGCTTGCTATAAAACCGTTACATGGGACTACAAGGGAAAACTGGCAAACGCTTGGACTAATAACCACGTCAGCCATGAAGATCAGTTCACCAGAATATAACGAAGGTATCCAACTTCAGGGCCTCTTAAGATTCTTATTCCATGCTATAGTAACCTAAAAAAGTAATAATTAATCTTCCAATAATAATTTCCATCTAAAACTGACAGCAGGCCACTGGCAGCAATACATGTCACACCTATAGCATGGACTGGATTAAATAACATTTTCTATAAAACCTGCCTTTTCAATATCCGAGGCTGCTAAATATTATAAAATGGAAAAAAGTACCTTTCCAAATCGGTCATTGGCATTGACCCCATCCCACTGACCCTACCCTAACCTCACATTAAAAGAGCCCATGCAAAGTTTCGCCTAAATCAAACAAATACATCAAACATCCATAGCATTAAGCCGATAATGGACTTAAGGAATATATTGCTTACCTTTGATAGCACCTGCCTAATTCATATTTAAACTATCCCGCAACCGAAAGGACATTCGGGTTTTAGTGATCCTCCTCTTTAGTTGCTTCAGATTATTCGATTTTCCCTCAAAGATCCATTTTTCCAACATTTTCAAATCGGAGGACCATTTAGACAGTTTTTTTCCTATAAATTACCTATCGATATCATCTCGGTTATTTCGATCTTTCGGTGCCTAAGAGATCCAAAGTGACCCCTTTCGCACATGTTACGTAATAACGGAAATGGAAAATCTAAGTTTTGCCTAAAAACGTGCCAAATGTGAAATAAACATTTAAAATAGCTGAGAGTGACGTGCCTAACGCGTAACTGCTCAAGTCTCGTTTACTACTTAGGACAAAGTGTGCTGAACGGCCCAAAAGAAGTGTTCACTTCAAAAGGTCTAATTTTATTGCAGTTAGCCATTATAAATAAGCCGTGTGATGTGCCCCATTGAAAAAATAACAAAGAAGATCAAGTAGGGGTAAACTTTAAAGTTATATTCAAGGGCTCTTCACAGGATCCTTTTAATGGGTTATTGTACTATGTTTACCCCTCGGCCCATATTGGACTGCCGAGGCATTTTAAAAATTCCGTATACTCGTAATATTTGACACGTTCTCGTTGCTCCCAGTCAGACGGGTATTTTATCCGGACCGTCTTTCATTAATCATAATCAATTCGCCGCAGCGGCTACTCATTATAGGTTGTTATAGATTGTCGATAGTCGACGAGCACAACACCTCCTTCGCTTGTATATCTATCTACCTGAGCGTCGTTGTTCGCCGATATTTACACCGCCACCTTCAAACGCCCACTTGGGTGTAAGAATTCAAATTCACTATGGGTTATGTATGTCTATATGTAATGCACTTACCAGTTTATGAAAATCCTAGAAGGATGACAAAGGGTATTTGCAAAAGAGCGGTTAATGCATGTATATGCAAATTGTGGTCTATCATGTTCAGGTCTGAAAACCATAAGGTTCCAAGCGACATTTCAATGTTTGTTAGGAAAATGAATTTTAAAATGTATTGATCGAGAAAGGCGTTATGATAATGGAAATTAAAATGAAATAGTGTTTCATCATTTTTATCTTGAATTAAATTCGCGTTTTTTACAGTTGCTGAACACTAAGAGTAACCATTTTATCACTAATAATCATAACTTCAATCTCAATTAAATTCGTGTTTTCTACCAGAACATTCTGAAAATAAAGAATTGAATATTACGAACCTAACATCATCACAAGAAGTTAATAAAAAGCACAACATGTATTTAGCTGATGTAGTTGAGTTACTCTAGGTTTGAATCAGGACGCCAAAGTTTCATATCTTGATTTTAAACATATTGAGTTTTCTTAAAGAGAACCAGAAGCCATAAGATAAGCAACCCCAATGTTATTTTTATTTTTTTATTTATAGAAGAAGGAACTACAGAGTAAAAAAGCAGATTAGAATGAAACTTTGTTTATGTATTCTTAGCAATAATTTGTACATGCCTGAGTGGAATTCTCGTTCTCACAAATTCCTAGCAATATATCTACCATATAATATTAATTTTACGGCAAATTACGATTTTCAGAAAAATAATCTAATCTTACGCATGGGTCTTCGTTCGAAAACAACGCTTGAACTAGTACAGAATTTAGTTTGAATATAACTAGATGGCGCAAGGCGTAGTTTGGGTTAGCCTAGCCTAAGTGGTCGTAACTGAATCGTATGTTGATGAGCAACTTATATCTGACAGGTGTTTCGGTTTGGCACAACTGGGGGTGGAATCAAAAGTGCTAGCTCATTCCGTAGTAGTTCGATAGTAAAGAGACAGATCCGCCACTTTTCTTCAATGTTCCAGGTTATCAAGGTCCTTAGTCACCTCTCGGTCATCCACAACTGCTCTTCTCTGTATGGAGTCCAATATAGTGAGCAAGTATTTGGGTGTCGAGCTCCGCACATGGGAACAGTATTCCAAAGATGGTCTTATCTGGGTCTTATAGAGCAGTAAGAGCTGATGTGGTGTATACAACTTTTTTGAGTGCCCCTAGCTTCCAGCTTTTGTGCTCCTGTCTTGACGATTTTGGTGATGTGGTTACGTCAAGACATGTTGTTTTCTATGTTAATGCTCATCAAGCTTATGGGTGAGGCCAGGTTTAGTGTTTGTCCTGTCACTGACAAGTCAGGTCTTGTGGTGTCCTGCGTTAAACTGAACATTGTTCTCCTCACCTAATTCTACGATGGTTTTCGTATTCCCATTGAAGGCAACAATCTGATTTTCTCGCTCGCGTTGGTAACGACATGAATGAGGATATAAGGGTGCTGTCATCTGCAAAGGTGTAAATTGAATTGTTTGTCTTATCTAAGAGATCGCTGACATAAAGTAGGAACATGGTGATAGATAATATACACCCTTCAGGAACTACGGCATTGATTTTAAATTCCCCCAAGAGATGCTCATCAATACCAACTCGGGTGCTTCTATCCCATAAGAAATTGGAAAGCCATAGAAGCTGTGCTGGTAGTAGTCCATATGCTGTCAATTTGCTTAACAATCCATCATGCCATACTCTATGAACTGTTTTGGATATGTCGAGAGCCACTGCACGAGATTCGCCGTAGCTCTCGATGGATTTGGTCTACAGGTAGGTCACGTAAGTCAGAAGATCTGCTTTCGTTGATATTTGTCTGCGGAAGCTATACTGGCGATCACTTATGATGCCTGCCTATTCGAGATATTCTCAGAGATGTTCGTTGATCAGTTTCTCCATGGCTTTGGTTGAACGATATAAGAACTAAGGCAACTAGACTGGTAGTTATTTGGAATCGTTTTTTACCTTTCTTTAGGTTTGGTTGCACCTGAGCGCATTTCCAGCTAGAAAAAAAACATACAGTTCCGTATGATAGGGAGAAAAGCCTGCATAGTGGAGCTGTTAGTACAGCAGCACATTTCTTAAGCACTATTGCGGGAATGCCATCCGGTCCTTGTTAGTGTCTAAGCTGTTGAGTATTCGTTTCACTTCGCTTTGGTAAAATACTAGACCTGGTATTGAAGAATTAACTTTCGGAACAGTTGGGGGAGCCTTTCCTTGAGGATCTAAGGTAGAATTTGATTCAAACATTTCGGCAATAATGTTTAGTTTTTCTTTGGCCGTTTCCGCTATTGAGCCATCATCTTTGGTCAATGGTGGGATTTGCGTCTTTGAGAAATCCTGATTGACAGCTTTGGCAACTGACCAAAAGGAACTCGATTCATTAGGACAATTGAGAAGCTTATTCTTGATCTGCTCATTATATCCCTCCTTGGTCTCGTCAATGGTCCGCTTACACTGGTTTCTATTGGTGATTAATATATTTCGATTTTTGGCTGGCGGATCTCTGCGCCATTTGCGATAGACGGCATTTTTAGCATTGACCGCTCTTAAGCAGTTTGAGATGCGTTTCATAGAAGAGGGGATAAAAGCTTCCATACCATCTAGGATAACTTGAGTTATCTCATCAGCAGATTCAAAGGTGTTTTGATTCCTAAAGCAGGCATCTTTCCAAGGAAAAGAAAGATAAATCTCGCAAAGGCCACACCACTTTGCAAATTTGTAGTGACAAACCTTTCGGGGTTCCTGTGGCTCCTGTGTTTTGACAACAAGTTTTAGATTGCGGAGATAAGACTGTGGTCTGATGAGCCCAATGGAGGTTAAACAGTTACGGTGTATAGATCAGGATTAGTTAGTAGAATAGATCCAGGAGGCTCGCAAAGTCCTTTTGACGCTCAGGTATTCTGGATTCTGATAGGTTCGTCAACCAGCTGAGTCAGTTCTTGACTTATAGCAAAAGTCTCGGCTTCCTTCATCGTTGTTTTTATTGGAATATTTCAACCAGTCGATGTTATGTACGTTGAAGTCTTCTATTATGATACTTTCTGCCTTTGGATAATTGATCTGCAGAAAATCAATTTGATTACCAAGATTTGAGAAAAGCCGTTTATATATTGGTGTTCGCTAGGTGGTCTATACAAGCAACAAATGATTTTGATTGCTCGATTTGTGCTTAATTTGAATCACAAGATATCGAAGTCCGTAGGTTTGTATGTTATGTTTCTTCTCGTTGACAGCATAAATCGTCTCGTATAAAAACAACTAATCCAGAGTTATGTTGAAATCGGAAGTGAAGGTCATATCTGGATATATTCAAGGTAAATAAATGCATTATTTTAGAGATTTTTAACTACATATTTGCAAAAATTATAGTTTTTTGGCGTCTGGTTCCTTTTGTGGAACACAAACGAATGTTATTAAATTCGTCAACAACGTACCAAGCTTGTTGAAAAAAGCAACTAATATGACAGAACGAGCTAGAAAATATTTATCATCACCATCATATCTGGCTTTAGAACCCTTGATGGGTTTTCGCCGACTCCACCACATGTTTCCATCTTTGCCTGTCCAGCATAACTTCCAGTCCATCTTGTAAGTTCATGGCTCTTAGATCTTTTGCGATGTTGTCTCTCCATCTAAGCCGAGGGCGACCTATAGGACGTTTTCCTTGCGGAGCCGTTTCCCACACAAGGTTTACCATTCTTTCATCCGGCATTCTTCTTACGTGGCCCACCCACTGTAGTCTCTTGGCCGTTACCTCATTTAGTATGTTACCACTCGCATATAGTTCTTTGAGTTCTTGGTTGGTTTTTATACAGTATATTCCTGTTGTTTCTTCTCAAGTTGGACCAAATATTCTCCTCAGCACTCGTATTTTGAATATCTTGAGTTGATCTTCGTTTGCAGCGGTTAGTGCCCAGGTCTCGCAACTATATTTTACTATAGGTTTTATGATTGTACTGTATATGTGTAGTTTGGTTTTTCTGGTAAGCTCCCTTTATTTCATTAAACCCTGGAGAGCAAAAAGGCATCTGTTTCCGGCTTGTATCCTATTATTTATTTCCTCTGTGCTGTCGTTACTTTCACTTATGTTCGTGCCTAGATATTTAAATTGTCTTGCCCGCTCGCAATTGTAGTCTTCAATCGAGAAGTTTTGCCCTATTCTGTCTCTGTTACGAACATTCCTATTGAGGTACATATATTTGGTCTTGTTCTCGTTTAATTTGAGGCCTAATGTTTCTGCTTCCTTTTCGAACCTTAGAAAGGTGTCTTTAAGATTAATCCTGCTGTTGCCAATTATGTCCACATCATCTGCGAAAGCCAGTAGTAGGTTGGGTCCTTCCTGGTGGAATATAGCCGTTGGTGTCTGAATCTTGGCTTTCCTAAGTGTATATTCTAGGGCTATGTTGAAGAGTTGGGGGTGAAAGCGAGTCGCCCTGGTTAAGTCCATTATTGAAATCAAAGAAATCAGAGTAGCTAGAAAATATTTATGTTGTATATAAAGCGGGTACTCCCAAGCATACAACGCTTAAAACTTCTAAATAAAGCAAACATGGTGTGGTTACTTGTAAGAAAACTAAATCTTTAAACTCTAAGTAAAAAACAACAATAACAGGATATTATTCATCATATTCATTCAATATCACATGACCATTTATAAATTCTGGTTATTATATGCTGATATTTCTTTTAACTCCCTGTATTATTGACAGTTTAGCTGTTGTGATTTCTTTTAAGTTCGAAAAAATACGAATTGAAACGGGCATTCTATCACTAAAAGTTAAATCCAAATCAACCTTTGCTTCACTTCCTAAACATACCTTGTTTAGGACGGTACGGATCAATTGTTGAGCACTTTAAAGTAAATTTATTGATATAATATAACTTATAGCCATCAGTATTAATATGTCTAAGCGCCTATATTGTTATTAAAACAAAAACTATTTGAAGATGTTTTCAAATCTAGCGATTTAACTTGTATTATATTAATATTCCACGCCACTGTGTATGGCATTCCAAACAACTCGCACGCGACACTATTAGCGCCATCATTTGTCACAACGTTTATTCATCATCAGTTTCACTAGAAGCAAAACTGCTTCGAACCATAATCCACTTATTTCAAAATCCCAGCTATGGCCAGCTATAAGCAAAAACGAATCCGACCAATCGCAGTGGTTCCTACAGCGACTACCGGAAACAGTCAATTTATCGTCCCTAAAATTCCGATCAATAATCGAATTTTATAAAAACTAGTCAGCCGATTTCGACCAGGTTGGGTTAGTAATATTTCCTTTAAATTGAAATAAATTAACATGTGATGCGATTCTCCATTAATTTATCTACAATAATCTTCAAAATTCATTTAAATCCGACATCAACTAAAAAAGCTATTTACGATTGAAATTCATCGAAAATTTGCCAGTTAGTGTATTTTGGAATTGTCGATATGGAAAATTGCAGTACATCGATAAAATAAAAACATCTCCTTAAGAAAATGAGAGTGCTCCAAAATTTCAAAAGGTATGGAGATAATAACTTAGTGAATAGGAACATGTATTATTCATCAAAATCCGTTTACAAGACCAGCTATAACTTGTTATTATTGTAATCTACTAAAATGCATAAGCTACTAAACAAATATCACCCTATCGCAAGTTTGAACTTGAACTTGGAGATTGTTATATAAACATTAAAGGGAAACTATAAACAAAGCGAGCAATCAACGGGAGCGACTTTGAACCTTATGCATGCAATGATCATCACTTTGTTTTATATAAATACGCTACCGAACCCTCAATTCGGCAGACTTTAGTCTCACCTCCAGCTCCCAAGGTTAGTCACTTGACGACTGCCTTCTGGGTTCTATCCGCTCCTAAAGTTAGCCATACGACTGCTTTAGGTTCTAGTCCTTTCCTTCCAAACCTGGTACCGGTTAGTTATTTGACGACTGCTAGGACCAGGGGTTTCACAACCTCCATAGTAAAGTCCTGACAAGAAGTTTGTCAGAGTGTTGAGAAAGACAAGTGTCTAAATAGTCAGTTAAAAAGTTTAGTGAAATCTCTTAGTGCTCTTAAATAAAACACAACTCTTAAGAAAAACTATAAAAGACCTATAAACAGTACCTCAAATCGAGAAAACATGCGCACCGTAGTAATCGGGTATAATAGAATCTCATTTTTTCTGACCAATAATTATTGTTAAAGTTTTATCGTTAATACATTGTTATTGTTATAAACTAAGCGTGCTTACTTTATCATCTCTTCTTACCCCACGTAACGCGGACCCGGTCTACCTCAGTTACCCCCCGGCACGCTAAACAAGGCGTGTCCTCGCGAGTAGAACATCCAGTGGTAGAATTAAAGGAAGCATTGAGATCCGGTCATTGTACTAATCGCGACGCGGCTCTTCTCTGAGAAGTTATTCTTTAAAGAAATCACGCTACCCCCTAAGCTTAGACATTTCTTTTGGCTCTCTGTATAATTGACAGTTTGACAGTTTTGATTTCTTTTAAGTCTGAAAATATACGAGTGAAACGGGTTTTCTATCAGTAAAAATGAAATCCAAACCAATATTTGACTTCCTAAACATACCTTGTTTTGGCTGGTACGGATCAATTGTAGAGCACTAACATTAGTAAGTCCATTTTGTCTTGTTTCAGCCAATGCTCTGTTGAACATATAATTTGGGGTTTCTTATCTTAAGTATTTAGAAACATTTCCAGATCTAAGGTTTTGTTTTGATGTGTGTTAACATTTTTGTTGAACATCTTTATTTTATTTCTTAATTAATCACTATTGGGGCCTTTACATGATTGTGTCCACAGGGTGTAGGTAGTGTCAAATACCAAATAAACATAACTCTGCCTAACATGGTTAATTCTCCCAATTTCCCTCAAAACTTACCTCATGTGTAGAAAATGGTTAACTACGATATCTTTCCCCATGATTCAGAGTCCATAACAGCAGCTTTTACCTCAAAAGGAATATATACCTTGAAGGAGCTTTTGAAATTATCTTTCTGTGTGGTCATCTTCTCACATTTGCAGTTTAGCTTTACCATCTGATCATTATAGTATCAACTATATAGTAGTATCATGCCAAGAAATGTTTCAAATTGAATAGAATCCTTAACTGTTAGTTAAGGCTCAAGACCACCAAAAAGAACTACTTTAGCTTAACTAAAATCATTCTTAGACGTAAACGATCAGAAAAGCAGCTGTAACATAAAAAGATCAATCGAAATTCAATTTGGAAGAACGCAACGGTTCCAATAAATCATCTCTAATAGTCGAAACGGAACGTATTAGGCGGCCAACAAAAAATTAATTTTATTACTCTTAAAATTTACTGCCCAAGTTGAGCTGATGCCCGTAACGTATGGCCTTATGTTTACAAGATAAAATCACTACATAATTTATAAGAAAATAAAGGGTGTAAATAACCTCCACAATAACCACCCGCTGGGCCCGAACCGCACTAAATAAAACACCTAAAAATTCTCGACAAATTTGTGTTCGGGTTGCCTGATTTTAATCTATTAACCGCGATCGTTTACTTTTTTCCTTACGTCGGAAAGTTTTATGCCCACTTAGGCCGGGAAGAAGAATGATGGCTGGATAACACGTGAAGACGTCGTCAAGATATAATATAACACAGAGGTGCTTTTTTCAAGTGTTGGATGTCCAAGAATGAATAGGATACCACTATTACGGGAAAACAAGATTTTTTTTAGATGCTCTTTCGATTTATTAAATTTTCGGCCGGATTTTGATCGGTGATTCCGGTTGCTTTAGAGAACAACACTCAATAGACTTACATTCTTGTAATTAGAACCGGACGTAATTTTGATTATACTGTATACAATCAATTGCAACGTTTTATATCGTTTAATTTGTCAGAATCAAATATGTCTAAAAAGTAATTCCTATTTATTCAAATATGTTCTCCATCATACTAAGAGTGGCAACCAAATCTTCATTAATGGCAAGGCCCATCGGTTACGTAAACTAAAGGTGAATTGATTATATACTAATATACCTTAATAATGTGTGTGCTTCAGACCACACGACAGCAGCAAAAACTTCAAAGCGCATCAAATATTGTGAAAGAAAGATGTGCAACATCTACTATACTTAGCACCACAAATGCTATAACTTCGATGTTTAAAGCAAAGTTTTGCCTCAAAAACTCCCATAAAATCGACAGAAACCGCTGTTGTTTAAATTGTCCTATCCTGGCTCATTTTTCCATTTTCAAATCATTTTAAATGAGATTTCAGGCAACCAATTCTACTTAGCTATCATAAAAACTATACGCACCGATACGCTGAAACTGAAATCTTATGCCATAAAATCAAGAGAAACTTACCTAATCTAGGGTAAGAGAACTGAACCTCAGTATCTCTTGAAGTTATATTTCAGAATATGCTTCTCGGTAATTGTCTTTTGAGGTATCACTAGGAAAATGTAAGGTATTAGCACGATAGAGCAAGAACTAAATTAGAGATACGAGCAGGGCTAACACTTATAATTTAAATAGATCCAACCAGGACTTGCCGATAGATACCTTCAACCATCCGTATGTGAAAAGCTACTGGACTGGACTCCAGTGTAGATGGATCAGCTAGGTGAATCTCTCAACTGGGAAGATCACTTTTTCTACAAAACTCTCGGCCTGGTCTACTTCGGATAAGACGGCGCACACTGTAAGATCATATATGGAGAGTTTGACAAAAACTACTTACCCACTTAAATCCGTTTATTTTGACATTAGGATTCATATTTAGTAAAGAATGACTGTTTAGAAAAGTGAAATAACATTAATCAACATATTTGATACTAATTATAGCATCACTGCCTGCATTACAAAATTGCTTTTATAATACTTACCTATTCATACATACCATTAAAAACCATTTTTTTTTTCAGTTCGATAAAGTAAATTAAGTTTTGAAACCAAGAATAAACAGTTTTGGCGATATTCTTTTCTAGTGCATATACAGGGTGTAATAGAAACTGCAAGATAAAATGTCTATGCTTTTATGATAATTATATTAATAAAATTCGAAACAATAGCAAAATTGAAATGAAAGAAAAAAAGTTTAGGGATATAAAAAAGCATCTTTTGATTATCTAATCATTTTAAAAAAGCAATAAGATTTGACCCTACGACTAATAGATTTTTTGAAAAGATTTTCTTGCATTTGGTTTAATCTAACAATTATACAAATTAAAACATTTTTATCCACGACTCATCTATAATTTGATCACTATGAATGAGTTTGTGAAACAATAATAATATCCATTATTCACTAGTGAATAATCCACGAACATCTGACTCCAAAACAAAAGTCAAATACCGGCTCGCGAAAAGCGATTGTACGCATAAAATAAAAAACAAAACTGATGACGCGACATGTTCGATAATTTTCTGATAGTCTTGGATAAAATAGAGTATTCCACTCGCATATAATGGCTGTTATCCTCATGAATAACAGCTACCATTATATGCTCATTGAATAATATACTATTTAAAACAATGTAGGTAGGGATTTAAATAATAGGTATCGTAAACACCAGAGATATATCGTTTGTTTTTATAAGTGAGATAGATGCCGCATTAAGCAAAAAATGTTTGAAGTATAAATAATGATTAAATTCCGGGCAGATTGCAGTGGCAGTTTGGTACTATAAGTCAAGTTTTTGGACAATATAAATGTGTATATAAAATGAGAAAGTTTTATATTCCGTTGCATGAAATACAAAATTTTTGTTCAATAATTGTTGTTACCTATGTGTATTAATTTGTTATTTTGATACATTTTTATTGTAATGTAACATTTTACCTGAAAAATTATATATTAAACCATTGCATTCCATCAAATCCTCGAGACAGGGTTTTTTTTGGTACTACTTTTTTAATTTTGTCAATAAACGAAATTTCGCCGGTGCTCACTATACCTAAACTCTACTAGTCCGTGGATTAATATTTTATGCATCGTGGTTGGCATGTAGTACCATGGTGGTCGGGATAAACACGTGCTTTTATTATTGCTTAAAACCATAAAGACGGGTGTGGTATCTTAATTAACCACTTTTAATGGACAGTATATCATAGGGTGGTGAGATAAATTGAAACATGTATTCGGTTTGATATAACTTAATAATGCAGGTGTAAATTGCATTTAAATATGATAGATATAAATGAACAGCGTTTTTTATGTTAAATAGAAATTATATATACAATTCTTAGAATAATTGCATGCATTGATCTTCGTCCATTCAAGATTCAAGCGTAAAACTAATAGGTATTACAAAAGGTTTCTTAAAATTAGAAATATCTACTGAAAAGTATTGATTGTTTGATTTAAAAAATGAATTTTTGTTCTCCAAATTAGCAACTTTCACATATCGTACCTTTTCACTTTGACCCTGTCTGCAACGGGGAGAGACTTTACTTAGTTATCTTCCAAACTTAATTTTTGTGTTCACGGAAACCATGAATCCAGCTTTCACATTGCTTACAGAAATTCCACAATTCCACCATGAATTTCAAGCCGCCATCTTATGTTCCATTTTCCACAGGGGACGCTATATATCGTTCTGACTTCGAAGAATTGCTTAAAAATCCCAAAAGGAGGTCTTTGTCCAACCTTGGACAAAGATAACTGAGGTGCATGAAATATTCTCTAATATTTGTGCATACAAGAGAAATTGCCCAAAAAGGAATTTGACCTTTTGGCGCGAAAAGGCACTTGCTGGAGTGCGGTGAGGACCGATCCAGCAACGTGGAGTGTTTTCAGAGCACTAAATTGAATAATTTCTTTCGTCGAGCGGGTCGCCTACTCGCCTAGCGGCAAAACCACATAATAGAAGTGGTAACATATATCGAATTCATTTGAGATTACAAAGGTAGAAGCTGTTTTATTTGACAGACTGATTGTTCACAATGCTGATTTGAAAATACATTAACTTGAAAACGATTTCAAACGTTTTCCTTTACTAGTGAAAGTTGGCTCTATTGTAATCTGTTATACTGACAGTACTTGGTTTACAGGTTCGAACTGAGGGATCGTCCGTCTAGGGTTGGACTAAGGGGTTTTGAAAAACTGGTATATGCTGATTTAAATGTATAAATTGGAATGTACCCGGGGTGAAATAAATCTATTTTGTGTTTAATTACGGCTCATTCATTCTACATACATACAGGGCGTTCTCACCAAACTATACGGTGAAAAACGATAGTTTCTACACGTGTTGGGGTGTTTCCCCAACACATGGGTATAGCTGAACGTAGAGCCGAGCTATGGCTATGCAATATTGACGAAAAAGAGTTGTGTTTACTGCATACCCACATGAAATTGTTTGTAAGATAAAATGGAACTTTTTTAATAAACTCATCAATTCCGGTTATGGTAGCTGATAAATTACAATTTTCAAAAAATATTCAGTTAGTGTTACCATCATTCGAGCTACCATAACCGGTTTATCTATAATAAGACCAGTTTTAGTTTCAACATTTTCTTGAATAGTGCGTTTTTTTTTGGTCCACAATTTTGTTACCCTCGGCAGTACATCTCCATTTTTTTAATTCGAGTTTATACGATATGTGTAAGAAACATTCGAACATTTTAATCCACATATGTAACGTTGAAATACCAAATTTTAAATCTACTTCTTCGATATTTCTATTCAACATGGCATCGATATTATTAAATTGTACTGATGTGGCTTGGCAAAGATAGCATCTTTGTGCAGATTTTATATTTGTTACAGCGTTACATACCTACTTTACCATCGACCATGGTGAATAGAAGTTTATGAGATATTTGAAAAATTGTATTATTTAAGGTAACTGTCGAGGGAACAAGTGCTTCTATTTCTGTCTCTAATGAATTTACAATGGAACGTGTTAACTCATCTGTTTCATGGACAAATTTAATAAATATAGGTCGACACAAACGGCAAGACGAAGGTCGAGAGTTTTGCCATGCAATAGTTCGTCCATTGCTTGCCACAAGTTGCAATGGTACGACTGAAGCTACAAACACACTAGCATCGAACAAACGATGATCTTTAAATCGCTGTTTATATTCAGATTGGCCACTTTGAAATAAGAGTAAAGTTTTTTTTTTCGCGGAAACTAGTTTAAGGATATCAGTTTGAACTTTCGCAATCCGCAAACTGTATGGTCCAGAAGAGCCTGCATGAAGCTTTACTACAATGGACTCTTCGGATAACTGTATGCTACTCTTTTCAGGATAGCATTCATGTTTGGAATTCAATACTACATCGTAGGATGGAAACCTTCGTTTGCAGCAATTTCTCACCGCTCTATATTGGTAGACCGTCAAATGAGCTTCTATGATAAGCGCAAGGGCTTCATCTCCGCTTAATAAATTTTCTTCAGTTTGGACGTTAAAAGCATTTAAGTATTTCTTTGCACGTGTAGGAGTTGAAGACGTAATTTCTTTTATGAGGTCACTTTCTTCTAGTTTACCTTCTTCTCTATACTTAATTCATTTGTGCCGCAAAAGAAAGCTGGTCGGCTGAAAATTTCAGCCCGCTGTTCTTCAGTTTTTCGGCGTTTAGATCTGAAAATTGTTTAAAAAAAACATTCGCCGCTTTTTGCACTTGTACGTTGGTACAAAATATTTTTGTAAATATTTAATTAAATTTTTAAAAGTAGAAATTTACCTGTCACTGGATTCTTTAAAAGAAACTTGCGGATGAGCACCTGAACCTGATTGACGATGACGTAGATAATTATTAAACACAATAGGTTTATTCAACCAATTTTCAAACATAGGGCTAGCTAACAGGACATTTTTCTTGCGCTGAGCGCTAAGATATTTTTTTTAAAGTTCGAACAAAAATAGGCTAAGAATTTCGACAATTTCCTTGATATTTTCATGCGGGCACTTTGTTTTTTCAATTAACTGTAATTCTAATTGTTTTCCTTTAAAATCTAAACTTTTTGCAGGTTGTTAAATGTACAACATAGATAACTCTCGTCGCGTCAAAGTTAGTTGGTTGTTTGTAATATCTAAAAGCAAAAATTCATAGTTTATACGAAAATTAAAACATTTTGTATAGTACGTAGTAAATAGCGAAAAAATCAGTCAAGTATCCAAGTAAGTATGAAGATATCCGAGAAAAATTAGAAAATTAGGATTAGAAAAAGATAACATAATGAAGGTGGTGAAAAGTCAGATACCAAATCTGAAAATGCCATTATGTAAGCAAGGAAAAGTAACAATAAAGATATGCTTTTAGCTTTGGGCTACCTTATCAAATAACGCCAGAAAAAAATGCAACCTAGGAATAAAACCAAAATTCAATTGTTAATTTTTATGAATTGAATACGTTTTTATCTTAATTTTAATAATATTTGTATTTTATTTTAACACTTACTATATTTATGGCAATTAAACACACTATTGTTTCAAAACTATAACTATTAACTATACAATATAATAAATATTTAAACGTATTGTAGCTGGTTTTGTCCGAAATATAGCATATTATTGAAAACCAATATTGTTTAAATAAAAATTGTTTTGCCCAAATATAGCCATTCATTGGAAACCAATAAAGTTTAGGCATACGTTGTATTGCCTCAAATACAGCCTTTCACCAAATCAATGGTATTTAATATAACTAGTATTAAAAGCAATAAATTTTTATGTTTAAATCAATGATACTCGCCATTGACAAAACAAGAATAAGTTAAGCATTGAATTAAATATAGAAGTTATTCAGGAACAGGGAATATAGTTTATCATTGATTTAATGGATGTGTCTTTGATACTACGATAGTGTTTTCTGAGTAAAACTATCACCTAATTGCCTTGCTTCCAATAATCTCCAAAGTGATGGAACATGTAGTCAATCAGCAACTAACTCAAGTATACCTCGGAACCAACAGATTCATTAGCGATGGCAAATACTGGTTTCGCAAATTTACTTTACTTTTTCGTGTCCGGAGTGCTTTATAGCTTTTCGGCCCAGTATTGAGCCACGTCCAATGCTTGAGGTCTCGCTAGCCATAGAGCGTCCAAGGAACAGGTTCCAGGGCATGCGAGGAGGTGATCCATCGTTTGTACCGCACTACATTCGCACTTGTTGTCAGTTTCTGGTATGAGATTCCACTTAATTAGGTTGGTTTTTACTGGGGCGATCCCAATTCTAATACGGTTTGGCATTCTTCACGTTTTCCATTAACATGCAGTACAATTTGGCGCTTCTTCTGACAAATGATAGCTGGTGGGCGGCTCATCTAAAACGTTGTCGAGGAATCGGTGTTTGGATTCTAATCTGTGTGATCCACTAGAAAATCCGAATAGGGGATGGCGAACGTCGAAGGTATTCTTAAACTTCTCACCGAATTCGTGTGCTTCCCTACGGGGTTCAGGGCTACTAAAACCCGGTGCTCTATAGAGCTTTTCCAGAGGTGTAGGCTTCATACAGCCTGTTACCAGTCTGCACGTTTCGTTGAGGCTTATATCTACTTTCTTAGCATGCGCCGATCTTGACCATACAGGACATGCGTATTTTGCGGTAGAGAAGCAGAGTGCTTAGGCAATAGAACGGTGGGCTTTGCACCCCGTTTGCTGTTTGAGAGCTTTCTTAGTATGTTGTTTCTTGTAGATACTTTTTGGCGGGTTTTGTCGCAATGGTGCGCTAATAGCGGTCTATCTAGAGTAACCCCTAGGTATGTGGGCTTGTCGATTTGTTCGAGGATGGTGTCGTTCCAAACGACGACGTGCAGCTTTCTGTGAGTCAGGCGTGTATGGAGGTGAAATGCGCTAACCTGAGTTTTTGATGGGTTTAGCTTAAGTGAGTTTTCTTCGTAGTATTCAGACATAATTTTTAAAGTGTTTTCCCGTTTCTCCTCTACCTGCGGAATGTTTTTCCTTGCGATGTAATTGCTAGGTCGTCTGCATAGAGAAAATGTCTTGTGTAACAGGGTATTGGCTGGTCGTATGTATACACATTAAAAAGCATTGGGGCTAGCATGCTTCCCTGAGTCAGGCCATTCTTCTGGGTTCGCCAGCGGCTTTTTTTACCCTCAAGGGTTACATAGAAATGTCTGTTTTGCAGCAGTGATTCTATTATTTTTGTGAGTTGATACTCCCTTGTCACTTTATAGGTTTTTAACAGGAGCTTTCGGTGGTTTACTATGTCGTACGCTGCACTCAAGTCAGTGTTATCTGTTTGTTCTCGAAACCTTCCTCTGTGTGCTCGGTAAGGGCTAAAATCTGGTTGGTGCAAGATTTCCCTGGTCTAAAGCCGACTTGTTTTGGTGTAATCCTTTTGTCCACAGTGTCACTAATTTGATGTATGATCAGCCTTTCGTACAGTTTAAAGAGGTGGCATATAAGCGATATAGGCCGGTAACTTGTTGGGGAGTTTGGATCTTTTTGCGGGCTTCAGGAGTGTGCCTTTGGTCTTTTTCCACATGTTAGGGATTTTAAATGTTTCACGGCAGTTGTTAAAGAGTTTTAGGATCCAGGTATTAGCACCCATGCCAAAATTTTTGATTTGTTCCACACACATGTCATCGTCTCCAGTTGCCTTGCCATTTTTCATAGTCTTTGCCCCCTTTATTAAGCTCTTTCATGGAAAAGGGAGTGAAATTGTTTATTTCTGTTTCAGCATTTTGTAGCAGTTTAACTTTTTGGCATTTTATGGTAGACTTGCCTTTAAGAAGGAGTTCATGGGCAACTTCGTTGGGTGGTACTTTTGCCGGGGACTTAGTCGATTTCGGTTCACCATCCAGTTTTTAATCAGGTTCCATGCTATGTTGCTGCTGTGTGACATATCCATTCTTTCCAGGGTTTCCACCTATTTTTTTGCCGTGTTTCGCTCAGCGCTGTCATCAAAGTTGTACCACATTCGATTGTTTTTTCACTGAATGGATCCTTTAGGTAGAGCTTTTCGTATTGAGCTAAGATATCCTTATTTCTGTCAGAGAGTCCTCGGATAAAATTTTCTCTGCAACGTCTTGGAATATGTCGTTTTGACACTTTCTGTAGTATTTCTATAAAACGTGGATAGTTTTCCGGGATAGGGTCAATGTTTAAAATTTTTTCATCGAGTTCTAGGGAGAAATCTGGCTATCTGGCCTTTTTAAAGTTGAATCTTCTCCTAAGGGGTATTCTTGTAACTTTTACTGCCTAAAATACCTGGATGCTGGTAGGCCTATATTGTGTTTTTGGTATAGCTTCGTGCACAATAGAACAAGCACGAGCAGCACGCATTGAAAAGCAAAAAATCCAAAAATGAAATCTAGCATCCGACACACTAAATTTATATTTTAAATTTAGCGGTATATCTGTTACACCCAGAGGAGTGACGGAGCGATTTGGTTGGCTCAAAACATTAGGAAGTCAAGGTATGCTTGGCATTTGACTTCAATATCATAGTTTAAAGAAGTAATTTAGTAGTTTGTATTTGGTGATAATATGTAGCAACATCTAGACAAGCAGTGATTGTGTCACTTAATCGTGGCTAGGCGCAAAATAAAGATGAATTGTTTATATAAGTATGTACAATCACATTGTTGCCACATTTTGTATTATTTCGAACATTGTACTGCATTGTATATTGCACCAAAGAAACTTCTTCTACGATATAATTTTCTTTGATTGCACCTATATTTTACACATACTGGCAACTATGTTCTGTCATTATTTGACACTGCTTATCACCCTGTCCTAACATATTGCTTGATTAAAGGCAATCGTTGCGCAAAATAAAATTTAATTGATTTTATGGCAACAAATATTATTGTCAAACATCGTCTTAATGTCGAACGTTGAATCGCAACGTAACAGCTTAAGCGCGAACAAGATATTTACCGGCTATCGGGAAACGCACCATGAAGTTGTAACTAACGACCCGTTGGACAAACTGTCAAAAGTAATAAAATAAAAAGTTAAATTCGTGGACCGCCCACCTTTATGGACTGCGGGGCCCGTTCGGCTTTACCTGGAATTTTAATTTTAATGTGCACGCGTCGTTAACTAAAAGCTTTAATTTAACGCTTCATCGGCTCGATGTATTACTATACGTATGGCCTAATGGCGGCAAAAGCAAATATTGGGGCTCCTCAATTTCTTCCCGTAATTTGTGGCATACGAAGCCCATTAATTTTAACAGATCGATGTCCCTGGTTTATTACTATCAAAGAATATCGGCCAAGAGAAAAATAATTGAAACATACATATATGTAGGTATATCACTTTCGAAAAATTATTCCGGCTTCGATTAGCATGGATGGGTTTCACTTTTTGTGGCCTTTCCATTAAGCGGCCATTGGCCATCAAACAGCTACAGTAATATTTCGAATTCAGATGTGGACCAACCCTCCTGGCATAGCCATTTTCATGACCAAATTGTCTATCGCTAACGTATTTTTGTCGTACGCGCTCGGAAATAGAAATGTTTCCGCTCACGTATTCCATTTAGAAAAAATACAAATAACGATAAATTGCCCTTAATTTATATACGTCCGAGCAATGCACCTTTTCAACTAATTTGCAATTATTATCCTGTGCCAGATTATTACTGCACAACTTTAATTTATATCCCATTACGTGCGCGCACATGCCAATTTATAAAACCTTTTCGGTTTTTTCGCTTCCTTAACGAATACCATCATCAAAAGTTTACGGGTTTCGAAATTTACAACCAATATATCGCACGGAATGGGTTAGTTTGATGGGATCTTGTTCTAATTACGTATATATAAACGGATAAGGGGGACATGCATCCAGCTGGTTAATTTGCCCAGATCAAGGGGCAACGTGTACGTTACGTGTGTTTAAACGGTTCCAAATTACTCCTGCAGTTCGGTACGGGCGAATGGATGTAATGAGAATATTGGAATCGATTCTTACTTTATTATGGAATTTTGTTTAACTACTGTATGATATCGATCAGCCCATAGCAATAGCTTTTAAAATGAAAGTAGGTATATATATCATGAAAATATCACTTGATCTATCATTTACTCATTTTCCAAATATCGTCGACTTCGCATCGTATTTATTGAAGTGAAAACTTTTTTTGGTCTATTCAGCGCTTTTTCTTCTGGGTAGTGAACGAGAATGAGCTATCATGCGTCAGGCTCGGCTGTATAACGCTCATTTCGGCATTTTTAGATATTCAGTATTTTCGACTAAGAGTAGAGCTTTAAAATTTAGGCCGGCTTTAGAATCGGAAGATGAAAATTTTTTTTTTGAGGCGTGTATATTTTCGAAAAAGAGCGTTCTAGCGGAGAAAAAGTTTCGAGGATCGAAATAACTGAGAGATAATTCGACGGGAAAATTCTAAGAGTAAAACTCTCGAAGTGCTTCTCTGTTTCGAAAATGCCGATAAAATGGACGCCGATTATTGACGAGAATCGACGTTAAAAGCTGTATAAGAAGACACTTTGTAAATGATGATGGCTTTAATACAAGATGAGCTAGTCAAATTTAAATTTTTTGCCATTTCGAGTTTTGACACGACACGTCGCCAATTAATATTTCATTACTGGAAATCGAATAATCTACCGCAACCAAACTCTCGTACATTAAAGAAGGGAGTTAAGAGAGTGGTATGTTCTATACCATAAAATAGCATTGATCCTATTGAAAGTACCGAATTCGTGATTTTTTTTTATTTTATAAATCTACTTTAGGCACAGCTATTTTCAATAAATCAATCTCAGATTAGTAAATATCGAGATCACGATGTTACAAAAAAGATCTATAACAATTTTCCGTACTAGATCGGAAAATACGAAAAAATCGAGGCTAAATTAAAACATGCAAACCAATACTTTTGATGCGTTATGAGAAATTTGAAAGAATACGACTCCCGATATTTTGACATGACGTTTAAATTAAAATATGTAACCATCCAAGGTTCTGGCCGAGAATAACAACCGCAGAGAAACGACAAAAGCTGTCGGCACCTTTGAAGTTGGAGAGCCAAGTTCAATTTGTCATATGTGACAGATGGCCGGTTTAACATACTGAGAGAAATGACAATGAAGGGAAAAGAAATGCTTTACACTGATAAAACATGTAATTAATTACATGTTTATTATTTACTTTATTAGAAATGTATAATATATTAAGATTTAACGGTTTAACTCAGAGTTTACTGATTTGTCGTGTTCTAACTTTTTGAAGTGAATACTTCTTTGATTTCATGAGACTGATTCTTCAATACTGCATCACGACATGGTTTATGTTTTCGTCTCGCGTTACGAAATTTTCTTATCGTTGATTGGACGACTAACCCAAACTAACCAAATCTATTAAAATTGTTTATAGCGTATCGGAACTGGCTCAAGTAAGTGAAATAAGTTGAGACTAAGTGAAACGACGACTAACCCAAACCATCGAACATTAACTAACGATAAGAAGGCCCATTCAACGGGATCTGCGAGTTCAGCGAGCGCTACAAAGGAATCGTAGTTTATTTTCTTCGTTGCGTGGTAACGATCGGCAAACTATGCGGCACACAGGTTGAATTTAAATAAAAGCTGGCCATAACCGATATTTTCGTTTGCAGTATATTTAATCAAATTTATGACGAAATTATTTATAGCACTCTAGTACTCTAGTTGGCTTTGGAAAAACACGGTTGATATATTTTGAATTGTTTGCAACGCCCTGTCAAACTTACGTTATGGTTTTTTATTATTATCACCAAATAAATATTTTGATAAAGTTTGTATTCAACTGACTATTAACGTTTTTAATTAGTTATTATCGATAACAATACTCAAGGTTTATAATAACTAAGAGATTTTGATTTTGTGTTAATAATTTCACCATATTTCCGAATACAAATATTCTGACAAAAGGATGAGGTGGTCTATGGCCGACTAACCCAAACTAACCAAATCTATTAAAATAGATTATTACGTATCGGAACCGGTCCGGATGTAAAAGGTCGCCTGCCAACATGATTGTTTTATTTGTATCATGGCTTGCCGATATTCTGCTAGTTTTTGCGCGGGGAAGGAGACACACCGTTAACATGCTGATGCCGCCGCGGAGAGTGATCCTTCTTATCAAGTAGTTTTGACCAAATACATAACAAAAAGATAAAAACTGTACTATACTGCTAACGTGCTAACACAACGTTGAGGTTATATGTTGGTGTTATACCTAATTGTGCAACAACTGAAGCCAAATTATCAGAATATGGCGCGTCGAAATGAGGATCCCTTATTGGCTAAATTTGTAACGTGCGCAGTTTTCCGTGCTGCTGTCTTGTTTGAACATTTATGTTTCTCTGTTTTTTGCTTCATATGTTGTACTGTAAGTATTTTCAAAATGGTTTTACGTCTCGTAAATTACCCTTAATGCAACGCATTATTAAATTTGAATTTTAAAAACTATATCTGTTTTAAAGTCGTCTCTACGGGTGGGTAAGAAATTGAATAATCGGTTAAACGCTTAATATTTTAGCAAATAATTGAATAATCAAAATAATAGATTAATCGATATTTTCTGAAATATTAATCGATAAGTCGATTAATCGGTAATTTCTTAAAAGTGAATCGAATAATCGATTATTTTCGTCCACCTCTAATTCCATAATATTGTAGTAAGTGAAACTGAAGCTAGCTTCGGTAGAATCATTATTGCTGATGCAAGACTGATGTTATTATAAAAAGAGGTAATAAATACTCTGGCTGAATCAGCAGATAAAATTTATAATTTAGTTTTAATTTGTAAATATGGCTTTGACATTACCTTGGGAGAGTCAGAAGATACGCAAGTGTTATACTTGTATGGCAAAATTGCAGGCCCTCATCAACACGTTTCTGTCGACCTCTTAACATTCATTTTGCTCGTGAGACTCCTAAATTAATCGTTGCAAAAACAAAATTTGATTCATCGAATTAAAAATTTAAAACCCTTTTTTTCAAAATCATTTTTTAAAACGGTTTAAGAACATACAAATGATTTTTATACATGATTTTTATCGTTAGTGATAATTGATATACCCTATATATAAATATAGATGATGAGCCAAAAATTCAACAATTATTTGTTTAAAACACGATATATTAAACGTGTAATACTTAACAACTTTTATGTCTTGTTTCTGGTAAACCTTATTATGACCAGCTTTCCTAGAAATTCGACCAGGGTGCGCCGGGTCCAAAGGTCACATGCCAGTACCATGCTAGTTTTCGCGCGGGGAAGGAGGCATACCGTTGACGTGCCGCCGCGGAGAGTTAATCTTCTTATCGTTAGTTAATATTCGATGCCCAAACTAACTAAATCTATCAAAATTGATTATAACGTATCGGAACCGCTTTAAATGACTAAAATAAATTGAGAATAAGTTAAACTAACTGAAAGTTGATTGGACTATTACTAATCCAAACTAACAAATTTATCAAAATTGATTATAACGTATCGGAACCGGTTCAAATGATTAAAATGTGTTGAGACTAAGTGAAGCTAACTGAAAGTTGAATGGACGACTAACCCAAACTAACCAAATCTATTAAAATTGATTATAACGTATCGGAACCGGTCCGGATGTAAAAAGTCGATCAGTTACTCGTACTATTAACATATGTCAAAAGAAACAAATAATGATGTACCTATATACAAATATGTCATGATGGATATTTTAAGGGATTTTTCGCGTATTGGGTTTAGATTATGTTAATCTATGATGAATTAACCTTTATACGTCATATACCTATCCCCACCAACATAAATGTATGATACACTGGAGTTACTTAGGTTTTGTCGGCGAAAACGTTACTTTTTGTCTGATGTAAATGACATAACCCAAGCAAAACCTGCTCCAGACCAGATTATGCTTGGCTAACCTAACGATGACGTCATCAACATTTCTCCTACTTTAGGTTATGTTGCGAAAACGTTTGATTATGCTCAAAACCTAAACCGTTTTTGCTAGATTAACCTCGCGAAAAATTGCCGATTATATCTTTGTAATGTCATTGTAATATGTCAAAATATGTTAAAATATTGTAAATTTATTCCTTATTAAAATACGATTAAGTACGATTCTGTCAATCAAACGTTTTAAGAAAATGTCAAATGTGACAGATGAATATATTCGTCGATACTTCCCTTGATATAACAGATATCGAAAAAAAATTTTAACAAGAGATTTGTATTTTTCGATGCTCTATCATTTGAAATTAAAATATGATACGTACAACTGTCACGTTTGATAATTACAGCTGTCAAATTCTTTTATATTAATCTGACATGTCAAAATACATTGTTAACATTTTGACATATTTAAGTATTATATCTTGACATATATTTTTAATCCTTAAAGAAGGCAATGCAATAGAGTCCGAAACTAAAACAAGTAAAGAAGGTCGATGATCAATCACCATATTGATATTATGTTTCACTTAAAAATACCCATACCTTCGTTGGGCTCAAACATTAACTAAATCTTGGTCTGCGCCGCTCTCTCATAACATTTTTGAAAAAAAGGTTCGAATTCTTCTAAATAAAAAAACAGTAATTGATAGAATATAAATATATAATTTTTTCTGTGTAGTTCAATTCAAAACACATTTTTCTGCACAAACCAATTTATTCCAGCTATCATTATTCTATAGATAATTGAAAATATATCTAAAACATAGATCATGTTCATTTATAACATTTTTTCATTGTTTTCATGTGTCGAGTTCAGATATGGTTCTTATCATATAAAATATAGCGTAATGCGATACGATAAGACAGAAGCCTATTCCCATTTACACAATGAGTTAATTTAAGAAATATAATAATAAATATTTAATGAATAATTTAGACATATATTATTTTTTCAAAAAAAATGACATATGTCAAATGACGATATTGTCACATCACTACCGCTTGTTGCCTATGGACCTGATTTCGTTGCAGTAGTTGCGCTGTGCTCTTTCAGAAGACGGAGCTCAGATATAGGTAGTTGGGAGAGATGGATAGAAACACTCGGTGTAAAAAAAGGCTTGGTTTATTAACTTCAGGTTGAGTATAGAAGGTTGTAAGTATTACCAAAATATTCGGGAAAGCATATCTCGTAAGTCCCCTGGGATATTCCTTGCGAAAATGCTAACCACGAACAGCAGCGAGAGAGAGGAAGAGCTAGCCTGAAAGGGGTTTTACAATTAGACTGACGGGTGGATAGATTATTTGATCTGGCTGAATGTTTAGTTACGTAGTTTTTGCAGTTAATTTAAACAGAACTTTGCCTTATGACGTTATTAATTTTCACTGATTCACTTTTAGGGCGTGCGTGATCAGAGTGGCTTTTCCCTTTCGGTAGTTCGCACTGGAGATCAAAGTCTGCCGATATGGGCTGCACAACTTTTTATACCAAATTTTGACCTCTAATTTGAATTGTCAACAAGGTTAATCATAACAGTTTATACTTTAATTAACAATAATTTATAATTGCGATTCAAGGTTAAGTTCAAACTTTCTACTGTATGATGTTATGTTAGTTCACAATGTTAAAGTTGTGGTAAAAAAATAAAAAATTATGAAACATCCCTCACTGTCATATTCACCCAGAATAGGTAACATAAAATTAGCCACATTTTTTAATGATTAAAAATATGTGTCAAAATATAATACTTAAATATGTCAAAATGTTATTTAACATATGTCAGATTAATATAAACGAATTTGACAGCTGTAACTGTCAAATGTGACAGTTGTACGTGTCATATTCTCTATAATGATAAAGCATCGAAAAATACAAATTAATATTTTGTTAAATAGTTTTTTCGATATTTGTTACATCAAGGGAAATATTGACGAATATATTCATCTGTCACATTTGACATTTTCTTAAAAAGTTTGATTGACAGAATCGTACATCGTCGTATTTTAATAAGCAATGAAGTTAACCTTTTGAGGCCGGATTTATTTTTCTAAAAAAAATTAAAATAAAAGGTGTAATTATGTTTATATAGTACCTATATATAGTAAGCTTTTTAAATCATATTGACAAATACAAATATTAAGGATTATCCTGCAGGATATGTTATCCCTAAATTACCACTAGGCAAATAACAACCTTTATGAACAAAGATGGAAAAGAAATTTCGCAAAAAAAAATTAAAACAATGTGAATACATGAGGAAATAAATCTATTATATGGTAAGCGGAAAAACAGTTCTTGTTATGTTTTGATCACATTCGCTTTCTATATCTGACCCTTTAAATTCAGAACCACTTGGTACTTCATCAAGCATACCATAAATTTCATCCTGGTGTAGATTTTCTAGCTCCAGAAAGCTACAAACTAGCTTTTTTTCTTTCCAAACTCCCTCTTTTTCTCCTAAAACAATTTTTCTTCTACTACTTGGTGCTGAGTGCCCATTTATCATTCTACTAATATTTCAACCAATAAACACTAATCCAAAATACCTATGCCAAAATAAAAAAAAACATTTGAATTTTTCAAAATTATTATTTAACACTTGGTATATGCCCCTATAAACCTTGCACTGCGCTTTTTACCAAAAAAAACTGTTACTTGTTACTTTTTGCGACGCTAAAGTTTAATAACCAAAGTGCCTAGTGGTTCATCCAGATAACCACACATAAAAGCTACAATAAAAAAATGTAAAATAAGCTTTTCATTCAGAACTTATTTGTATAATTGCACAAAAGACATACCAGAAAGCGTTCATACCTGCCATATTTCAAAAAGGGTTAAAACAAAGAGATTTTCGCCATTTTATCCTGGCGTAGAAAGTTTCCCGCCAACAAAAAGCGATAAATGCGCGGGGTGCCCGATAGGAAACACTTGTCGGCGCAATGCTTGGTACAGTTCGCCCAGCCGTTGTTGACCCTCGAAACGCATGCAATTGCATGCGTGTCGAGGGTCAACTACGGCTGGGCGAACTATACAAAATATTTTCAGCACGTTAGGCAGCCAACTTTACACGCTGGTACCCTCAGAAAACCACTAAGTAATTTAATAGGCGGCATATGAATTGTGGTATTCTCAAGTAACCAGTGGTCCTCAAAGGGTTTTAAATATTTGAACATACATTTTGACATATTACAATTACATTATAACGATATATCCATCATGACATATTCGTATATACATCATTATTTGTTTCTTTTGACATATGTTAATAGTACGTGTAACTGATTGACTTTTTACATCCTGACTGATTCCGATACGTTATAACCAATTTTAATAGATTTAGTTAGTTTGGGTTAGTCGTCCAATCATCTTTCGGTTAGTTTCACTTAGTCCCAACTTATATTAGTCATTTGAACAGGTTCCGATAGGTTATAATCAATTTTAAAAGATTTGGTTAGTTTGGGTTAGTCGTCGATTCAACTTTCGGTTAGTTTCACTTAGTCTCAACTTATTTTAATCATTTGAACCGGTTCCGATACGTTATAATTTATTTTAATAGATTTGGTTAGTTTGGGCAGTTCGTCTGTACGGGGTCCAGTTTTCGTCCAAGATCGTATTTTACCCGGCTATATCTCTTGAAAATTTCAACCCTCTAGCTATTTTGGAACATGCTTAATTAAAGGGGCGTTTCACTTTGATAAGCGCTTAATTTTTTTCTGACTTTACCTTCTCTAAAGAAGTTATTTCAATAATAATTAACACACAAACAAACCAAAGGAAACTGGCGTTCACGCAAAAATTTTGTCGTCGACGACTGTACTAAACAAATCTCGGACTAAACTAAACTGACAAGCACGTGGAGATGACAGTTGGCCGGTTTACCTCCCCCTCCAAATTTTTAGGCGGGATTTATGTTGTCGCTTCTCCGCGGTTGTTATTCTCCGGTTCTGGCAAGTAATTTCAAAATATAAAACAGAAAAATAGCATTGTTGAAGTTTTCACTTCTGTCGTGTGGTTTTTTTAATTGTCCCAGCGATGTGACCAGTTATAATACCTCTGCTTGTTAACATATCAATATTGAAGATAAAATGTATAGTTAACAATTTATAGAGATTTTTTTTATATTCGGCACACACACAAAAGGAAAATCCCATACCACTCAACGAGCGGTGTGTGTGCGGAGAAAATGGTGGACGTTTGACCTGAAGCGCTGTAGGTTGTAGTTTTCGGGAAAGACGTAACTCGGAAGTTCATTTCAGAGCGAGGCAATTCTGTCTGACGGGTGTTTCTGTTTGGCACAACTCTGGATAAAATAATTAGTGCCAGCTCGTTCGAACAGTTTCCGTAGTAGTAAAAAGAAGGTCAAGGCTATCAAGGGCTTTAGTCAACTCTGCGTCATTCACAAGACGGACTGCTCTCCTCTATATGGGGGTTCAATATCTTGAGCAAATATTTGGGTTCCGAGCTTCACACATGAGAAAAAAATGAGCGAGTCTGCTAGTAATCGAGACACTGATGTGTAAAATATCCTCTAGAGTCATTTATGTAATACTCAGATTAAACAGAAGTTACTGTGTCAAGATCATTGAAGTTTACGCACCAACTACCAGCCACACCGATGAAGAGGTAGATCTCTTTTATGAGGATGTAAGCCTAGCATGGGGAGATCAGAAAACTCATTTTACAATCTTGTGCAGTGATTTCAATGCCAAAATGAGGCTAAAAACCGACGACTCTGAAACTTCGATAGGGTGCTTAGGCTCGGAGGGAAGAAATGAACGTGGCGAGACGCTGCTGCTCGGATTTTTGCTACAGAACAACCTGTTTCTTATAAACAGTTTATTTTGCAAGAAGCTGAGTAGGCGATGGACTTGGAGAAGCCCGGATGGCCAAGTAAGAGATGAGATAGACTTCATAATAACTGATAAGAAGCAGATCGTTAAAGATGTGTTAGTGCTGAACGCTATAAAATGGTTAAAAGGCCAAACAAAAAAACTTTGGCAGCCTACGACGGATAGCTGTAGTTTCCAGCGCCACATTGACGATCTATTAGAGAGACCACACACGGAGACAAGCATCTGTGCGTTAAATGATGTCATAGTTTCCGCCCTGTCAGAGAGTCAACAAAAGTATTGTCCAAGAACAAGAAAGAACGAAAAACTTACCGAAACGACTAGACACCTAATACAGGAGAGAAGGAGCAAAAGAAGCGAAGGAACATCTCCAGACGCGGAGTTGAGGGAGATAAACAGGCGAGTATTTAGAGCAATAAAGAGTGATATAAGAAGCTATGAAAGAAAATAAACCGAAAAAACTATAGAGAACAACAAAAGTATGAAAGTGCTGCGTAGGAAACTTACGAACGGAAGAAAAGAAATATGCAAAATGAGAGGCAGAGAGGAAAAACTTACAACGAACAGAAAGGAGATACTGAAAATCGTGGAGGAATTCTATCGGCTGCTGTATGAAAGTCGGCTTGATGCTGACGGGAATGCAGAACCAGAAGTTCTGACATCTGAAAGAGGAATAGTTAATCAAGGGTCTGAAGAGATACCTGATATCACCATAGGGGAAATAAAGCTGGCCTTAATGAAAACTAAAGGCGATAAAGCACCAGGTGAAGATAATGTAGCTGCCGACGCAATCAAAATAGGCGGCCAACGATTACTCCAAAAGTTGAAAGTTCTTTTTAGTATCTGTCTTTTCAATAGCACAATTCCCAAAAAGTGGCAAAACTTCATTGTTATTTTACTACATAAAAAAGGGGATACAGCTGAGCTGAAGAATTATCGACCAATAAGCTTGCTAAGCCATTTTTATAAACTGTTTACACGAATTATAACTACCCGTCTCGAAAATAAACTTAACTTCTACCAACCGGTTGAACAGGCGGGATTTCGCCACGGATTTGGGACTAATGACCACCTTCAAAGCATTAAAACACTAATCGAAAAGAAAAACGAGTACACCATACCTCTCGTCTTGGCATTCGTCGACTTCCATACAGTTGACTTGGGCGCGGTCTTGAATGTGCTTCGGGAGTGCAGAGTCGTCTACCGCTACACCAAACTTATTCAAAACATCCATAAAAACGCAACAATGATGTTAAAATTGCATAAAAAATACTGACCACCTACTTGTGGGGCGCGAGGTAAGACAGGGCGATACCTTGTCCCTCAAATTGTTTTTTTCAGTCCTGGAGAGCGCTTTCAAGCAGCTGGATTGGATCCAAAGGGGTATAAACATAGATGGTAAAAACCTGACTTACTTGCGCTTCGCAGATGATATAGCTTTGATTTCGGATATCCTTGGGAAAATTAATGTGATGATGAGAAACGAAGACCTAGGCAGAAGAACTGGCGTTGACGATGTTATCAGTGTCGCGGCGAGGCTTAAATGGAACTGGGCCGGCCATGTGACCCGGATGCAAGGTGCTCAACGGACAAAACGACTGCTTGAGTGGATAAACGGATCAGAGAAAGACCACCTACACGTTGGATCCAGGCAGCACAGAGTAGAAGCGAATGGAAGAGAATAGGGGAGGCCTATGTCCTACAATGGATGAAAGGGGGGAGATTAACCCTCATAATGCCTAATAAGATTCCAGAGATAGTCGTATCTGGGCCTTATAGAGCAGTAAGAACTGACAAGGTGTATACACCTTTTTGCTCTATTGATCATTTGAGCCGGTTCCGATACGTTTTAATTCATTTTAATAGATTTGGTTAGTTTGGGTAGTTCGTCTGTACGGGGCCCAGTTTTCATCCACGATCGTATTTTACTCCGGCTATATCTCTTGAAAATTTCAACCCTCTAGCTAGCCTCTGCTGTCTTGCTGATTTTGGTGACGTTGTTAAGCCAAGAGATGTTGCTTTCAACGTTGATGCCTCAGCAAGCTTATGTATGAGGCCAGAGTCAGTGTTTGTCTGTCATTGATAAGTCAGGTCCAGCAATGTTTGCTTCTTTTAAGGAGCCAGCTGCTTGAATCTTTCCTGCATTGAACTGGGCATTGATTTCCTCACACCATTCTACGATATCGTACACATCCCCATTAATGGCAGCAATCTGATTTTATCGCTTGCATTGAGAACGAGAAGCGGTCATTGTCATGTCCGCAACATAAATCAGGATATTAGAGTGCTGTCATTTGCAAAAACCATAACTAGATGATAGATGATATAGAGCAGGAATAGTGTGGGAGATGATATACACCCCTATAGAACTCCAGCATTGATTTTAAATTCCTCTGAGAGATGTCAATACCAACTCGGATGCTTCGATCCCTTAAGAACTTGGAAAGTAATAGAAGTAGCCCTGGTGGTATTCCGTATGCTGTCAATTTGCTGAACAATCAATCATGCCACACCCTATCAAATGTTTTGGATATGTTGAGAACCAAAAGTAGGTTAGGTAAGTCAGGAGATCTTCTGTTGATCTGTGCTTGCAGAAGCTATACTGGCGATCGCTTATGATGCCTGCAGATTCGAGAGATTTTAAGAGCTGTTCGTTGATCAGTTTCCCCATTACGTTGGACATGATGAGAACTAAGGCAATTGGATGATAGTTATTTAGAATCGTTTTTTTTTACTTTTCTTTGGGATTGGTTGCACCTGAGCACATTTCCAGCCAGAAGAAAAGCATAAAGTTCTGTGTGATAGGGAAAAAAGCCTGCATAGTGGAGCTGTTAGTTTAGCAGCACATTTCTTAAGCACTATTGAGGAAACGCCATCCGGTCCTGTGTCTAGACTTTTGAGCATTTGTTTCATTTTGCGTTGGCGAAATACCAGATATGGCTTTGAGGAAATCACTCTCGGGATAGTTGAGGAAGCCTTTCCTTTAGGATATAAGGCAGAATTTGTTGCAAACATTTTGGCTTAAATGTTATCGCTTTTTCTTTGGCCATTTCCACTATTGAATCATCATCTTTCATCAGTGGTGGGATTAACGTCTCTGAGAAATCCTGATCGAAAGATCTCATAACTGACCAAAAGGATCTTGATCCGTTAGGACAATTGAGAAGCTTGTTCTTGATCTGCTCGTCATAGCCTTCCATGCTCTCGTTAGTGGTCGATAACATGTTTAGCATCGACTGCTCTTGAGCCGTTTTTCTCAAACCATGGTGTACTGTTTGAGATACGTTTTACAGGAGAGGGGATGAAAGCTTCAATACCACCTGAGATAACTTGAGTTATCTCATCAGCAGATTCAGAGGTATTTTGATTCATAAAGCAGACATCTTTCCAAGGAAAAGAAAGATAAAACTCGCGAAAAACACGCCACTTTGCAGATTTCTAGTACCAAACCTCTCGGGCATCTGTGGCCCTCGTGTTCTGATAGCAAGTTCACAAGTTGCGCAGATGAGATTGTAGTATGATGACCTCAACGGACGTTGTAGAGGTATATTCAGAGTAGCTCTCGAGGACAAATAAACGGGGGTAGTGGTCGGCGGAGTGGTGGTCAATAACCTTAGATATGCTAATGACACGGTCCTACTTGCCACCAGCATAACAGATCTACAGAAACTCTTGACCGCTGTTACCGAACATAGGGAGTCCATGAGTCTCAGACTCAACGTTAAAAAGACGAAAAGGCTCGTCATCAGTAAGGCTCGAGTGATTCAGGACGGGAAACTGACAGTCAAAAATGAAACAGAGGAACGTGTAACATCTACAGATATCTCGACTGTCTTTTAAGTGACAAATGGGATTTAACTTCTGATGTGAAGAGTAGAATAGAGCGGGCCAGACAAGCTTTAATGAACATGCGAAAGGTTTTGACCAGCAGACACTTAGGATCCGATTGCTAAGTTGCTATGTCTTTAGCATCCTTTTCTATGGTATCGAAGTTTGGACACTTACGGATGCGATGTGCAAAAGGCTAGAAGCTTTTGAAATGTGGGCGTATCGTAGGATGCTTAGAATTCCTGGACAGACAGAGTTACAAACGTGGAGGTGCTTCATGAATTAAGCAAGGAAAGGGAAATTTTAAACATCATTAAGCGACGAAAATTGGAGTACTTTGGTCATGTCATGCGTAATGACACGTTATTGTCCAAGTGAAGATAGAGGGTAAACGTGTCCCAGTACGTCGCAGAACATCTTGGCTGCAAAATTTACGCCAGTGGTATGGACAGAGCACTACGTCTTTGTTCAGGAAGGCTGCCGATAAGGTCCAGGTCATGCTTTTGAACGCCAAAGCTCTAGGAGGACAGGGCACTTGAAGAAGAAGAGGCAACGCTCAGAAATCCTTATAGGTTCAGCTGAGTAAGTCCATGGCTTATAGCAAATGTCCTGACTTCTTATCCTTCATCTTGGTTTTTGTTGGAGTGTTTCAACCAGTCGATGTTATGTACGTTGAAGTCTACTACTTAGATAGTTGATGGTGTTACGGTAATTTTAACAATTCCGTAACATCAGGTTGTTCCGAGTTGTTTTAGTTTGAAATAATTACTTTTCATCTTCAACCTATTTTGAATTACTGTCTGAACCGACCTGGTAGCAACAGTGTGGAAAATTCCGCGCGAAACCAAATTAATATTATAGGTTGAATCTACTTAAATACAGCAGTAGAATATATTATTTACAATTGTTAAATAATTTCAAATATGCAGTTCATATTTTATGCTTAAAGATCGGTCGCTTCGTATGGTGGAAAAAAGGGAAACATTTGAGATGACTGCGCGTCTGTGCAATTTTTTTGAGATGTGGTTCTGATGGAAAGGTAAGACAAGAATTTTGAATTTATCTTGTAGCGACGACCAGTGTGAGAGGTTGGGAAGGTAGGCTTGACATTTATCTTTATTTTTTTTGCGTTACTGATTTTTATTTCAAGTTTTCTATATCGGAAAGTCTGTAGACAGAATAAAGCTGCTAAGCTTGTAAATCTCTGGTATCTGCCTAATATCGTTTTATATACCACGTTGCCTTTTGCCGTGGGTATATTTGTGCCAGTAGGGCACGTGAAATTTTTGTTTTTTGGAGCTTAATGCTCTATGATAAGACTTGATCCTGCAAATGTGGGGAATTATTAAATTTCGGATTTAGTTTAGCAACCCAACTAAAGAATCGATCAAAGTGGCCTATAGGGTTCACATTATTTAGGTTCTAGTTAGAGGTTGCCATTTTTTGAAATTAATAACTAAAACCGTCTATAGTGTAGGATACTCAGTCTAACTTTCTCTAGTATCGTTGTCGGTTGTTATGGATTAGATGTGAGATTAGAGTCAAGCTTAGTTAGTTATTGTTCGACCTATATAAGTATTTTTTCGTCACATCAGATATTTAAAGGGCACCTTCTCAAGTCCTTCTCGACCGTGGTGAGTACAAGATCTTAATAACTCTGTTTCTTTATTTCGATTTAAATTAGTCATTACCTTTATTTTTGGATTAAACTAATTTTTGAGTTGAAACGTAACTTTCAGGTGATAACTAAATTCTGATTATCTGTTTAAATTTATTGATTTCACTTTTGTTCTTACCTGATTATTGTAATTGTTTTTTTATTGAAATATTGTTCATCACAATATTTCTCAGCTTAAATAGCAATTTATTTTATTTATTATCTGTGATCTGTTAACTGTTGAATTGAAAACATAATTGTTGTCTACAGAAACAATTCTGTGCAAATTGGCGGAGGCATATTCAACTAAGCCTCACAACTTTTCTTCAGCGTGATTTGGCATTTTTCAGCATTGTTAATTGAGAAGAATTATTTGTAGTTATCTCTTGCCAAGTTCTGTATTAAAAGCCTAAGCTTAGACAAGCGACACTCTCCGCCAAGTTGAAACAGAGTTATAACAACATACTTGGTGAACGCTTTAACTGCCTTGTACTTTTTTTTCATGCTACTGAGTCCACACGCGGTCGCCTTACCAGGACAGCTTCCAGTGACCTCACAGGACAGATCCTAGGCACTGCAGCAGGTTTCAGTAACATTCTCCAGGAAGTTCGGAGGAACCGCAAGGTGATTAAAGTGCAGATATCACCAAGATAATTAAATGGAATCTAGAATATCAATCCTTATTTTTGTTAGAAGGAAATCTAAATAGAATAATTGCTTTTGAAATTTTCAATCTCCTAATTTGCCCCTTTTCACAACAACTACACTCGGATATAAATTTTAATCAGCATGCTCCGAACCTATACACCCTGAGCTATCTTTCAGTTTAAATTTTGAGTAAATCAAAGTAATTATTAAAAAGAAAAGTGCATTTAACAATGGTTGTGCTTAATTTGAACCACATGCACCGAAGGCCTTAGGTTCGTATGTTTCTTCTTGACAACATAAATCGTCTTGTATAAAAACAGCTAACCCAGAGTTATGGCGAAATCGGAAATAAAGGTCATATGCGGGTATATTCAAGTGCACATAATATGTAGTGCTTGATTTCACTTTTATTTCTGATAGAGCCAAAATATTAGGCTTATTTGATGTTAAGTGCTGGTGGGCCGAGTTAATAGTTGTGTTGAAGCCTCTTATTCTTCAATCGCAGTCTATTTGCTATCTAGGAGACGTTCAGGCCTGCCTGATGGTCCCCCTAGGCCGGTGTCGAGCCGGAGATCCGAATGGGATGCTATTTTACCTCCGAGGCATTTTGATCTGGGAGGCGCCATCATTTCCTCTTTTCCACCCTGAGAACCGGATCACAAAGGCATGGTGACGAAACATGAACCAGAGGTCATTTCATACATTAAAAAGAAGGGTAAGAGTACAACTTGCCAAAAATTCGAATTGATAGATTGAAAATACCGAATTGATGATTTTTCTATTTTCAGATGAATGATTCCTTAATTTCGATATCTCTGCTATAAAAAAATGTATAATAATTTTCCGTGGGAGATCGGAAAAAACGAGAAAATCGATGTTAAATGCTATTTCTTATACACCTTTAGATGCTTTTGAAGTGCTCTACTTCGGCTAGTTGAAATAAAAGAAAATTAGTTTAAATAAAAGAATAAAGAATAACTATGTCAAATTTGAAATATCAACTACAAGATAAAACATTTTCCCAGCATTGTTGAATTAGTCGTCATAAAGATTTAAAAAATACAAATACATATAAAAGTGTTTTAGTTTCCATTCAAGTGCGATTATTAGGAATTTAAAGGGTAAAAATGTTCAAAGTGGATTCTTAGATATTCACACTTTTATACCATATCGGCAACCAATGCTCTCTATCTGTAAGCGGAAATCGGTAACCCCTAAGGATTTTCGCTCTTTGCATTTTACAATAAAGTAAAAAAATGCAAATCCAAAAAGCGTTTGTCTCTATTTTATGGTATCATTTTGTTTGCCGCATTTTCCTCGGTGTTTTGTCGATAAAATATGACATAACCCATCTTTCTATGTTGGAAGTACTAGTTTTATATTTTTAAAATTACTGCTCGTTCATATTTTTTAATTTATTTATGAGATATAAAACAAAAATTGCTTTCGCTACTATGGCTTAAGAATTGTTTTTTTGGGTGAGACCATTCAAAACGTTGAAAAATAGTAAAAGAGTAGGTGCATTTTATAGGTTAAATAGAGAGTTTCGTAACAAAGAACTTCGGTACTTTGTTTATTATAATTATTTGTGCATTAGTAATAGTTTTGATTTAATATCTAAAGCCCCACTGAGTTCGAGAACCAACAGTCGGCGAACTTTATTGGGTCATAACCAACCAAGTAAACCGAAAAACGCAATATAGTCGACGTAAATTAGATTTTTCAAGAGAAATAATTTATAAAAATTTAAAAATTTGGATACGAACTCCTTAGAGACAAGTGAATATAGATCAAAAGAGTTCCCACCTCACAGGAGGGTGCTTCATCCCCTTTAGCTTAAGAAACCACCCTCTAATGTTACCTCCTGTTAGTTTTTTTAATTTATCTCCAAAACTGTTACCCTGCTGATAAAGATGGATAGAACTTAAATTATTCGCTTTAAAATTGTACATCGTTTATGTCCTATACAATTTTTCCCTATGTCGAGCCGTAACTTCACAAATATGAGTTGAATACTGAAGTCGCGGAAAAACAAATAATACGATATTTTATATTCTAGCCAGTTTCCACACCACCGCTGAGGTAGAGCCCCCGGCACGTTTTTTTTTCAAGTGGTTTCCCCATGAGGCCTAATCCATCAAAAACTAACCGCGGTTTATTCCATGATTGGAATATCTTCAGGTAATTCTTCCTCTACCACTGAATTAAGACATCCTTGTCCATGACAATTGGAGCACATCGTTAAACACTTTAATAATGTTGTTCTAAAGCAGCAGAAGTAGGTGGTAATTTAAATAATAGCACTGCATGATTAGATTTATCAACAAATTTATTAAATGAAATGAATCTAAATTGGTTTAACGATGTAACTGTACGAGGTATCTTGTATAAACCTATTGTGATTTTTTCTCCAGCTCGTACAATATCAGGCTTCATTGATGATGGATTATTACATATATTCAAAGCATCGTCTAAGTCCCTTCTAGTATTTATCAAGTTTACAGTTTGTACTTTTCCTTTGCCAAAAATGTCGACGTCGTATCACATCCACTGAATGCCTGAGCAAATAATATATTATTTTTACAGTTATGAAGGACTTCCGAGTTCTGAATATCGAGTGAACTATATGCCCTTTCCTTGATGCTTTCTTGAACATCTCTTAGATATCGAATGTCTTTATCAAAAGGACAAAGAGCAATTATGAGTATGAGAAGGTCAACATCCTGTCCCGCGACGACTACTGTGGGCTTCCTTAATAGCAGTTTGGATAATTAGAGTTCCTGCATCATATATTAGCAAATGTGCTCTTATAGCTCGAGCACATGCATGTCCAGAAACCATGTGAGGTACTGATGTTACTCCGTAAACTATAGACCACAAATCGGACAGTCCGCTGTTGTTCATAACATAACCGATGGTGCCTAAATATGACATTAATAAATGAAAACCGCCCAATCTAACAATAACGTTTGACAATTCTCCAGAATTCACAGAGGAAACAATGTCCCTATCTTTAATATCAAGTGGCTGATCGAACGTCACAACACAAGAAGTTTGATCCAACTTTTTGATCTCCTCTGCGGCATATTTTAAAACACTGAATATTGTGTTATAATTTGAAGGTGGTTCATTAAGAAAGGGCAATGCAATGATTTTAGATTTACTATAAGGTAAACTGTGTGTCACCGCATCCATGAAGCCCCCTTGCCACGACGGAAAAGAAGGTACCTGCAAGAATTTACCAAATATCCAAGCCAAATAATGACTTGAAGGTCTAGAAACTTGTTTAAATATATCAACAAAGTACACCTTCTGTAGGGGAATATCTTGAATACCCATCCTCTGTCGCTCAAAATGTTGGATTTATACTTGTCTACTATTAGCAATCTCAGTCGCAGATGGGGTTGATAATTTGACAATCTTATTATCACTTACCATATTATGTGGTGTAATACATTGTATTCTACCCATCGCATGGAACGTTCCCTTCCCAGTCATAGTGTTTACATCAGCATTATCAAATATAAATTGTGAAAAGGAATGTTTGTCAATATCGGGGTTCCAGGAGCTTACAGCAGAATTTTCAAACTGTGACACGTCACTATGACTAGAACAGAAACCCAAATTGGACACAGCATGAACAATATTTCTGGAATCAACTTTTCGACACAAGTACACTGCCTGACGAAGCAGTATTGGAGACACAAAGGAGCGAGGTCTTGTTGCCATTATAATTGAATGCGCAATTGCGGTACATTTTCTATAAATACCTTCACTTTTGGTTTTCTTATTTTTGACAATAATTATGCTTAAAAGGGTTCTTAGTGTTTTTGGAACCAGTTCATCTGCCCCTTCTGTGAAGTTTGTTAAGTAGGGATATTCAGTTGTATCATATGCGGTGCTCCGAATATCTTCACGAATTATGGTCGCTGCAGCTTTAACAATTCGTAGCACGACTTAAATGGAGCTGGGTAGGACATGTCGCAAGATAGAGCAGTCACAGATGGACAAACAAAGTTACCCACTGGCGGCCAAGAGAAATTAAAAGGAGCAGAGATTGACCACAGAGAAGATGGCTAGACGATGTTAGGTCAGTCGTTGGCCGAGACTGGTACCACAAAGCCCAAGATCGTCAAACTTGGAAGATGTATGGAGAGGCCTATATCCAGGAGTGGATGAGAGAAGGCTGATGGAGAAGAGAAGAAGAAGATCTTCTTATGAGCTTTATACCCGAACCACGAAAACACCCAACTGTTGGCCTATTTTGCATGGCGGCAAACACAACACCGTGGTAGCGAATCGAACAACGCGATTAAGATTTTGTACCTATTTAGCCAATGATAACCATGTAATTTTATGGAATTTATCTTCACTTTTCTAGCATTAACCAACTTCAAACATCATTTCTGAGATTAGAGGTCTATGTATAGTAGAGTATAGAACATAAATGATGCAGAATTTTATAGAGAGTTATTTAAGTTCTATTAATTTTTCTCGTCAGGGTAACAGTTTTCGAGAAAAATTTAAAAAACTAGCAGGAGGTACCATTAGGGGATAGTTTTTGAAGCAAAAGGGGATGAATCCCACCCCTCAGGAGGGTGTCCTGAGGGGTGGGAACTCTTTTGATCTATAATTGGATGTCTATTAAGACTCTGTACCCAAATTTTCAAAACTTTATAAATTATTTCTCTTAGATGGCATTGTTATTGCTAATTTACGTCGACTAATAAGCTTCCGTGCAAACTCAGCTTAAGTACATGATTGCGAGCACGGATGACATTGCCATTTTACTAGATCTAATATGTCACATAATCACGGCCAACCGGTGTGTCAATTAAAAGTGAATGGATTATATAGTTGCCAAGTAAATACTACTTTAATTTATTTTAGTTTATTAAGTTTAAATATTGTGTTGTCATGCACAATTTTAGCGTTACGTACCTTAAATATGAAGAAGATATATCTACGGAATGTTAAGTAAACAAATTAGTTTCTTTAAAAAAAAACCCGAACAGGATTCCTAAAGGCTCGTTTCCAATCACGATCACGCCGTGTTTGGTTTATTGCATGTCATTTGCATTTTCTCATTATTTTAACGGCCGTCCACGTGATCACTAAACATTAAAATACACTCGGTTCTCGTATATTAGCGCTTCGGTTCAATATTTGTTCGCTTTTATTACCGAAATGGCGCAAATCGATATGTGTTTCGAACGAAAAAAAAATACGAAAAGTGGCAAGTTTCTACTGATTTGGTTTTTAGTGTGAGCGAAGCTACAAGGCTTTAATTTGGTGGCGTTATATAGATGACGTTTTTTTTTTTAATTTATCCATATAACAAACATTTTTTTAACGATTTTCTAAATCATATTACCACGAAAGAACATACCACTGTAGGAAAATAAATTAAGGAACAACTTTCATTCTTTGACATTTTTATTAAAAAGTACTTGAATAGCTGAAAAATATACAGGAATCTTACACATATAAACAGATAATATATAAATTTCAATCAGCCGTCACCCAATAATGGTTAAAAAGGGAGTCGTAGAAAGTCTACACATAGACATATCATATATGATCTTGGGTTAGATCAAGAAGAGACGGGGTCCCAAGGCAGACCCCTGCGCCTGCGAAACACCGCACTCAATCCCCATAGCCGTCGACTGCACACCAGACACAATCACTGACTGATTGCGGCCACCAAGATAGGAGACAAACTATGTAAAAATCGAGCCCTTAAACCCATATATCTCTAGTTTGACAGCAGTATTCCGTGGTCCACGCAGTCAAATGACACTGCCGCCTCCGCGTTTCTTCAATTGCAATAGGTGTAAACTCCTTCCAGGAAACTGAAGACGAGGTTATGAGTACCTTTTGAGTCTTAAAATTCAATTTGGTTTGGCGCAATTGCATTAAGTATCTCGAGGTACTTCCATATTTTCCTCTTTGCAATTTTCTCAACGACTTTTGAGGGTGTAGGCAACAGGGAATTGGGACAAAAGTTAGAGGGTTCATTCAGATCGGCCCCTTTGTGTAGAAGGATGACTATTGCCGATTTAAGGCATGACGGAAATACACCATTAGACCAGGCGTCAACTTCTCTAGCCGGAAATAAGATTATCCCCGTAAGGTCGAATTAGAATTTCTCAAACTTTCTATCAGGCCTACGCACTACTTCCTCTTAGGAGGGCTTACCAAGAAAGAAAATGAGGTTAAGTCAATTACGCCCACCTCGGACGCCAAATTCAATGTTTAAGGACCAGAAAAAGTTCGACCAATAGGCAGGCCAGCTTTACATTGTCCTACGACAACGCGTAAAATACAACAAGATGGTTGCCACCAAATTAAATAACATCTTCAATATGCAATAAAACGTACTTAAGGCTGTATGATCTTATATATTTCTGGCAGAATAATGAAAACAGACGATAAAACCATTATTCACAAACAGAAACCACCTCATTCCGGCCCGCGTCCATTTTAGACTCTTGACATCAAAAACGTATTTTTAGCCAAGAGCCTGCGTCTCTGTTAGAACCAGCTGCGAAGCAACCCAGGCGATGTTGCCAAATTTATGCAACACAACGCAACCACTAAATCATCTTGCCTGCTGTAACGCTCAGTTCCCAAACAAATACAAACCTAAATTTACATAAATATACAAGTTTACAATAATCTCCAAGTTCACAATAATCTCCAAGTTCACAATAATCTCCAAGTTCACAATCGGTGGTACAGCCTTTAGTGCAGGAACAATGGCGGCCCCCCAGCTTTTAGACAGTGGAGAAGGGTCGTGGTGAGTTATAATGCCTGAGCTCCACGCGGTTAACTTATCGCTATGCCCTGATGCTGGATCTTCAGTGAGATTCGACCAATAACCACGAATTGCTCTCCTCCCCTCTGTAACCTATTGAAAAACTTGGAAGGGGAAACAAAAAGAAATATCACCCCAATTAAACAAAAATAACAAGTGTATATTCCGTATTGGTGACTATACTTTTGAATTAAATAAGAAAATTAATTGCTACAAGAAGAATGTCTTGTATATGTAACTATGACAATTAATATATATGTATGTATGCTAAAGATGGAATATTAAAAGTAACGGTTTAAAGGTAATTAATACTTCATGTTATAACTACGGCGCCCTATAAATACGAATACGTGATCCCGTGTCGTTTACATGCCCTTGATTGGTGCTATCAACCTATACGGTAAAAAAAAATAATGATAACTTCTTCTGCTTCTACACTCTAAATAACTCTGATCGATAAGCGAGAAGTTAACGTGCTAGTTCAGGTGTACTAGATTCATGTAAGTATAATATTCACCTGTCAAATAGTATCGGTACCAGAGGTAAACCTATATGACTACGCTATGCTTATATGCGAACAGTTTCAAAACTATTTATATTATACGACGCTAAAAAGGAGTAAAACACGCGATCAAGACTACGCTGAAATGAATTAATAACACGCCAAAACTATCCGGATTAGCTGGATAATCCAGTATACCTATGCTAACTATTGAGAATAATTCGTTGCTCCCAAATAACTAGAAGGTAGCTATATTTTAAATTAAGTCAAATCATTAATACTTTCATTAAGCAAATTCTTCCGAAACTTTAATTTAGGTAACCCTAAATCACGAATCAAATAAAACACAATAATAAAATGAAATAAAATAAAAGTCCCAAAATACTCTAGATAATATCCTAAATTAAGACTTATCTGATACGTTATCAAGCCAACAGTGAGTTCATTCAGGATCCAGGTGTTTGTCGAATCACTGGAGCGTCAAGGTTGAGAAGACACACTCCGTATGCGTTGAGGCTTGAATCAGACAGCGAGACACGCAGTCAATTGATGGTTACTCCGAAACCACGTATTGTCGGAGGAGTCTCAGTATGCAGTCTGGAAACTCAGGTAGGAAACCGGCCCGTAAGAGGACAATGGAAGGCCCATAAAAACCAATAATCCAAAAATAAAATTCCAAAAATCCGGAAAAACCCCTGAAACAAACAGGGCAAATTAGCACGGTGATCAAGCCAAAATATGAAGGAAACAGGTACGGAACCTCAACAAATAGCAGATCAAAACAATATCTGTATCAAAATTACTCAAACAACATACCTTTAGATGTTAAACGTGGTTCAAGCGTGTGGCAGCTCTCGAAAATCAAATCCCCAAACGTGGGTGCAGGTGGTCGAAACTACAAATCTTCCTTAATCTACAATCATCCATCAGACGAGAAACCATCGACGACCACAATCCTGCTCAAGGGCTTCGTTGAATAATCCCCTAACTAGGGCACTGTATATTTCACACTAAATTTTTTATTTATTTTTTTAAGGCAGTGGCATACACACTAAAGGTAGATCCTATGGCGCTCGACGAGCGGTGTGTGTGCGAAGATGTTGATTGACACGGTTCTTGAATATTTGTAGGTTGTAATTAGTGGGAAACAGATGTCCTGGAAGTGAGTTCCACAGTGATGCAGTGCGCCAGACAAAGGAGTTCTTGTAAAGCGATGTTCTAGGTGTTTCTAGTTGTACGACGAACTGGTGCGCTCCTGCCGTCTGTCGGGACTGCCTGACAGGAGTTGCCAGGGGCGGTATGAAGTGGGTCAAATCCTGGGAACATCTGCCGTGAAAGTATCTGTAAAACAGAGACATCTCGGCCACATGTCTGCGATGCTCCAGACTATCCAGATTCCGGGTCAACTCCGGGTCGCCGACGAGACGCACAGCTCTCTTCTGTATGAAATCCAGCAGCTTTAGGGTGTGCTTTGGTGCGGCACCCCAGATATGTGAGCAATATTCTAAGCACGGTCTTATTTGTGCTTTGTACAGCAAGAGCAACTGCTGCAGTGTATAGAGTTTTTTGTTGCGAAATAGCGCACCAAACTTCTGGGAGACTGATTTTGCGATGTTAGCAACATGGTCATTCCATGATATATTGCTGTTGACCGAGACACCCAGCAGTCCGAATGACGAGGATGAAGGAATGGTCGATCCTGCCATAATGATGTCACGGCCCGCTGTATTGGCCCTCTTGGTAAACGCTGCTGCTTGGGTCTTTGCTGCATTGAACTGGACCAAATTTCGATCGCCCCAAGTTTGAACTTTCTCCAGGTCTTGATTAATAGCTGTAATCTGCTCTTGCCTGCGGTGGTGAGTCTCAGTCGCTGGTAAGGGTTTTTCTGATCTAAAGTGGGAGACAAGGGTACTGTCATCTGCAAAATTGTAAACAGGATTATTCGTTTCGATCAGCAGGTCATTAATATAGATGACGAACAGAGTTGGTGAAAGTATTGTGCCCTGAGGCACGCCCGCGTTGATGGTGAATGTGTCCAAGATGTGTCCATCGACTGCAACGTGTAGGGATCGGTTCTTAAGGAAACTTGCCAGCCAGCTGCAGAGAGAGGCTGGCAGTCCGAAGGACGGCACTTTGTTGGGCAGTCCGTCATGCCAAACTCTGTCGAATGCCTTTGAAATATCCAACGCAATCGTTCGAGACTCTCTGTAGTTTTCAATTGCCCTACTCCATATATGAGTGACATAGGCCAATATACCTCCTGTCGATCTCTCTTTGCGAAAGCCGTATTGATTATCGCTGATTATTCTGTTGTTCTCGAGGTACTTGAGTAGTTGCTGGTTGACTACACGTTCCATGACTTTGGAGATTATTGGAAGCAAGGCAATTGGGCGATAGTTTGAGGGCACGGTTTTCTTGTCTTTTTTTGGAACAGGTTGCACTCGAGCGACTTTCCAAGAGGATGGGTGAATCCCTTTTCCGTAAGAAAGAGAAAAAAGCCTGGAAAAAACGGGTGTTAGTTCGTTGGCGCAGTTCTTTAGCACGATGACAGGTATTCCGTCCGGTCCTGATGCCTTTTGCGTATCTAGTTCTTTAAGGATTTTGCAAATATCATGGTGATGAAACTTGACTTCTGCCATGGTAGTGTTGATGTTCGATATGGTGGGGAGAGTCTTGCCTTGGGGGACGTCTAAGGTAGAGTGCGATGAAAACATTTTAGCGAGCATGTTTGCTTTTTCCTTGGCTGTAGTCGCCGTGATGCCACGTTCGTCCGTCAAAGGTGGGAAAGACGTTTTTGTAAAGTTGTTACTTACTGCATTTGCTACCGACCAGAAATTCCTGGAACCACTGGGACATTACAAAAGTTTATTCCTGATCCTTTGATTGTGTTTGTCCTTAGTTTCGTCGATCACACGCTTGCACTCGTTTCTCACTTCGACGAAATAATTGCGATTTTCAGCGGTCTGATTTTGCTGCCAGTACTTGTAGGCTTGCTGTTTCCTACCTACAGCTCTTTCGCATCTTCTGTCGAACCAGGGCTTTCCTTTTGATGGTAACTATAAAACAACAGAATTCAGAAGTACTAAATTCCTTAGATTTCATAAACAAAATTAAAGATACGATTCTTAATGAAGGTGAAATTTTAAACTTGTTTGATGTTTGCTCATTTTTCCTAGTGAACCAATCACACAGGCCTTGTAATACCTTGGTGAATTACTTGAGATGAATAGTTTTGATAACGAAATCAAACAAGAATATTTAATTTTAACCAAACTTTGCATGGATCAAAATTATTTTCAATATAAAAATAATTATTACCAACAACTTGAAGGCACGGCAATGGACAACTGTTTATCGCCGTTCTTAGCTAATCTTTTCATGAGTAAATTTGAAAATGAAATCAGCCAAGAATTCGAATATTTTCCAAGGGTATGGTACAGGTATGTGGATGACATTTTCGCGATTTTCGACACAAATACCGCTAATATTGAAGATTTTGTAACAAAACTAAACAACCGTTTCCCCACCAATAAATTTACTTATGAAGTCTAGAACAATGGCCAACTACCATTTTTGAAAACTTCAGTGATTAGGAACGATAATAACACGCCAGAAATTGATATTTACAGAAAAAATACTGCCACTAACCGATATATTCCTAATGACTCTTTCCACTGTGACCAACACAAAATGGCCAGCTTTCATTTTTTAGTATACCGTATGGTTAACTTTCCTTTTAGTAGAGAAAGATTTAATAATGAAAAGGAAACAATTAGGAATATAGCGAAAGTTAATAGTTTCAATACTAACTTAATAAATAAACTAATTAATAGGCATTTATTTAGATAGACCGTTCGTGATTCCACTTCGTTTGTTAATCAGGATGAAAATACAAAATATCGAGTGTCGATACCATATAATCCTCAGTATACTAGAGGACTCCAAAAAGTTTTTAAGGAAGTAGGTTTAAAATTAGTATACAAGACTCAGTTTAACATTAAGAAATTATTAGGTGGTCTAAAGGACAAAATTGAAATGTTAGAAAGAAGTGGAATATATGAAATTGGATGTATGGATTGTAACCAAAAATATGTTGGGCAAACTAGAAGATCTATTCAAACGAGATTCAAAAATATATAGCTCATTTAAAGTATGGTAAAACAGAAAAATCAAGTGTTGCCCAGCATGCTTCTGATAATAATCATACAATAACAATTAAAAATTTAAAATTAATTCATAGTATAACTGATAGAAGATTGTTAGACGCATATGAAAGTATGGAACTTATTAAATGAAAGAATAGTTTAAATAGAGATAGAGGGCCTATTCCCTATAGTTCATTGTATTGGTTAATCAAGCGTGACTAATGGGAGTCCAGGATTGGTTCTTTTTGGTTCCACTTGATTAAGCAAACAGTAGTATGAAAGAGAGTTAGGTAGGTTTTAATTTTAGTCTTAATCATCTCCTGATGATACTAACATGGTTAGCGAAACGCGCGTCGAGTGTTAAAATTCTGTTTCGGTATTGTGGATAAAACTCTGTTTTAGTGCATGTTGCCGAAGGTTCCAAACCCCAACATGGTTGAGTGTATGGTAGTAGGTAACAAGGCTGGGAAGATTCCATCTACTCCCGGGGATTTATTTGGTTTAAAGCTATGCATCGCCCATCTGATTGTGGTTTTTGTAAAGATTTTGTTGACTAGACCATTTACCATTTTGATAGGCCGCTGAGCGGTTTCAATGGGCTCGTCTTCTTGTGCCAGCTCTTCTTTGGAAATTATGTTTGACTCGGGAAAGTGTGTTTTTCGAAGAATCTTTAGACTTTCTTCAGGTGTCTCAGCATAAGTGTCTTGGGCACTACTCTTTAGTAGTCCGATTTTATTTGAGTACTTATTGGATAGCACTTTTTGTAGATGAATGGAGGGTGCTAATTCAGCTATCCCTTCACAAAAGAACCTAAAAGTTTTTCTTTTGGATCATAGAAGCTCTTTGTTATACTCGGATGGGGTTTTATGATAGTTATCCCAATTCCCCAGTCTTTTAGCTTCATTGAAGGCTTTCCTCGACTCAGTCTTTAGCCCGTTTAGTTTTTTGTTCCAACACGACACTGGGTTGCCCCTTGTTTCACAGGACAGCTCTTTTCGTAAGAGACTCTTATAGCACTTTCTAAGTGTATTTTTTTTATGGCAGTGGCACACACACTAAAGGTAGATCCTATGGCGCTCGACGAGCGGTGTGCGTGCGAAGATGTTGATTGACACGGTTCTTGAATATTTGTAGGTTGTAATTAGTGGGAAACAGATGTCCTGGAAGTGAGTTCCACAGTGATGCAGTGCGCCAGACAAAGGAGTTCTGGTAAAGCGATGTTCTAGGTGTTTCTAGTTGTACGACGAACTGGTGCGCTCCTGCCGTCTATCGAGACTGCCTGACAGGAGTTGCCAGGGGCGGGATTATGCGGGCCAAATCCTGGGAACATCTGCCGTGAAAGTATCTGTAAAACAGAGACATCTCGAGGCTACATCAAGTCCCTCAGTGGTTAAAGCGGATAGCGGTTCGCTCTCAAGCTACAATTTTAGATGCTCTTTGTAGGCAATCCAATCGGTAAGTTTGGGCACTCGGTTGCTAACCATTTTAGTATTTTCAACGGATATGTCGAAGCGAATGTGCATGTAATCGGACATTGAGTGAGTGTCCGAGACATGCCAGTTGATTATGTATTTGTTATAAATGGGGTAGCTAGCGTTATATCTAAAATTTCTTTTCTTACCGGATTTGTAAAGGTGGGTTTGTTACCTTTATTAATAATATCGAATAATAAACTGATATGATTAAATAGGTACAATCATTAATAGCAATATTGTTTTAAATTTGTGATTATATAAAACCGTTGCGCCTAGCCTAAAAAGCTTGAATGCGCAGAATTGATCCCGATATAATATCTCACTGTCTTTTTCCGACGTGAATTAAGCTGAAATACTAGCCTTAGGCAGTAATTTGTACGAATGGTCCGGAAATGTTATGTGCGATTCAGGTTGGTGCACTTTTGACTTCAGTCCGGGAAAATAGCTATTTTTTAAGGTTTTTTTTCTTGATTTTGGACATGCCGTTGATTTAAGTTACTTTTTGTTCGTTTTTTCATGCATGGCATTTCCATATATTTACGATATTTTTTGAAAATTTAAAATAAAAATGTCGATTGCTTTAATTTTATAAGCTCATCCATTTACCTACATTATTTAGTTAAATACGATCATTCGTAAAACTGCGCCAAAAAGAACAATCACAAGCACCATGGGCCATGATGGTATTTCGTTATTTAAAAAGAAGTCAATAACGCTGACACAATTTAAAATTGAAATGTAGTAACCGACACACCAAATTCATGTTTTAAATTTAGCTGTATTGGTGTGACGGAACGATTTGGTTGGCCCAGCACATTAGGAAATCAACAGATACTTGACATTTGATTATAATAATATGTAGCATCAAGGCAAGAAGTGATTGTGTTACTTAATCCGTGGCTAACCATTGCGCAAAGTAAAAATAAATTATTTATATATTATGTACAAACACATTGTTGCCAAATCCTGCATTATTTTCAACATTGTACTATATTATATTTTACACATACTGGCAATTATGTTCTGTCATTATTTGACACTGCTTATCACCCTTGTTCTAACCTATTGCTTGATTAAAGGCAATCGTTGCGCAAAATAAAATTTAATTGATTTTATGGCAACAAATATTATTGTCAAACATCGTCTTAATTTCGAACGTTGTATTGCAACGTAACAGCTTAAGCGCGAACAAGATATTTACCGGCTATCGGGAAACGCACCATGAAGTTGTAACTAACGACCCGTTGGACAAACTGTCAAAAGTAATAAAATAAAAAGTTAAATTCGTGGACCGCCCACCTTTATGGACTGCGGGGCCCGTTCGGCTTTACCTGGAATTTTAATTTTAATGTGCACGCGTCGTTAACTAAAAGCTTTAATTTAACGCTTCATCGGCTCGATGTATTACTATACGTATGGCCTAATGGCCGCAAAAGCAAATATTGGGGCTCCTCAATTTCTTCCCGTAATTTGTGGCATACGAAGCCCATTAATTTTAACAGATCGATGTCCCTGGTTAAATACTATCAAAGAATATCGGCCAAGAGAAAAATAATTGAAACATAGCGGGTTAGAAGAAGGGGGAAGACTTTTCTCCACAAATGAAATGTAAATTATTCATTTGTGGAGAAAAGTCTTCCCCCTTCTTCTAACCCGCTATAATAGCAACTCCACTTCAAAAATGGACTTCTACTTACAAATAAACTAATTGAAACATACATATATGTAGGTTTTACACTTTCGAAAAATTATTCCGGCTTAGATTAGTGTAGTAATATCAGAGTACAAATAATATCGAGTAGATTCACTCAGCAAAAATCGTTTCATGTTTTTGGATCAAACGTAAAAGCCGCAGCACGGTAAAAAATTAGTTTTTACTCTACCTGCAGCAGCAAGCAGTCTGTGAGGAGAGATTCAAAAAGTATTAGCTGACGCAAAATTATTTCCTCGGTTATTATTTGATACACGATATTTCAAAGAGCGATTAAGGTAATTTTTAATACGTGATTCAAATGAATAAAACTATGTAATAAAGTTATACAAAATAGTAACGTATACTAAATTCAAAAACATTATAAATAAAGGTAATACCAATTAAAATAATTTATTTGACAGTTTGAAACTTGATTTATCTATTAAAACATGCATAAAGCCGAAGGTTCAAAGTACCTGACAAATATTGTGGGAATTTAAATGTAAAAAAGGACATATTAAGCTAGTAAACTAAATTTATAGCTTCTTAAAGGTCTTAACACTTCATTACTCGCGCTACGCGTATTTCGATCACATTTTCTGCGAAATCGTCATCGCTTTGCGAGCGGAGCTGTCCTCCACTCTAGCTGACTTATTTGGCGTCCTCTTTAACATGGCCAATTAACCGGGTGCATTTCTCAAGTGATTGGCTGCATTTGTGAGAATTTCTCTCATCGCGCTACGTCTGCCGTAGTACTTTTAACATTGAAAATGTTTCTGTTTTCCTGTTATGGCGCATCAAATTGCGAAAAAATGCATGCTACATTTGCCACACATGATGTCATATGCACGATGAACTACTAACCCAACCTAACCCAAACTAACCAAAAGTAATCAAAAGCACCAAAAAGAACTAAAATGTATCAAAACAGATTAAAAAAATTAAAGTAAGTTAAAACTAACACAAATTAACCGAACTTTTGCAGCTAACCAAAACTAACCAAATACATTAAAATTGGTTATAACGTATCAGATCCGGTCAAATTACTAAAATAAATTGGAACTAACTGAAACTAACCGAAAGTTGATTGAACAACTAACTAAAAGCACCAAAAAGGGCTAAACCGTATCGGGCAAATTAAAAATATTAAAGTAAGTTAAAATTAACTTAAATGACCCGAATTTTGGCGACTAACCAAAACTAACCGAAAACATTAAATTTGATTGTAACGTATCGGAGTCGGTTCAAGTGACTAAAATAAATTAAAATTAACTGAAATTAACTGAAAGTTTATTGAGCGACTAACCAAAACTAGCCAAAAGCACTAAAAAGGTCTACAGCGTATCGGAATAGTTTAAAACATTAAAGTAAGTTAAAACTAACCCAAATTAACCGAATTTTGGCGACTAACCAAAATTAACCAAAAACGTAAAAATTGGTTATAACGTAGGTACTGGCATCGGCACCGGTTCAAATGACTAAAATAAGCTAATTGAAATTAACCGAAAGTTGATTGAACGACTAACCAAAAGTAACAAAAAGCACCAAAAAGTGCTAAAACGTATCGGAACAGATTAAAAATATTAAAGTAAGATAAAAATTAACCAAATTAACTGAATATTAGCGACTAACCAAAAACATTAAAATTGGTTAAACGTATCGGAACCGGTTCAAACGACTAAAATAAATTAAAACTAACTGAAACTAAACGACAGTTGATTGAGTGACCAAATAAAACTAACTAAAAGTAACCAAAAGCTCCAAAACGTGCTAAAATAGGTTACGCAAATTAAAGTAAGTTAAAACTAACCAAAACAAACCGAATTTTCGCGGCTAACCAAAACTAATCAAAAGCATTGAATTTTATTATAACGTGTCGGAGCCGGTTCACATGAATACCTCTGTGGTTCCATGCGAGTGATTTTTCAAGGTCGCGTCACGACACGGAAATTTTTCCTGAACGTCACGAGACGGTTTATGAAAAATTGATTATAACGTATCGGAACCGGCTCAAACAAGTAAAATAAGTTGAGACTAAGCGAAACTAACAGAAAGTGATTGGACGGCTAACCAAACTAACCAAATCTATTAAAATTGATTATAACGTTTCGGAACCGGCTCAAATGAATAAAATAAGTGAAACTAACCGAGAGTTGATTGAACGACTAACCAAAACTCACCCAATCCATCAAATTATATACCTTACAGCCGTAACTTCTTAACAATAGTCTAAAACCAGCTTAATTTATTGAAAAATTCACAGTCCTTCGCAAAGATGCAACCGGGAGGACATTGAAAATGATGAATACAAACGCAAACATGTGATTTGTGTAATTAATCGAATAGTTTTTAAAAGCAGAATTTAAAAAAGTAAAAATACAAACACGAGTGTTTAAAATATATTTAATTAAAGAAATGTCTTTTTAACATTATAATTGTTTTAACATAATTATAAAAAATTAAAAAAAGGTGCGGGTATGAAGACCTAAATAATTACCCTCCACTTGTAGATAGGAAAATCTATTAATATATAACTAGCCATGACGTTGCTGTAGTTAATATTTCTAACCTGTTCCGAATTGTTTTAGCCCGTTTTTGCGCTTTTGGTTATTTTTAGTTAGTTTTGGATAGCCGTTTAATTAACTTTCGGTTAGTCTCAGTTAGATCCAATTTATTTTAGTCATTTGAACCGACCCCGATACGTTATAATCAAATTTAGTGTTTTTCGTCACTTTTGGTTAGTCGCCAAAGTTCTGCTCGTTTTGGTTAGTTTTAACTTACTTTAATTTTTGTAACCTATTCCGATACGTTTTAGTGCTTTTGGTTACTTTTGATTAGTTTTGGTTAGTCATTCAATCAGTTTTCTGTTAGTTTTAGTTGGTTTTTATTTATTTTAGAATTTGAACCGGTTCCAATACGTTACGAGTATAATTAATTTTAATGTTTTTGGTTAATTTTAGTTAGTCGCCAAAATTCGGCTGATTTAAGAGAGTTTCAACTTACTTTAATATTTGTAATCTTTTTTGATTTATGTTTTCGCTTTTTTGGTTACTTTTGATTAGTTTTGCTTAGTCGTTCAATCAACTTTCGGTTAATTTCAGTTAGTTTCAATTTATTATAGTCATTTGAACCGGTCCCAATACGTTATTACCAATTTTACTGTTTTTGGTTAGTTTTGGTTAGTCGCCAAAATTCGGTTAATTTGAATTAATTTTATCTTACTCCAATATTTTTAATCTATTACGATACGTTTTAGCTGGTTTCGGTGCTTTTAGTTACTTTTGGTATGTTATATATGCTGTGCTTTTGGTTAGTCATTTAATCAGCTTTTAGTTACTTTTGGTTAGTCATTTAATTAGCTTTCGATTACTTTCAGTTAGCTCCAATTTATTTTACTCATTTGAAGCGGTTCCGATACATTATAACCAATTTAAATGTTTTTGGTTAAATTATGTCAGTCGCCAAAATTAGGGCAATTTGGGTTAGTTTCAACTAACTTTAATATTTTTAATCTGTTCCGATAGGTTTAAGCCCTTAGTGCTTTTGGTTACTTTGGCTAGTTTTGATTAGTCGTGCAATCAACTTTCTGTTAATTACAGTTAGTTTCATTTATATTAGTCATTTGAACCGATTCCGATACATTATAACCAATTTTAATGTTTTTGGTTCGTCGCCAAAATTCGGTTGCTTTGGGTTAGTTTCAACTTACTTTAATATTTTTAATCTGTTCCGATACATTTTAGCCCTTTTTGGTGCTTTTAGTTACTTTTGGTTAGCTTTGGTTAGGTTTTCAATCAACTTTCGGTTACTTTCAGTTAGTTCCAATTTATTTTAGTCATTTGAATCGGTTCCGATACGTTATAATCAAATTTAATGTTTTAGGTTAGTTTTGGTTAGTCGTTAAAATTCCGTTCGTTTTGGTTAGTTTTAACTTAATTTAATTTTTGTAACCTGTACCGGTACGTTTAAGCCCGTATTGGTTACTTTTGGCGAGTTTTACGAATCGTTAGTTTCAACTTTCGGTTAGTTTCAGTTAGTTCCAATTTATTTTAGTCATTTTAATCGATTCCGATATCTTATAAATCAAATTTAAGTTTAAGTAAATAAACTAACACGATCTCTCACGCGTATGATGTCATATTGTGTCAAATGTAGCATGCACTTTTCACGATTTGAGGCCCTATACCTACTACTGTTTTATACTAGGTTAATAGAAACATTTTCAATGTTAAAATAAAAGAGTTGCTTTAAAAACACAAAAGGTCATGTGAAAAATACGCAATTATTAAAACATAAACGGATTTTTGCCCACGCTAGTGGTGACAGGCATTTTATTTTTGCCGTCCTTGTTTTCTTTTCTCACTATTGTCTTTATCCAAATTTAGGTAAATAACAGAATTTTAATAAAGACATATTTGTTGAACCGATTATACGTGTAATTGAAAAACTGCATATTATTAAAAAATTATTATAAATCTTACCTGATAGGGTCTTTGGGGCATCTAAAAAATGATAATCCTTCACCCACTTTTATAATGAAATTATCCGCACAACAATATCTCGCCATTGTAGCGATCTTAATAATTATTTAATTCAACGCGACCCAACAGTACAGAATATCAAAGCGTTTGCACACTGACCGTAAATTCTCCCTCGTAGTGTAGCTACCTACCGCTGGCCGCGAACGAGATTGATCCGGATTCGCTTCGAAACTAAGAACTGTCGGCGAAATTGGAAATTTGTCTCGAGTGAACCTACCGTATATACTTATTTATACCGTGGTAATATGGTATGTTTGTGTAAGTGGGAACGCAGCTTTATAAGGTAGTTTAGACACTCCCAATTTGACACATGACAGCCAGATTCGGAGAAATGAACAAGCGTATTTTTGTAAAAAACTAATTAGTTCTTTAAACATCTTGTAAATAACTGTAAATAAAAGTGGAAATAGCAAAACGAGTGTTTAATTGAACTCAAATAAGACATGGCGCAGTCGGAAAATGTGAAAATTCCAGTTAATTCGGCTTCACAATTAGGTAAAAATTAATAAATAACTATGGATTTGAGTCCTCCAAGATTTAAAGTGGGTAAGCCCAATGCTGCAAATTCTTGGAAAAAATTTAAACAGTCCTTTGAAGTCTTCTTGTCAGCAGCCAACTTGGAGGGTGTGGAGGACAAACGTAAGTGTAGCTAATTTATTACTGCATTGCATGGGGCAAGAAGGCATTGATTTGTATAGCACTTTAGAATTAAAAGCTAAAGAAGTTGACGTTTTTTATGTGCTTCTTACCAAGTTTGATAATTATTTTATACCAAAAATTAGAGAGGTATAAATTCTTTACTAGAAATCAAAAGGCGGGGGAATCTTTTATTGTTTGGCTTCTGTGTGTGAATTTAGTACTCTGAAAGACTCATTAATAAGAGACAGAATAGTTTGTGGGGTAGATTATCCTAAATTAAGAGAAAGATTGCTTTCAAAGTCAAATCTATCACTGACTAGGTGTATAGATATCTGTAAAGGTATGTTAAATACTGAAACACAGGTGAGGCAATTGACAAGACACTCAGATTCGGTGTCTATAAATAAAATCAGTAAACAAAAACTACAAATCACAGCCAAAAAGATTCCCGAAAATTCCAGTGTCGGTACAAGCAAAGTAATTAAGGATTGCACCAGGTGTGGGTATTCACACGGTGTCAATGTGTGCTTACCAGCAAGTCTGCAAGAAGTGCGGAAAGCTCAACCACTTTGCCAAGAAGTGCCGGTAGAGGTCCATCAAACAGCTGGCACAACAGCACGAACAGGATGAAGAGGTGGAATTAGAGCCAAAAGTGTTCATCGGGTCTATCCAGACCGAAGAGGGTATGGACTGGACCGAAGAAATACAAGTTTGTAAGCAGCCAAAACTGTTTGTGAAATTTAAGTTAGTTACCGGTGCTCAAGTAAGTGTAATCCCTAAAAATGTTTTTGAACAGATTTCCAATATTACTTTAAAGAAGTCTAACACGAAGCTCATAAATTATAATGGCAGTACAATTAAGAATATAGGAATGTATTCAATAAACTGTATTTTGTCTAATAAAAAAGAAGCCTTTATTAGATTTTGTAGTAGTAGATACATTACAGAATTTAAGTCCTGCTGTGTTAGGATTGGATAACTGTAAAAAGTTAGGACTAATTAAAAGAATTAACAACATTGCAGTTAATACCATTTTACAGAAGTATAATTATGTATTTACAGGGATAGGGTGTCTTAAGAAAAAACACAAGATTGTACAGGAAAATTTAGCACCTGTTGTCTTTAATGCTAGAAAAAATCCTTTTTCATTAAAAATGAGGTTAAAGTTGAGTTGGATCGCTTAGAGCAGTTAAAAGTTATTGAAAAAGTGTCTGAGCCAACAGATTGGGTACATCCATTGGTAACTATAAGAAAACCAATTGGAAAAATTAGATTATGTTTGTGTCCAAAAAATTTAAATAAAGATATAAAAAGGGAATATTTTCAGATTCCTACAGTTGAATGCAAATCAAGGTTTTTACCAAATTCCACTGGATGAACCCAGCAAAAGGTTATATACATTTGCCACACCTTTTGGTAGATATATGTTTACAAGGCTACCATTTGGTTTATCATCAGCTCCTGAAGTATTTCAAAAACAATTTAAATAAATATTTGAGAATCTGTGAGGGCAAGTGTCATATATTGATGATTTACTAATTTATGGGAAAAATCAAGAAGAGCATGACCAAAATTTAAGAGCTGTTTTAGATAGGGCTATAGAGAAGCTAATATAAAATTTACTAAAAGTAAATGCAAGTTTGGGGTAAATGAAATAAAGCTTATAGGACATATTATAAGTAACAAAGGTGTAAAAGTAGATGAGAACAAAACTAAATGTAGAACTAATATGCCAGTTCCTCAAAACAGGAAAGAGCTTGAACAATTCCTTGGTATGGTCTCAGATAAACCCACACCAGATGTGAAACCTCGCGCCTACCGCATGAAACTAGAATTCGTTTAAAGCTCCGCCTCCTTGGGATGGCCAGCCATCCCAAGAAATAGTCAGGGCAAGCTCTAGTGTGATTCTAAACGCGAGCCATGCGAGTCTTGTGGTTTAGTCCGAGAGCGTTACGAAAAATAATTAATCTTTATTTTATTTTTGTTAAAAATGCCTGGCTATAAGTGCCTTTATCTCAATTGTTCTACTAGAAGCGTTGGCGAAAAATAATTATTTAAATTACCCCGCGATCCTGAAAGGCATGTAAAAATGTTGTTTAATGTACACTCCCGCACACTTACTTCCAAAGTTATTGCATATTCTAAAATCGAATAGGCACGAAATTCAATTAAATCTGAAACTGGCAGATACAATGTTATAGTTAAATCTTTTTTTAATCCAACTGATGTTATACACTGTCCGCCAGAATATTGGACACATATGGGAAACATTTTTATTGTTATGATATGGAACTTTTGTTTTAACCAATCAATTCTGCTTGTCTGACAATCTAAAAATGCATCTTAACATTGAAAATCTTTCTGTTTTCCTAGTATAGAGCCTGAAATCGTGAAAAAGTGCCTGCTACATTTGCTGCATTTATGACGTCATACGCGTAAGAGATCGTGTTAGTTTGTTTATTTAAACCTTAATTTGATTATAACGTATCAGAATCGGCTCAAATGACTAAAATAAATTGGAACTAACTGAAACCATCCGAAAATTTATTGAACGACTAACCAAAACTAACTATATGCGCCAAAACGGGCTAAAAGGTACCGGAACAGGTTACAAAAATTAAAGTAAGTTGATACTAATCAGAGCGAACCGAATTTTGGCGACTAACCAAAACTAACCGAAAACATTACATTTGATTATAAGGTATCGGAACTGGTTCAAATAACTAAAATAAATTGGAACTAACTGAAACTATACGAAATTTGAATGGACCACTAACCAAAACTAACCATAAGCGCCAAAACGGTCTAACACCTATCGGAACAGGTTACAAAAATTAAAGTAAGTTAAAATTAACCAAAACGAACCGAATTTTGGCGACTAACGAAAACAAACCACAAACATTACATTTTGATTATAACGAATCGGAACCGGTTCAAGTGACTAAAATAATTTGAAACTAACTGAAAGTAACCGAATGACTAACCAAAACTGACCAAAGGTAACTAAAAACACCAAAACGGGCTAAAACTTATCAGAACCGATAACAAATGTTAAGGTAAGTTAAAACTAACCCAAATTAACCGAATTTTAGGCTTGGTTACCTAACCAAAAACATTAAAATTACTCATAACGTACCAGAACCGGTTCAAATGACTAAAATATATTAAAACTAACTGAACTTTACCGAGAGTTGATTGAACGACTAACTAACCAAAAGTAACCAAAAGCACCAAAACGGACTAAATCGCATCAAAATAGATTACAAATTTTGAAGTAACCCAAATTAACCGAATTTTGGTCACTAACCAAAACTAACTAGAAACATTAAAATGATTATAACGTCTCAGAACCGGTTCAAATGACTAAAATAAATTGGAACTAACTGAAATTTACCTTTTAAGTTGATTGAACGATAAACCAAAACTAACCAATATTAACAAATCGAGTTAAAACATATCGAAATAGATTCAAAATATTGAAGCAGGTTAAAAATAACCCAAATTAACCAAATTTTTGTGACTAATCAAAATTAACTAAAAACAATAAAATTGTTTATAACGTATCGGAACTAGTTAAAATGATTAAAATAAATTAAAACTACTTGAAATTAACTGACAGTTGATTGAACGACTAACCAAGACTGACCAAAAGCCCAGAAAGGGCTAAAACATATCGGAACATATTAAAAATATTAAGGTAAGTTGAAACTAACTTTAATTATCCGAATTTTGGCGTCTAACTAAATTAACCAAAACATTAAAATTGGTTATAACGTATCAGATCCGGTTCAGATGATTGAAAAAAATTAAAACTAACTAACACTAACCGAAAGCTGATTGAATGACTAACTAAAACTAATCAAAAGTAGCCATAAACACCAAAAAGGTCCAAAACGTATCGGAACTGATTAAAGGTATTAAAATAAGTAACTACCCCAAATTAACCAAATTTTGGCGAATAACTAAAATTAACAAACACATTAAAATTGGTTATAAAGTATCGAATCCTGTTCAAATGACTGAAATAAATTAAAACTAACTAAAACTAACCGACAGCTGATTGAATAACTAATCAAAAGTAACCATAAATACCAAAAAGTGCTAAATGTATCGGAACTGATTAAAGGTATTAAAATAAGTAACTAACCCAAATAAACCGAATTTTGGCAACTAACAAAAATTAACCAAAATCATTTAAATTGGTTATAACGTATCGAAACCTGTTCAATTGACTAAAATAAATTGGAACTGGCTGAAAGTAACCGAATGTTGATTGAATGACTAACCAAACTTACCAAAAGTAAATAAAAGCACCAAAACCGGCTAAAACGTATCGAAATAGATTAAAAATATGGAAGTAAGTTAAAACTAATACAAATTAACCGACTTGGTGACTAACCAAAAACACTTAAATTGGGTATAACGTATCAGAACTGGTTCAAATGGCTTAAATAAATTAAAACTGATATTAGCCAAAAGTTTATTGAATGACTTACCAAAACTAACCAAAAGTAACGAAAAGCACTAAAAAGGGCTAAAACCCATTAGAACAGATTCAAAATATTAAGGTTAAAACAATCTTAAATTAACCGAATTTTGGCGCCCAACTAAAATTATCCAAAAACATTAAAATTGGTTATAACGTATTGGAATCGCTTCAAATGACTAAAATAAATTAAAAGTAACTAACACTAATCGGAAGCCGATCGAATGACCAACCAAAACTAATCACAAGTAACCAAAAACCGGTTTCGATACATTATAATCAATTTGAATGTTTTTGGTCCATTTTAGTTAGTCACCAAAATTCGGCTAATTTAAGTTAATTTCAACTTATTTTAATGTTTTTAATCTGTTTTGATATGTTTTAGCCCTTTTTGGTACTTTTGGTTAGTTTTGGTTAGTCGATCTAACGGTTAATTTCAGTTAGTTTTAATTTATTTTAGTCATTTGAACCGGCTTCTATACGTTATTACCAATTTTACTGTTTTTGGTTAGTTTTGGTTAGTCGTTCAATCAACTTTCGGTTACTTTTAATTAGTTCCAATTTATTTTAGTCATTTGAACCGATTCCGATACGTTATAACCAGTTTAAATGTTTTTGGTCAATTTAAGTTAGTCGCCAAACTTCGGTTAATTTTAACTTACTTTAATATTTTTAATCTGTTCCTATACGATTTAGCCCTTTTTGGTGCCTTTGCATACTTTTGGTTAGTTTTGGTTAATCGTTCAATCAATTTTCGGTTCAATTCAGTTAGTTTTAATTTATTTTAGTTATTTGAACCAGTTTCGATACGTTATAACCAATTTTAATTAAGGTTAGTCGCCAATATTCGGTTAATTTGGGTTAGTTTTAAATTACTATTTTGAATTTGTTCTGATACATTTTAGCCCGCTTGGTGGTGTTATATGCTTTTGGTTAGTTATTCCATCCACTTTTGATTACTTTTAGCTAGTTTCAATTTATTTTAGTCGTTTGAATCGCTTCCAATATGTTGTAATCAAATTTAATGTGTTTGGTTAGTTTTGAATAGTCCTTAAATTTTGGCTTATTTTGGTTAGTTTTTATTTATTTTAATGTTTGTAACCTCTTCCCATACGTTTTATCCCGTTTTGGTGCTTTTGGTTACTTTTGGCTAGTTTTGTTAGACGTTCAATCAACTTTCGGTTAGTTTCAGTTAGTTCCAATTTATTTTAGTCATTTAAACCGATTCCGATACCTTATGATCAAATTTAAGTTTAAATAAACAAACTAACCAGATCTCGCATGCGTATGACGTCATGTGGCAAATGTAGCATGCACTTTTTCACGATTTGAGGCCCTATGTTAGGATAACAGACATTTTCAGTGTTAAAATAACCGTAATCGTAAAAAAGTCAGTGCAGCCATAATAACACAAGATTTCCATGACCGCCTGTTGGGAAAAAAAGAAAGTGAATGGCTATTGCAAATTTTAATTTTTCCTGAACCAGTCCACCAGCAAAACACGTTTTCATTTAATTGGTGCAGACCAACTATTTTGATTTTGAAGAACAATCCTATAATCATACCCAGATTATTTGGTGCAGGCCGCATATAACCGCCACGTCAAGGTTAAAGTTGGATGGCGAGGAATTTGTCGATCTTTTGCATCTGGTGTGGGTTTATCTGGGGTATGGTTACATATTATGTATCAAAGTTTGTGCCAAATTTATCAAATCTTACAAATAAATTAAGATTATTATTAAATAAAAACACTGTGTTTTTGTGGGATGAAAACCATAATAAAGCATTTAATAAATTAAAAAATGTTTTATCCTTGACACCAGTATTGCAATATTATGATGTAAATAAGCCAGTGGTACTTTCAGTTGATGCTTCAAAAAGTGGCTTGGGGACGGTTTTATTACAAAATAACTTACCTGTAATATATACTTCTAGGTCCTTAACAGAAACTGAAAGGAATTATGCACAAATTGAAAAAGAGCTCTTAGCAGTATTGTTTGGTTGCACACGTTTTCATCAATACATATATGGAAAAAAGCTGACAGTTGAAAGTGACCACAAGCCACTTGTATCAATTTGGGAGAAATCTTTAATTAATACACAATTACAATTATATGACGTATAAATTAAACTTAAACCAAGGTCTCAGTTATTTATTGCAGATTGCTTAAGTTGTAACTATTTAAAAGACATTTTACCTACTGATGAATTAAATCTCTCAGAGATTGAGGCACATATAAATTTATTTCAAAAAATTTTACTTGTTTCAGATGAAATCTTTAAACAACTTCAAGTTGAAACAAAAAACGACTTATGTTTAAGTCAGCTAAATAAATTAGTAAAACAGGGCTGGCCAAATGAAAAGTCAAGATTAAATGAAGATTTACAAAAATATCGGGACTACAGAGATGACATTGTCAATATTAATGATGTCTTGTTTAAGGGTAATATAATTATTGTTCCTTTAAAATTAAGAACTGAAATGCTTAATATAATACATTTTAATCATTTAGGCATAACAAAATGTCAATTAAGAGCACGGCAATGTTTGTTTTGGCCTAATATAAATAAAGACATTGAAAACTATGTAAATAATTGTGACACTTGTTTAAATTCTCGTAATTCTAATTCAAATGAACCCCTAATACAATCTGAAATACCTTGTGGGTTATGGAAAGTAGGGGGTACATATATATTTCAATTTAAATCAAAAAATTACTTGATCGTAATTGATTATTTTTCAAAGTTTATTCCAAAGATCCCACATCTATGGAAAATTTGTCGAGTAGGCATACCATTGAGTTGCTTAAGTGGTTTTTTGCGAGGCATGGTATTCCTAAAATGATTAGATCAGATAATGGTACCAATTATAGCTCTGACGAGTTTAAATCCTTTGTCAATTCCTGGAAAATAAGTCATGTGACATCTAGTCCTACACATGCACAATCAAATGGAATGGTTGAGAGGTGCATTCAAACATTCAAGAATATAATGAAAAAAGCTGAACATGATGACAAAAATCAATACCCTTGCCTTCTTGGATATAGAAATACACCAATCAGCCATGACATTTCTTCTTCTGCAACTTTGTTATTTAGCAGGAAAGTCAATAGTTTGTTGCCTGAAATAATAGTATATTATTTTATATGGAGGAAAAGTGATACTTTTTATGGAGCGCTCGTGTTTAACAGCCGAACGGAGTGAGGCTGGTAATAGAGAGCAAGCCATGAAATAGTTATTTGTGTATTTAGAGCGCAAAGTAACGGATTGCCGCTTGAGAAAGAATGTTACTGCGCGACGCGTAGCGGAGCGCAGTAATCTTTCGAAAACGGCAATCTTACTTTGCGCTCGAAAAACACACTTAACTTTTTCTACAGCCGCATTTTTTTTAAATTGAATGCACATTTTTCTCTATACTTATTCTGAAATTTGCAAATGACTGTCAGTTTTGACATATTATGTTCGGGCTTCGGGCATATTTAGAACAGGATTGCCAGCAACAAACTGTAACAAACGCACGACTGTCATTTATTTATCTTCGGTTTCCATGACCATTCAGCACACTAGACGGAAAAAGTGAGAATTTCCTTTTCCATGTTCGCGCTAGAGCGCAAAATAAGGATCCACGGCATTAGTCGATTTTGCGATTTCATTTGAATTTAGTATTTAGTTATTTTGCACGCGGCTGTAGAAAAAGTAACTTTTCCTCCAAATAAAATATGCTGTTTTTTCTTCAAATGTCGATAAATTAATGCAAAAACATCTCTTTTTAATAGTAATAATATCTAATTATTATTAAAGATAAATGGGTTCGCAAGGCGGCTTAGACCACGGTCGTAGGTGGCCTTGCTTAGACCGGTGTCGGTGAATATAATGTAACATAAAGCTGTCAGTGGACACTGTCAACAATAATTATTTTTTTAAGATTACGTCTCCGATTGCGTTTTAATTCCGTATTGATAATCAGTTATTGAGTAAGTTCGATTAAATAATAACCAATTTGTTCCTAAATTAGTGATTTTTAGAAATGCAGTCACAAATTGAGTGATAAATACAAATTGTAGTTTAATAAATCTTGAGTTGTTGACGCTTATTTTGTTGTCTGTTTGTATTGTATCTATGTTGCTATGACAACACTTTTACCTCCGCCGGTGGAAAAGTGAAAAGTAAAGCTCCGGCGGAGGAAAAACGAAACTTCACGGCCGCCTACACAGTCGAGTAATGACGGATTTACTGACGTTTGCAGAAAAATATATTTTCTATACAGATAATTTTAAAAACAGACAGGTTAAACAAAAAACCTATTTTGACAGTCATGCAAAAAATTTATCAGAATTAAAGGAGGGAGAGGGAGTTCTAAAACTGACAAATCTGAATGGGTGTCAGGGAAAATAATTAGAAAATTAGATAAACCTAGAACCTATTTAGTTAAGACTGATAATGGAAGTGTATTAGAAAGAAATAGAAAATATTTGATTAAAGACACTAGTGAAAAGAAAGTGATTAAGTTAGATTGTAAGAGTGATGTGACAAGTGATAAAAGACCTAAAAGGGCGAGTGTTAAACCCATAAAACTCTCAGATTTTGAAACAGAAATTTAGGATTAGTTATAAATAATGAATGTATTATAGTAGTTTAAAAAATATAAATAAATAAATAAAATAAGAAAAAAATGCATTTAGGTTAGATTTAGCTAAAGATGGGAGGTGTAGTGATATGGTATATTTGTGTAAGTGTGAACGCAGCTTTATAAGGTACTTTAGACACTCCCGATTTGACACATGACAGCCAGATTCAGAGAAATGAACAAGCGTGTTTTTGTAAAAAACTAATTAGTAAATGTTCTTTAAACATCTTGTAAATAAAGGTGTAAATAGCAAAACGAGTATTTAATTGAACTCAAATAAGACAATTAGCATGGATGGCTTTTACTTTTTGTGCCCTTTCCATTAAGCGGCCATTGGCCATCAAACAGCTACATTAATATTTCGAATTCAGATGTGGACCAACCCTCCTAGCATAGCCATTTTCGTGACGTATTTTTGTCGTACGCGCTCGAAAATAGAAATGTTTCCGCTCACGTATTCCATTTAGAAAAAATACAAATAACGATAAATTGCCCTTAATTTATATACGTCCGAACAATGCACCTTTTCAACTAATTTGCAATTATTATCCTGTGCCAGATTATTACTGCACAACTTTAATTTATATCCCATTACGTGCGCGCACATGCCAATTTATAAAACCTTTTCGGTTTTTTCGCTTCCTTAACGAATACCATCATCAAAAGTTTACGGGTTTCGAAATTTACAACCAATATATCGCACGGAATGGGTTAGTTTGATGGGATCTTGTTCTAATTACGTATATATAAACGGATAAGGGGGACATGCATCCAGCTGGTTAATTTGCCCAGATCAAGGGGCAACGTGTACGTTACGTGTGTTTAAACGGTTCCAAATTATTCCTGCAGTTCGGTACGGGCGAATGGATGTAATGAGAATATTGGAATAGATTCTTAGTTTATTATGGAATTTCGTTTAACTACTGTATGATATCGATCAGCCTATAGTACTGGCTTTAAAAATATTTTAAAATAAAAGAATATACTATGTTACGAAAATATCACTCATTTTCCAAATAACGTCGAACTTGCATCGTATTTGTTGAAATGAAAATTTTTTTAGCCTGTTCAGCACTTTTCCTTCCGGGTAGTGAACGAGAATGAGCCGTCATGCGTCAGTCTCGTAGGTTCGGCTGTCAATTTCGGTAATTTTAGATATTCATTATTTTTCTCGATAACGACCAAGAGTAGAGCTTTAAAATTTAGGTCGGTTTTAGAATCGGAAAATGACGAGTTTTTTTGAGCGTGTATATTTTTGAAAAATGGGCTAATTTGGTGTTGGAGCCTTAATTGGATTTCGGAGACGTCCAAGAAAACTATTGATATACAAGCTAAAATTTTATTTCAGTTTATCTTTATGTACGGTGAACTTGAACTTGAGAGGCGCCTAAAAGAATATAATGTTTAATAATATGTTTATAAGTTTCTTTATAACATACCTCTCACAGTCCATTCACATTTAGATGATTTAACTGGCTTTAAAATAACATACATGAAATAAAAAAATGCAAAACTAACAGTCATGTTCTTCTTCTTATTTTTAACAAAGAATAATACCAACATGAAGATAGCTATATAAAAAAATTGGCACTTAAAGCAGTACATATTGAGATATAAAAATAATTTCACTTCAACACTCCTCCTTAATTATTTGACTTCTCAGTCGATCAAAAATCTTACGGTTTAAGGGTTTTGTTAAAATATCGGCCAATTGATCACAACTCTTCACATGTTCCAAATGTATTGTTTCACCAATATGTTCCTGAATGAACTTCCTAGGAATGTCTTGCCTTTTGTTATTTTTCCATCGTAAGTATTCTGAAGCATATGAATAGCAGATTGATTATCAACACACAAGTTTGTTGGATGGTTTATATCCAAAAACTTAAGTTCATTGACAAAACGTCGAATCCAACAAATGTGATCTATAGCACTAACTGCCGCTCGGTACTCAGCCTCTGCTGTAGATGTTGCTACAAGTCGCTGCTTTTGAGCGTACCAAACAATGGGTCCGCCACGAACTATTAGATCTCCACTAGTCGAGTGTCCTGTAAGTGTATCACCTCCATAGTCAGAATTTGTATATGCAATAAGATTTGAATTTCCATTGAAAAATATTCCACTGCTAATTGTTCCGTTTAGGAATTGAAAAACACGTTTGACCATTTTCCAATGGCTTATCATTGGCCGGATAGTGAATCGACTCAAATAGTTCACGGCAAAGCTAATATCTGGACGAGTTATAGTAGCTAAGTACAATAAACTTCCTATAGCTTCACGATATGGTTCACATTTTTCCAGTAATTTATTATTTATAAGATTTTGCTCATCTGTCACCATTCCTTTTTCCATTGGAGTACTTACGGAATTTAATAAATCAAACTTAAAACGTTTCAGGATTTGTTTTGTACATTCTGGTTGACTTACAAAAATTCCATTTGAATCACACTTTATTTGCATTCCAAGATATGAAAGTTGACCATTACAACCGGTATCAAAAGTTATTTCAAATTCTTGCCTAAGTTTGTTCAAAATTGTAATCATGTCTTTCTCCTTTGTTCCTGTAATGAGCCCATCATCAACAAAGATAGAAATTATTAAAGTTCGGATTTTGTTATAATAAATACAAGGATCGTCATCTGTATTTTCAAATTCAAGTGCTTTAAAAAATTTGAAAATATAGCATTCCAATTCCTTGGAGCTTGTTTCAGGCCATAGAGGCTCTTGTTTAATTTACAGACTCGACCTGTATCATCACTAAAGCCTTCTGGCTGATACATATATATTTCTTCTTTTAAGTCACCATGTAAAAATGCGGTCTTTACATCAAAGGTCGTCAATTTCATTTTGTTTGACGCTGCAAGACTTAGAATTAGACGTGCAACTGGACTAAAAGTTTCCACATAGTCAATTCCTTCTTTTTGCTGAAAGCCTCTGGCGACAAGTCTTGCTTTAAATTTGCCATTTTGCTTTTGACGTAAAATCCAGCAACAAGTTAGAGGTTGTACTTCCTCTGGGGGTTTTACTAAATCCCCTGTTTTCATTTTGATTACGGATTTAACTTCTTCATTCATGGCTTGTAAGGGTTTTTTTGATCTAAAGTGGGAGACAAGGGTACTGTCATCTGCAAAACTGAGCTGGCAGTCCGAAGGACGGCAGTTTATTGAGCAGTCCGTCATGCCAAACTCTGTCGAATGCCTTTGAAATATCCAACGCAATCGATCGAGACTCTCCGTAGTTTTCAATTGCCCTACTCCATATATGAGTGACATAGGCCAATATATCTCCTGTCGATCTCTCTTTGCGAAAGCCGTATTGATTATTGATGATTATTCTGTTGTTCTCGAGGGACTTGAGTAGTTGCTGGTTGACTACCCGTTCCATGACTTTGGAGATTATTGGAAGCAAGTCAATTGGGCGATAGTTTGAGGGCGTGGTTTTCTTGCCTTTTTTAGAACAGGTTGCACTCGAGCGACTTTCCAAGAGGATGGGAAAATCCCTTTTCCGTAAGAAAGAGAAAAAGCCTGAAAAAAACGGATGTTAGTTCATTGGCGCAGTTCTTTAGCACGATGGCAGGTATTCCGTCCGGTCCTGATGCCTTTTGCGTATCTAGTTCTTTAAGGATTTTGCGAATATCATGGTGATGAAACTTGACTTCTGCCATGGTAGTGTTGATGCTCGATATGGTGGGGAGAGTCTTGCCTTGGGGGTCGTCTAAGGTAGAGTACGATGAAAACATTTTAGCGAGCATGTTTGCTTTTTCCTTGGCTGTAGTCGCGTGATGCCACGTTCGTCCGTCAAAGATGGGAGAGACGTTTTTATAAAGTTGATACTTACTGCCTTTGCTACCGATCAAAAATTCCTGGAACCACTGGGACATTCCAAAAGTTTATTCCTGATCCTTTGATTGTGTTTGTCCTTGCGAACAGATGTCACTGGCGATATTCCGTTACAGTGCATGTTTTAAATTGTTTAGTTCTTCCTAATTTTGCACTAACGAAATTAACGCCTGGTCATCCATATTGTGAACTATTAAAATTCATAAGCTACTTAAATGTCCTAAGTTTAAACTTAAACTTGATAAATATTGTGTAAACATTAAAGACAAATTATAAACAACGCGAAGAGTCAATGGGAGCAATAATGAACCTTAATCATGTAACGATCAGCATATTTTATGGTATTAACCTTTCTTCGGAATTAGTTGTATTCCAGCTAGAAGTAAAGCATGCAGTTGTGTATGATAGGGGGAAGAGCCTGCAAAGTGGTGCTGTTAGTTCAGCAGCACATTTCTTAAGCACTATTGCGGAAACGCCTTTCGGTTTTGTGGTCTTGTTAGTGTTTAGGCTTTTGAGTATTCGTTTCACTTCGCGTTGGCAAAATACCAGACCTGGTATTGAAGAATTCACTCTTGGGATAGTTGAGGGAGTCTTTCCCTGAGGGTCTAAGGCAGAATTTGATACAAACATTTCGGCAAGAATGTTCCCTTTTTCTTTGGCCGTTTCAGCTATTGAGCCACTATTTTTGGCCAGTGGTGGTTCTACGCCACTTTGCAGATTTATAGTACCAATCCTTTCAAATACATGTAGCACAAGCACAAGTTGCGGAGATAAGATTGTGGTCTGATGAGCCCAACGGAGGTTGGACAGTTACGGTGTAGAGGTCAGGATTGGTAGTTAAGCATAGATCCAGGAGAGTAGCAAAGTCCTTTCGGCGCTCAGGAATCTTGGTAGGTTAGTCGACCAGCTGAATAAGTCCATGACTTATAGCAAAAGTCTTGGCTTCTCGTCCTTCATCGTTATTTTTACTGGAGTGTTTCAACCAGTCGATGTTATGTACGTTGAAGTTTCCTACTATGGCAATTTCTGCCGTTGGATAGTTGATCTACAGAAAATCAATCAATCAAAATGAGCTTTATTTGTATTGTGGATAAAGCTCAGTTTTAGTGCATGTTGCCGAAGGTTCCAAACGCCAACATAGTTGAAAAAAGCCGTTTATATTGGTTATCGCTAGGTAATCTATACAAGCAATACATGAATTTGGTTTCTCAATATGTGCTCAATTTGAACCACATGTATCGAAGTCCTTAGGTTCGTATGTTTTTTTATCGTTGACAACATAAATCGTCTCGTATAAAAACAGCTAACCCAGAGTTATGACGAAATCGGGAATAAATCGGGAAATAGGAGAAGGTCGATTTAAAGAGAAATATGTAGAGAATTGTAAAAAAATCTCAAGTTTTCTTATACATCGGCATTTTTATAAGTTTGAATAGATAGTTTTGCTTTTAATGCACTATGGAAACTTCGAAGACATATATCTTTCAATAGTTTGACGTTACATTTTGGTTGAAATATGTAGATTTATTCATTTAATTGAATGAAAACTCTTTGAAAACAATATGTAGTTTCTGCCTATTTTATGGGAAATTTCAGAGTAAAATGTTGCTTTTAATATCGAATTCTATACAAATTATGTGGATATCCACGCCCTATTAAGTATTAAGATTTGTTAATTTTCTTATTCATATAAACTAGGACTTGATATGTAAATGTTATTTCTTATACAGTTTTAGTTACTTTTTAAAATTTCCCCTTCGTCTGGTTAAATTAAACTAAGCTTAGTTTCAAATGGAAGTTGAGCACCAAGAATAACTATGCCAAATTTGAAATATCAATTGCAAAATAACAATTATTTCATCAGCATTGTCGAATTAATCGTCATAAAGATTTAAAAAATACATGCCAATTCAAAAGTGGTTTGGGTGTCCCCATTTTTAAGTTCTCTAATTTCACTTCATGGGCAAAATTTTAAATTCAAGTGCGATTATTAGGAATTTATAAGAGTGTTCAAAGTCGATTCTTAGATATTCATACTACTTTTATACCATATCGTCAACCATGCTCTCAACCTATAAGCGGAAATCGGTAACCCTGTGAGAACTTTTTGCATTTTGCATTTTACACTAAAGTAAAAAATGGAAATCCAAATGTCGTTTGTCTTTATTATTCGTTTTTTTCTTGCGTTTTTTCGGTACTATAACTTTATTGACTTAGTATGTCTTGGAAGTACTAGTTTCATATTTTTGAATTCTTTCTCATTCTTATTTTTTTATTTATTAATGGGATAACAAACAAAAATTGCTTTTGCTACTATGGCTTAAGAATTGTTTTTTTTTTTTGGTGAGACCATTCAAAGCGTTGAAAAATAGTAAAAAAGTTGGTGCATTTTGTAGGTTAAATAGAGAATTTTTAAAAGAACTTTGGCTCTTTGTTTATTATAATTATTTGTGCATTAGTAATAGTTTTGATTTAATATCTAAAGCCCCACTGAGTTCGAGAACCAACAGTCAGCGAACTCTATTGGGCCATAACCAATCATGATTAAAGGAAGTAAACTGAAAAACGCAATAAGCTTTCGTACAAATTCAGCTAAGTACATGATTGCGATCACGGATGGCATTGCCATTTTACTAGACCTAATATGTCACATAATCACGGCCAACCGGTGTGCCAATTAAAAGTGAATGGATTATATAGTTGCAAGTAGGTACTACTTTAACTTAATTTAGTATTATTTTAAATATTATGTTGTCAGACACAATTTTAGCATTACGTACCTTAAATATGAAGAAGATATATCTACGGAATGTTAAGTAAACAAATTAGTTTCTTTAAAAAACCCGGACAGGATTCCTAAAGGCTCGTTTCCAATCACGATCACGCCGTGTTTGGTTTATTGCATGTCATTTGCATTTTCTCATTATTTTAACGGCCGTCCACGTGATCACTAAACATTAAAATACACTCGGTTCTCGTATATTAGCGCTTCGGTTCAATATTTGTTCGCTTTTATTACCGAAATGGCGCAAATCGATATGTGTTTCGAACGAAAAAAAAACCAAAAGTGGCAAATTTCTACTGATTTGGTTTTTAGTGTGAGCGAAGCTACAAACCTTTAATTTGGTGGTATTATATAGATAACTTTTTTTTTTCAATTTATCCATATAACAAATATTTTTTTAACGATTTTCTAAATCATATTAACACGAAAGAACCTACAATCGAATTCACTGTAGGAAAATTAATTAATGGACAACTTTCATTCCTTGACACTTTGATTAAAAAGGACCTGAATAGTTGAAAAATATACAGAAATTCTACATATATAAACAGATATTTAAATTGGAAATCAACCGTCACCCAATAATGGTTAAAAAGGGAGTCTTAAAAAGTCTACACATAGACATATCATATATGATCTTGGGTTAGATCAAGAAGAGAAGGGGTCCCAAGGCAGACCCCTGCGCCTGCGGAACCCCGCACTCAATCCCTATAGCCGCCGACTGCACACCAGACACAATCACTGACTGATTGCGACCACCAAGATAGGAGACAAACTATGTAAGAATCGAGCCCTTAAACCCATATATCTCTAGTTTGACAGCAGTATTCCGTGGTCCACGCAGTCAAATGACTTCGACACTGCCGCCTCCGCGTTTCTTCAATTGCAATAGGTGTAAACTCCCTCCAGGAAACTGAAAACAAGGTTATGAGTACCTTCTGAGTTTTAAAATCCAATTTGATTTGGCGCAATTGCATTAAGTATCTCGAGGTACTTCCATATTTTCCTCTTTGCAATTTTCTCAACAACTTTTGAGGGTGTAGGCAACAGGGAATTAGAACAAAAGTTAGAGGGTTCATTCAGATCGCCCCCTTTGTGTAGAAGGATGACTATTGCCGATTTAAGGCATGACGGAAATACACCATTAGACCAGGCGTCAACTTCTCTAGCCGGAAATAAGATTATCCCCGTAAGGTCGAATTAGAAATTCTCAAACTTTCTATCAGACCTACGCACCAGAAAAAATTCGACCAATAGGCAGGACAGCTTTACATTGTCCTACGACAACGCGTAAAATACAACAAGATGGTTGCCACCAAATTAAATAACATCTTCAATATGCAATAAAACGTACTTAAGGCTGTATGATCTTATATATTTCTGGCAGAATAATGAAAACAGACGATAAAACCATTATTCACAAACAGAAACCACCTCATTCCGGCCCGCGTCCATTTTAGACTCTTGACATCAAAAACGTATTTTTAGCCAAGAGCCTGCGTCTCTGTTAGAACCAGCTGTGAAGCAACCCAGGCGATGTTGCCAAATTTATGCAACACAACGCAACC
>MU182985.1:0-12779 GCA_016904865.1 Pissodes strobi | reverse complement strand
AACCAAGCCAAATGATTAGAAGAAGGGTTTCTTTCTCCATTTAGAAATACAGCATAATAGGACAAAACCCAGGGGAAAATACCAATATACAACGAAGCTTTGTGGTTCCAGCTGCAACAATATATCGTGTGTGTAAAGTTAATTCGTTCAAAAGAAAGCATGTGCATTTGATATATCAAGACATAAATATGAACTATTTGCTTTAGAATACCTAGTTTAATGGATTGGGTTCCATGCTTTTCCAATACTAGTCCTATTGTGGTGATTATCTAATTTTTGTAGTCTACTTTAATAAATAATATGATGTTTGATTCTTTTCCCTCCAGAAATACATCAATTTTAGTCGACTACAGTCGACCACGTACGTAAATTTTTATTTTGGTCCTTCGCCATTTCGTCCAGAAACCAGGTGATAGTATAATATATAATCGTAGCCTGTTACACTGCGTACATCAAGCGAAAGCTCAAACAGTCTTTAACATAAAACTGATGGTAGGATATCAATAGATTATGTTGATTCTTGTTGGCTTGGTCCGCAAACACATCAAAATCGCACGAGGATCGCTATAAAAACATGTACACCTGGCAACATTCCAAGAGTACCCCTCAGAGTTAGGCAACAAAGAATTATTGGCAGTCAGCTGTCTCATCTCATGTGAAGGTTATCACACCAGAAATAAACATTGACTATTTTTTAACTTTTCCTATTAAATAATGAGACGAATCTCGGAAAATAACTGACAAACTCCGATACCAATATTTCTGTCATCTATGTCCATGAGACTATTTTAATGTATATTATCATCGAGAAGGTGATTATTCGGGAAGGTAAGAGAACTACTGAATGTTTTTAAATGCACTGCTATAAATGCCTGTAACTTTGAAGGTTTCCTTCGCAGCGATGGCCAGCATACAGTACGCCTTATTGATTGATTATGTGCTAAGCCAGTGAAAAATGTTCACAAAGCCTGATCCTATCAAACAGGCCGAGAAAATCAAATTACGTATACGACTACAGAACTCTCATTTTTTCCTGGAACAGCTCGATAAAATGCTGCGGTCATGACAACCATGCAAGTATCTAAACGAATAAGTAGTATTATATTTAGCTTGACGGACTAGCATAATAGATGTACGATTAAAGGTGAAATAACTGACTTTATTTGACCTCTATCTATTATATGTTTTCATACTAAATTGATAAAGAGTCTAGGGAACACACAGGAGGAGCTCCGAAAATTTCCAAGCGAAAGAATTAGGCAAGTCCGAGTTCGACGAAAATCAGCCGTCGGGGGTTTTTGGTGATAAGACGACCGAATATGGACATTAGAAAGTCGAGGCTCCTAGGGGCGAGGCTGTGCGAAAGAAAAAAGGCGATTTGACGTCCGAAAGGGTTGACGTTTGGCAGGGATGTTCGGCGGGCGCCCATTAAAGCGTTAAATTTTGGAACGTAAGAGCTCCATTTAGGGGCCGATATTTTGCGATATCCAAAATCATAGTTTTGGTCAATTTTGTACGGCGGGCGATCCAATACACGAAAATAACATTTTTGGAACCTAGGGGCTCCATTTAGGGGCCAATATTTTGCGACGTCAAAAATCATAGTTTTGATCAATTTTGTTCGGCGGGTGGTCCTATACACGAAAAAAACATTTTTGGAACCTAGAGGCTCCATTTAGGGGCAGATACTTTGCGATGGCCAAAATCATAGTTTTAATCAATTTTGTTCGGCGGACGGTCCTATACACGAAAAAAACATTTTTGGGACCTACGGGCTCATTTAGGAGCCGGAGGGATTTGACGTCCGAATTGGTTCAGATTCGAGCTGAGAGGGTTTTCGACGATGCCGAGTTCGAATCTGACGTCGGCGGGAACCTACCGCAATATGTTCCGCAATAGAAGCCGGACGAGGTCAAATTTTGGTGACGGGCGAACGAGACCCTCCAAAGAGCACCCGCACACAGTTGACTTTAAAAAAAATATTCTGCGTCATTTTCAATCCGAAAAAGCCATTTCCCGTAATCGGGCCCCATCGATTTCGAAAATCGCCATTTTGGACGACGTGTGAGATTCCTAAAATTTAATTTTTGCGTTAATAACATGTAAATTAACCCCTTTAATCGATTCGGTCATAAATACGGATATTTTCAAAAAAAAAAAATTCGAAAATTTTCGGGGTGGCTTAAAAAAATCAAGATTTTCAGAAAATCGGCTATAATTCGAAAACGGTAACAGCTAGAGGTAAACTTTAAATGGGAAATATATGAGTCTCGTCGGGTACTATAATGTGTTGTATCCAGTTTGATTGTAGGACGTTTCGTTTTTTTTTTAATTGACCAAAGGTTATTTTCATATTTTCGCCTTTTTCTCGGTAACGAAAAGAGGTATCTCAAATCGGTTTACGCCGGTTGCGTCGTATTAAGGCTCATCGAAAAGTTCCTATACAGTTTTTCGATAGGAGTTGAAATAAGGTAGGTATTCGATAAAATGTAGAATTCGTCTCAAAATGTTCATTTTTCTGGGATCTTAATTCTTTGTATTGGGGAACGTGAGCTTGGAATAGAACTCGTCTTTAGGCAAGTCCGAGTTCGACGAAAATCAGGCGTCGGGGGTTTTCGGTGATGAGACGACCGAATCTGAATATTAGAAAGTCGAGGCCTCTAGGGGCGAGGCTGTGCGAAAGAAAAAAAGCGATTTGGCGTCCGAAAGAGTTGACGTTCGACAGGGATGTTCAACGGGCGTCCCTTAAACCGTTAAAAATATTTTGGACCCTAGGGGCTCCATTTAAGGGCCGATATTTTGCGACGTTCAAAATCATAGTTAGATTTGTTTGGGTTAGTTTGCGGGTTAAGTTTCGGTTAGTTTAGGTTAGTTTGAGTTAGTTTGGATTAGTTTGGGTTAATTTGGGTTAGTTTGGTTAAATACGGTTAGTTTGGGTTAGATTGCGTTTGCTTGGGTTAGTTTGGGTAGCGCGCTCATCTCAATGCACTTGTTTGGCTAGTTAAAGTTAGTTTCGTTTATTTTTGCTTAATCTGGAATACGGAAGAAATTTTCGGAGTTCCTCCTGTGTGTTCCCTAGACTCTTGTCTAAATTGACAAGTAACACTGTTTAACCTCGTGGATCTGACTGGGGAAAAAGCAAAACGAGCCATGCATGGAGAAACCATCCAGAAACCAGATAGGATCAACAGCCGTCGACAAATTTTTGGGCAAACTACTCGTGATGCTGCAATAAAGTTTATTCAATTCATCAGGGTCAACTCCAATCTCGTGACAGGCATGGCCCGATCTGTTGCACAACGTTCTGTGGTTGGTGAGCTCTCCCGCTTCCTATTCTTAGCGGACAAGAGCCTCTCAGTATAATATATATAGTGTTTTTACAGCACTAACGCGACTAGGATCGCCAAGTTTTAACATTTTTGACGCGAGTGGCATCGGTTTCTGCCGTTTTTACGGGAGATTCTGAGGTAAAATTGTACTTTAAACATCGAAGCCTGTAGCATTTGTGATAAGTACATTCAGATTATTATCGCATTTTTGTATTCTACACAAATTATGTAGAAATCTTTGTTAATTTTCTTGTGCATATTAACTAGGACTTGATTCTTATACAGTTCTTATTTTTGTTGTGTGATCTCAGACACACGCTGTTTTTTTTTCTGACTGAAAAAACGAATATACTCAATAAAAGCTATATTTCTTGCATTATTATGATCCACTTAGTCTCTAAATGCACCTGACTTAGACTGAACTGGATTGTGATTTCATGGTTCCAAACTCTTAATACGTCACCCTTAAATTAGTGATTAGTGAACTGGGCTGAAAACGATGGAGCTCAGTTCTGACGAAAACGCATAATGCAATGACACCGCATTTTCGAGTCGTCCGTCGCCCTCAAGGTCGTCGCTATACGCACATCTGTTACCGAGTATTGAATAAAAACGATATGGTAATGCATACACCTAATTTAAGGTGTAAATGTAAATAGTTACATCTTTTATACCATACCAGGTACCCACTTATAAATAAGCCGGGTTAAGTGTCTCTGTCCGTGGGAGGTGTTTAAAAACATGTGTTCAAATAAAACCTTATTGTTTCACACACACACACACATACTGCTGTCTCCTGCGGGGGTCTCGGCTCTAAAATATGGGCCTACATCCGGTTTTTGAAAGGAATAATGATTCATTTTAGACCAGCATCGGTTTGCGAATCGGCCTATAAATCACAGAAGCAAAATCTTGCATAACACGGAGAACAAATCTTGTTGCTTCGGTCGAATATGTCCTTTCTTCTTACACATTTTTTAACATTTTGCTTATGTAAAATCATAAGCTTTACAGTGTAAAATAAGAGGCAGATATAACCCTTAATTAGCCGCCTAGAAAATTATCGCATAACTGGTGGCATGGGGTCATCCTAAGGGTAATAACATGCCATGAAATGCGTTAATCGATCTCAATTAACTTTATTACGATATTTAACACGCCAATAAAAAAATATGTGTTGGATATATTAAACAAAACTAATACAATCGGTACACCTAATTGCTTTTGTGTGAGATTTCCCAATTAAAAATCATGGATTTCTTGCACCTAACTATTTGTTGTCTTTTCTTCCGAGGCACTTTGCGCATCTTTCCTGTTGGTTAGCTTGAGGCGAAACGCTGTCAGGTAAAAAGAAAAGGGAGTAATTTTGTGCATTTTCGTTACTTCTTGGGATATATGTGGTCCAGCCGCATCGCCCGGTATTTTTCAGTAAGAACTTTTCAATTTGCCTGGACTCAAAAACACATTCTGCCATTGTTTTCATCAGCTGATGTTGATAGTGTTGACAGGTCGACGCAAACGCACTTCTAATTGGAACTCATACTAACGTTGCCAGCCCATTTTGGTGTTTAGTAGCTGGGCGTTGAGATCAATATTTTTCATTTTGATGTGTTATAAAGATGGGCGTGGATATCGATATTCCTAACGAAGATTTCGTAAATATGAGTTCCAATGCTTTGAATTGCTACAAATACCATCAAGCATGTAAATTCGGTAAATCTTTATATAATTATTAGCCTAGTAAAATAGTTTAATTTGTGTTCATTTAGTTTCAAATAAATACTTAATTAACAGATCATCATTGACAATGATTCGTGATATCGTACATTTTGTGATAAAGCGTGATAATATAATAATTTTGGATAAGAATTTGATATAATTGTAGTCATTCTAACAATAATAATAGTTTAATTGTTTTGAGATTAATGCTTTTGTTCTCTGAACCTCTTCCACTTTCCCTTACGAAAAATCCCCACTCGGTCCCTTGTGCACAAGAGCGCCCCCTACACTTACCCCCATATTTACTCCGCACACATCCTTCACATCCCCCTCCCTCTCACACACCTACACTCCATACGCGTGCGCGCAATGACAGGGCGCGAAACGATATTTTCTCTCCTCTCTTATTATCGATTTACCCCCCCCCCCCCCCTGCGACGATAAAAACAATTCTGGTTCAAATAGGTTGCACTTTGTCTGCGAAGTACAACGATACCATAACTTTTGTTCTTCGACGATTTCTTTCAGAGATTATGGCGAAATTGTTGTTAAGTTGTTAATTACCTTCTTTTAAGATTGCCATAAGGCGAACGGCAGCTGTCCATCAGAGAGCACGGGGTGAGTTCGTCGAAGGTTTAGCTTGATAATATTAAATCAAATATCTTGGACGCCACTAATTTTTTATCTAGATGTTAAATTGGGAAGAAAATCAGAAACCGATAGCTTTGACAGATACTGACACACATTTGATTCTCCTAATAACCATTTATTAAACAAATATTAATAATTCAATACACTATACCATTAAAATGCCTATTTTGTTTTAAATAAAAGCTGAGTGACTGTTTAATTTATCGACTCTACCTTCATCATTAAATGTTTATACTTTGCTTTGTCAACAAGATCCACTCTTGGACAATAGAACACAACCTTTAATCAATAAGAAAATGAAAAATGTAATTAAAAAATACCATTGAAAAATACCCCACCCTTTGAATTTGAAAGATTTAAACTACCGAGACCTTGATTTCAATTTGAGAATGTCCACAAAACGTTCAACATGAAAGATGATCGAGTAAAGAAATGATATTAGAATTAATGTCAATTATGAAATTAGATTTAATACAGAGTATCGAACATTCTCTAAATGTCGATCATAATCTCATCAACTGAAATTTTATTCTCCCACATTGCAATATACAAATATACAATTTGGTTATAGCATTCTAGCTAAGATGTGATCAAATAATTATGTGAAGGTTAAAAGACAATTCTAAGATTAAATTCGCCTTAAAATACCTATATCTAATGAAAATTCATGAATTTTCCCCCTTATTTTAGACTAAGATTAAATTGATACCAAAATTTAGATTATATGTATTTTAATTAAAATATACTGGCCGTGATGTGTCTCCTATATGGATCCCCAGATCTCTAGTGTACAGGACTACACATTCCTCACGCCGAGTGATAAGCTCCTATATGGATCCCCAGATCTCTAGTGTATAGGACTTCACATTCCTCACGCCGTGTGATAAGCCAGACGGGATCATTCCCAGGTCGTGTGACTACAAGATGACATCTCCAATTCGAATCAGAGCATCAGTGATCAGTGATACCAGGAACTTAGTGATGAGGAATTCTCCAAAATGTTCAGGAATTAACTTACGTTAATCATGGCCTAAATGGCGTTTAACAAACTAGATCATCTAGGCGAAAGATGGAACCAACTGCAATAACAGAATTCCAAAATCAGATATGAAAAACATGTGACTGAAAAGTTTACTTACAGCAGGCATTTGCAAATCCGGCGTCATCGAATAAATTACCACGAACAAAGTCACCAGGACTACATTATCAACCTTAATTAGGTTGGCGAGCCATTACAAATTGATATTTACTCAAATCCCTTTTACAAGGCGAAGGATATATATCCTTAATCAATTTGGCCTCTGTCACAGGTCTGACCCTTCCGGTCGTCGTGCCGTGCAGAAGTGTCAAGTCAGTCGCAGATGAAGAAAAACCAATATCCTCTGACAATCCGTCAAAATACAAAAGTACGTTCAGAATCTTGATTCACTGAAGCTGGACTCCGATTTACTCCACGCGTTCTGTACCATGATACTCACGAGAAATCGCCTAAAGCTTTCCGAAGACAAGTCCGGCCACACTTTAAGAAAAGAAGACGAACACCTGTCAGATCCCAGCTGACCACTGATAAAAATGAAAACAACAAGCGATTTGCCGGTCATTTATCACTTAATTCAAATAAGCAATTAAATAATACTTCCTTGTAGGGAATTAAAGATAGAAGAGTTATCCATCACGATAATGCAGGTATGTATACAATAATAAAATATCTTAAGTTAACAAATATACAAGCATTCTCAAACTAATTATATGTTTACATTTTGTCAATTAACAATTCGTTGATTTTTAGGCCCTGTATACTACTAAAACTAATCATATTACAATACAATCGATGATATATGCAAGCAAGAGATATGGATTAGTTGCTATACCATAACATTAGAATTAACACACGAAGGATGCCTCGACTGAATGAAAAGTTTGAAATAACTAGTAAGGTAAGATATTATCCATTTAAGTAGCAACCATCGTGTAGTCCATCTAAGTTAAGTGTCACAGGTGTAGTCCTAACTTGTGACTATTCACCTAAAAACAAACTTTTAATTGACATGTTCAATTTTAGCATATACTGGACTCGATTACATCAAGATGAGAATACTGTCTTGGACATTACCGAAGAAATGACACCAACATGTTTCACAAAGCAATGAGATTCAGTTCAAATGTAATCAAACTAATAAATTATGAATCATTCATAGATCTGTGTATCCTTTAACCTTCACTAAAATTATAAGAAATTAAATAGCATTATTCTAAACATAGAGGTGAGTAATCACATGCTATAAGATAAAGGACGGTATTTGAATAAATGCATTAAGTTGTCCCTGCAAAGTAGGCAACCGCACCCTAACAGCTCCTGCGCGGCGGGCCAGGGTACACCACCTCTTAAATGTTACCTATACGTATGCACTTGAATCATGTCAAGTTTCATCCCAGCAGAATGAAATGCAAGGTTAGACTGAAATCTCTGCCTTACTAATTCCAAATAACTACAATCTAATTGCTTTTAATTCTCACCATATCCAAAGTCATGGAGAAACTGACCAACGAACAGCTCCTAAAATATCTCGAATCAGTAGGCATCATAAGTGATCACCAGTATGGCTTCCGCAAGCACAAATTAACGGGAGATCTCCTGACTTACGTGACCTACCTGTGGAAGCAATTCTTCATTTGCATTAGATATGAGGAATATATACAATTTATATACAATTTCTACACTACTTTCATGCATTCACTCATTCACACATAAAACTAAATATACAAACAGGTTACTTATTTATAGATCTCTAAGGAAATTTCTTGATTGTTCTACTCAAGAATGCAAGTTTGTCTTTCCTGAATTTAATGACTTTTATGTTTTAACTATCAACTGTTTCTTTCTCACGAAATAACTTGATCTCCTGTTTTCTCTACTTCACTACAATAAGACAGGGATCTGACTTCAAACCCTTGATTTGTATTTTACAGGCACAATTTTTCCAGCTAGAAATCTTGCGCCGCCATTTTTATTTTTTCTCTCCAACCACAGTCACAGGTCAGACGAGACGCTAAGTCGTTTCTGGCTTCGAGGAATTGCGTTAAAACGCCCAAAAGAGTTCTTTGTCCAAGCTTAGACAAAGAGAACAGAGGTACACCAGATATTCTCTAATATCTGTGCAAACAAAACTAGAAAATGACCTAAAAGGATTTTACCTTTGGCGCGAAAAAGCAACGCGCAACTTTCGAGTGAGAGTTTTTACTGCACTAGAGAGCGGTGACTGGACCGATCTAGTATGTTTAAGTGGTTGTAAGACACTAAAATCTCTATCGGTAGGCGGCAAACTAAAAGTCGGTTGAAAGAGTGGGAATTCGCGGGATAATACGCGTCGGATTCATTTGAGAGGGTGAAAGCATGTTCTTTCTTCCTTTGACATATTGTTGTTTACACAACACTGACTGAGACAAGGATATATTAAATTGAGAACGATTCAAAACGATTTGTTTGACGAAATGTCATTTTGCTTTACGAGAATTGTTGCATATGACGGACTCTATTATACCGACGAACCAGGTTCGGACTAAGGAGTCACTGAACTACATTGTTTTAAATGCACAATTTGCTATTTACCTGGGGTTAAATAAATATACTTGAAGATTAATTATGGCTCATTTATACAGAGTGTTATCACCAAACTATACGGTGAAAAACGAAAGTTATACACATGTTGGGTGCTTCCCCAACAGGTGTGGCATGACGGATTGTAAATCAAATTGACAGCATACGGACTATCACCAGCACTGCTTCTATGGCTTTCCAATTTAGATGAACATCTCTAGGAGGAATATAAAATCAATGCGGGAGTTCCTCAAGAGTGTATATTATCTCCCACACTATTCCACTTTGCAGACGACAGTACTCCTATCCAAACGCAAGCAAGAAAATCAGATTACTGCCATTAATGAGAATATGAACGCCATCATGGAATATGGTGAGGAAAAAATGTCCAGTTTAACGGATGACTCAAGCGGCTGCCTTCTCAAAAAAAGCAAACATCGAAGGACCTGAGTTATCAATGACGGGACAAACATTGACTCTGGCATCATCCATAAGCTTGCTAGGCATCAACGTAGGAAACAACATGTCTTGGTGCAATAACGTCACCAAAATCGCCATGGCAGCAGCACAAAACTAGGAACACTCTATAGAGTAGAAAAGTTGTATGCACCTTATCAACCCTTATCAACCCCCAGATAAGACCATCACTGAAATATTGTTACCGTGTGTGGAGCTCGGCACCCAAACATTTGCTCAAGATATTAGATTACAACAGAGGAGAGTATAGTTCGTCTTGTGGATGACCTAGAGTTGACTAAAGACCTTGATAGCCTGGAACATCGAAGGTGTTCGAACGAACTAACACTTATGATTCCGCCTAGGGTTGTGCCAAACAGAAACATCCGTCAGAGTCAAGCTGCTGCTCAACATACCATTCAGTTGCGAATACCTAGGACGTAGTTGTTGCGGTACTTCTTTGTCTGGAGGCTTCGCTCTGGAATGGATTTTCGAGTAACATCATCTCGAAAACTACAACCTACAGCGCTTCTAGTCCAACGTCCACCGTCTTCTTCGCACACGCACCGCTCGACGTCATAAAGGCTACCACCAATGATATCGTTTAAAAAACTTACCACTTTCTACCGCAAAAGGCTTTGAAAATGTTTCCTGTTCACGTGTCGTGAAAAGAAACTCATTTTGTAACTACTTCAGATGAAATAAGTCTGCTATTTCAAGAAAAATCTAGAGAAGCAAGATCCGAAGAACTTGCTGGCCATTACGCCCAAGTGGAAACGTTTTGGCGTGCTACCTCTGTAAGGAAGGTGTACCAAGATGCTTATGAAATCAATCAAATTAATTCTTTTTTTGAATATAAGAATGACAAAGTAAATTTTCCTTTATTCTATTCCGTAAAACCTAGTTGTAATTTCCATTAAATATACCTACTGATCTGAATCAATCCGACAATTATCGTTGCATAATATATCGAAGTTAACACATGTTAAATACTAATTATCCGAGTTAGTATTTACCACTCTGAGATATTCTATGATGTTGTATGCTGATGGGAACTGTCTTTACCATGGTTCCCATCGTTAAAATATAAAGTTTCCGATAATTTCATCGAACTCTATGATAAGACGATAATGAGATATTTGAATTTTTGCATGCATTTATCGCTTCCTATAAGCGTCCAGATTTGTCCGTGCCGGAGGGGGAAATCAATAATTCATGCAACATAAATCTGAAAAGAAGCCGAGTATTACTTTTAATATCTTTGGCAGGCTAATTACATGTTTTACTGTAATAAAATCGGTTTGGCCAGTTAATTTTAATAGAATACCGGCACATTCCTGTTATAAACGGGACGGTGTCACGTTAATAAAATAAACTTACTTCTAGTTATAATTATCCCCTAAATCACAATCAACGATGGTCAGGACCGAACGAGCATTTTTCTTTTATGTTGCTCAAAATAGACGTCAATAAATCAATGCCTAAAAGTACTAAGTATTTTCCATTTCCCATTTGATAGGATTGACGTCTTTGAGAAACCCTGATTGACAGCTTTGGCAACTGACCAAAAGTATTTTGATTTGTTAGGACAGTTGAGAATCTGATCGGCTCGTTATATCCCTCCTTACTCTCGTCAATGTTCCACTTACACTGGTTTCTAGTCGTTATGTTTCTTCACAACCATTATCAACTCCATTTTTTAAATAGTTGGAAAATATTATGTTAGGGCGGTAGTTTGTTACTGATGACTTGCTTCCAGACTTGAAAATTGGCCTTAAATAGCTTTCTTTCCAAAAATCAGAAAACTTTCCAGTCTTGAATGAAAGGTTGAAGATGTGGTAGATCGGCCTGGAAAGATTAAAGCAACAATTTTTCAGCAATATTGGAGGCACACCATCCGGTCCAGCACCCTTTCTAATGTCCAAGGAGGAGAGCTTAGTGTATATTTCAGAGATTGAGACCCGGAAGTGAGGGAGGTGAAGGTTAGATGAGCATGTGTCACAGTCTGGAACATCTGCCCGGTTATTAGAGTACACGGTTGAAAAATAATCAGCGAACATATTGACAATTTCATCACCAGAGGCACTCGAGCGGCCAAGATATTCAAGCTGAGAAGGAAGATTGTTATCTTTACGCTTATGGTTAACAAATGACCAAAATTTTTTAGCATTATTGCATATGGCCAATTCTGAGTTATAGATGAAATTATTATAAGATTCCCGTGTCAGTCGAGTACACAAACGCCTCAGTCTATCAAACTCCCGATAATCATGGACAGATTTAGTAGTTTTATATTTTCTATGAGCAATTTTTTTCTGAACTATAAGATTTTTAAGATTCGGAGTAAGCCGTATCGGGAATTTTCTAGCCGAGTATTTTTTTAGTGGTACAAAAATATCAATAGCCATATAAATAATATCATACATAATATTTAACATAAGATCAAGTGATTTACCTACAAATAAGTTGTCCCAGTCTATTCGGTCAAAAAATTGCACTAATTCAGAATAATTGGTTGAGTTGAAATCCCTATAGAACCCTACAAAGTTTAGAGAATTGTCTGCATCTGATCTTTTTACCTTTGTAAGAATACAAAGGGGAGGGTGGATAGTAGGAGGAACCAAGAAACTCTCAACTAAGCCAACGACACTTTCGGCATCCTGAGTCAGAACCAAGTCCAGTAGACTACCTTGTGTAGTCAGGAAGCAGTTTTTTTGAAAGAGGTTGTGGAAGTTGCAGGTGTTGGACATTACCTCTATGGCGGCTGCTTGCAAAGGTGAGGCATCACCATGTATGGCCAGCGCAGCGCCTAGTCCACCATCACTCCACACAGCATGTCTCAGATTGAACTCACCAATAACATGTATAGGAACATTGGGCAAACTCAGAGCCAAGTCATCCAAAGTTTCAGAAAAGACTATGTAAGACTAAACCGGAGAGTTTGGAGGGATATAAACTGCTCCTAAGACAAAGCTGGCTTCTCCGGATCCAACCAAAACAAAAATCTGTTCTATAGATTCAGGAAC
>MU182984.1:192737-245531 GCA_016904865.1 Pissodes strobi | reverse complement strand
AATTCGAATTTAAAAGCGCGTATAAACACACAAAATATCGCCATAGTAAAATCGGAGGCATAAATTTGAAAATTCATTAATTTGATTATAAAATCGAGCGCGCGACTTTGACGTGAATATAAATCAGTGCGGAATGTATTTTGCAAAACGTTGCGTGGAAATATTAAGTAAAGCACATAAATATACATTTATTTCATTATAGGGCGGTGATATGCCCGGTTTAGGGGGCATTAGGCTGTCGTTTACAGGCTGAATAAATTTGAATTTTCGGTTATTTTTTGTGTCGATATTATATGGCATTTTTAGGATTTCATATTGTACTTTTTGCCATGCTGCATGTAATACTATTTCTCATAATTTAATTAAATAGAGGAAGATGGGCCGAACTAAAAAGAAACAATAACTCAGGTGTTAAAAATTGAAACGTTTGTCGCCTGCGCCTTCTGGATTTGATGGGCTAAAATTGTAATAATTGAGGACACAAGTGAATAAAGGATTAATACTGTTGAGTTGTCTGCTCTTAAGGTTTCCTGATTATAATTTTTATAGAATTTTTGTATATATTTTTTATTGCAAGTGAGAAATATTTTTTTTGCAATTACATAATTTTTTTAAAATCTCTAATTTTGGAAGTTATTTGAAAAAGTGTATACCTCACGAACGAAAGTGTTAAGGGGCTTATTTTTTTAAACCATACAAAACTCACAGGGTTTGCTACATTCAAGTAATTTCAATCCAAAACTAATTTTTAATTATCATTTTGAACAATTTTCTCTAAAATTAATAATTCAGAATAAAACTTAACATAGTGTTCTCCCATTTTTGAGATTCATCTTTCCACAATATTATATTTGTCGATTCTTTGCCAGCGCCTACAAATGTTTCGTCATTACATGGATTTTTCAGTCCACTTGCCGTCAGAGTTTTGATTTTTGTTAGTGATAATAGGGCTTCTTTTCTGAAGGAGGGCAGTGTAACGTTGTAATTGTATCTCAATATTACATCGCGATTTTCTCTGTGTGTCCGTTAAATTGTGGTATCGATTGTCACAACATTATTACTACGAGTGGATTTCAGTACTCCGACCCGTTTGACAGCGAGCGTCTTCCGAAGATGCTCATGAATATAGGATATATCGAAGCTAGTTAAAATTGACGGGTCTTCTCGTTTGGACTTCCCTCCACGAAGGTGCCTTAGGGCAATTAAGTTTTCAACTGCTGGTTGATGATTGCCAGATCGCATTTGTTTGTTAAAATTTCTAAGCGTAGCAACGCCTATCTTTTGTTAGAGGACCGGCTACGCTGTTGTGAAACATCGTGTGAAAAGCGGTGTGATAACCCTTTTATTTTAAAAGGTAGGTTCGACCCATGTGCTTTTTAGAAGATGGCTGTCATTTCACCAGGGTCTTTTCGAGGAACCAATGCCTATTTGATTGAGGCATTACTTATCTGAGTAGGATCTCAGTCATCTTCTCCAGCTTGGACCAGACAGAGAGTTTAGTGTAGCCTGGTTATCGCGACTGGTACCTTTATCTAGGTCTTCCAATGATCGAGGACAAAACAGGTCAAGTCTGGTAGGATTAATTTCAATTAATTACAAATCAGCACGGCTAATATGTTGAGCTTTGTTCTTGATTTATCGTGCTACTACCTTTAATTTTTCAAATGAAAAGATTAAATATAATCTACCGAGAAGCACAGACTGGAAATATTACTTCCCGAGATACCGAGTTTTAGTCAGCTGAAGCTATTTAGTGATTTTAATAAGAGACAGTCCTCTAATATACTATAATTATTTTACCGTTTCCTCTCTTGGCATTATCTAAATTTATACGGTACAATTAGGGCTGCTATGCCATTTATAATAAGTGAATTATATCTAGCTGTAAAACCCATGGCAGAAATTTAATTTAACTTTTTTAAACTTTTCTATTAAAGTTCTCGCTCAGATATCTATGGAACTGAGCTCAACTCTCCTTACGTAAACGGCTATATATCTATTTATTCCCTTCAGTAAAATCCCCTTCAGTTTAGCGTGTTTGAAGACATTTTATGGATCTTCTAGAATCCAGCTGCCAAGGGAATAAGTAAGAGTGGTTTAACGAATATTTATTCCCTAATATTTGCAAAAAATTGTTATTATATGTAAGCAATAGTAACTGAGTAGTATTAAATTTTCATAATAGAACAGTATTAAACTTTCTTTGAAAATAATTCATCTAATTGAACAACATTAGGTGTTTCATTAAGACTTAATTATAGTTATTAATATAATAATAATAATTGTAATACTGTTTACCACCAGTGATATTGATAAGTCAGCGGCAGAGATTTTCTATCGTATTTTAAAAAATAGTGACCGTCAGTCGATAGTATTTCCTTAATTAGGGAAAGATATATTGTTATACATACGCAGTTAGTTTTAATAAGCTGGTTGTTTGTATTCCTGGTGTTTCTTTTGGAAACTGTATTTAGGCTATAATTCAATCTCATTCTATTTTTTTACGCTCCTTCATAGAGTATTTTTTCTAAATTTTATTATCCGATTTTCAGCAGTAAAAACTTAGTGGCGCCCGCTCTCACCACGCCTTTATAAGAACAAAACTACAAACTGCTGAGTGAGCCAGGCATATGGGTCAGCTGAATGAGCGGTTAGCGAATAAAGCTGGTTACAATGAATATAGTTTTTTGTTGCAAAATAGCGTACCAAGCTTCTGCAAAGCTTATTTTGCGATGTTAGCAACTTAGTCATGCCAGGGCATATTACTGTTGACCGAGACACCCACTTGTCCGATTGACGAGGATAAAGGAATAGTCGTTTCTGCTATAATGATATCAGGGCCCGTCTTATTGGCTTTCTTGGTAAGCGTGGCTGCTTGAATTTTTGCTGCATTGAACTGAACCAAATTCCTGTCGTCCCAAGTTCGAACTTTCTCCAGATCTTGATTAATTGTTGTAATTTGCTCCTGTCTGCGATGGTAAGTCTCAGTTGCTGGTAAAGGTTTTTCTGATTTAAATTTGAAGACAAGGGTACATTCCTGTTGTCCCAAGTTCGACCTTTCTCCAGATCTTGATTAATTGCTGTAATCTGCTCTTGTCTGCGATGATAAGTCTCAGTTGCTGGTAAAGGTTTTTCTGGTTTAAATTTGAAGACAAGGGTACTGTCATCAATAAAACTGTAAACAGGAGTATACGTTTCAGTCAGGAGGTCAATAATATAGATGAGGAACACAGTTGTTGAAAGTATTGCGCCCTGAGGCACTCCCGCATTAACCCATTAGCGTCCAGCGATCTATTTATAGATCACAACATAAAACACGTGTTCTAAACGTGTCTAGTGAAATTTAAACCCCGCCTCCCACCAATACGGTTATTGTAATGCTAAATGTGGCCTGTTCAGTGATCAGCCTGACTGCGACTGAAAGTGCTAATTTTATTTGATCTACTTCGATGACATTTTTTTTTGTCAAGCACATCAAGTGTTATATTTTTAGATAACTCTGAAAATTGTTGAGGTAAGTTAATTATATTTTATATTTATACTAGGAAGGATTTACTAAGTCTAACTAAATGACTTTTGTTCTGCGTTTTCATTTGTTTAGTTTTTATTATGCTGATTTTTTTATGGTGATCTATAAATAGATCGCTGGGATATACACAGATTTTTTTTATACAATTTTTGAAAACTACTTTTTACTAATATTATATATAAAACTATATTTTTATGGAAGTTTTTTAGTTTCAGATGTAAAAATAAGCAGACAAAATATATCTAGAAAATTAGAAGATGCAGTAGAGTACCTGTACTCCGAGCAAATAGATGCGAACGTATTGGCGCTGCCACCCGAAGTTGACGAACTCACCGATGAGGAGGTATTCAACGATGAAGAAACTGGAATCCCTACGTTAACATATGTTGCTGGATATGGAGACATACAGAGCAATGAAAATGACGAAAGCGAGGAAGAAGATTTCCCGAGAAAAAGAAACCTAGAGTTGAAAAACCACAAAAGCTTAAAAGCAATTAGTACAAAACTGACCCTAAATATAATGCTGAAACAGCCGAGCAGGATTTTCTACAAATAGAGGATATAGCTACATTGAAAGAATCATCTGCGGTAGACATATTTGAACATTTCTTTGATGATGAAATTTATAGCATGATAATGGAACAAAGTACAAAGTATGCAGCTACTCAAAAGAACCGACATAGATTTACAATATCAAAAGATGTTATAAAATTTTTTATTGGTTTTTTGATATTTAGTGGCTATCATACTTTGCCATCTGAAAGGGACTATTGGTCCGATGAAGAAGACTTGGGTCAACCAATCGTAAAGAATGCTTTTAGTAGAAATGCCTACTTGGAAATAAAATCATGTATTCATTTTGTTGACAATGCCAAAGCTGAGGACAACAAAAATGACAAATATTTCAAAATACGACCATTATTTGAAAAAGTGAATACAAATTTTCAGAAATTTGGAATTTTTCAACAAAACCTGTCAATTGACGAAATTATTGTTAGGTATTATGGTCGGCACTCTTTAAAACAATTTATCAAAGCAAAGCCAATTCGTTTTGGTTATAAACTCTGGGCGATGTGTGGCGAAGATGGCTACTGTTTTTCTTTTTCACTTTATGCTGGAAAAGAAGATAATCAACAAAAAGAGCCTTTAGGTACCAGGGTAGTTTTAGAAATGCTGTCAGTGGTGGAAAATCCGAAGAGCTACTGCGTATATTTCGATAATTTTTATAATAGTCATGCCTTATTTTACAATCTGAAATAATTAAAATTTAGAGCAACGGGCACAATAAGAGAAAATCGAACTGCGTAGTGCCCATTACGATCAACAAAAGAATTAGAAAAGATGCCTCGTGGATCATATGATTTCAGATTCGATACCGAAAACGAAATTCTAATTGTTAAATGGAATGACAATAAGTGTGTTTCAATGGCCACGAATTTTGATCAGGTAGAGCCTTTAGCTTCAGTTCCACGGTGGAATAAGAAGGAAAAAGCTCGCATGCCAGTTCTTCAACCTAGATTGATTTATAACTACAATCAATACATGGGAGGAGTAGATCACCATGACTGGCTTCTAGAGAAGCATAACATCGCCATCCGAGGCAAAAAATGGCACTGGTGTTTATTCACCAGGATGATAGACATGGCAGTAATCAATTCGTTTCAGCTATATAGAAGAATCCACGGAAAGAAATCAATAAATTTAAATGATTTTAGGCGCGAAATTGCAGTTTCCTACCTCAAGCTTGGACATGGACGAAGTATTATGAAAGGCAGACCGCTTAGCTTACCATCAAGCTTAAAATCACACGTGCCAGATGATGTTAGATTTGATGAAAGGGGACATTTTTTGGAAAAGAGAACCAACCAAAGAAGATGCCAATACGCCTCTTATAATATCCGTCCTTTTACATATGTGAAAAATGTAATATAACACTTTGCACCACCTGTTTTGTAAAATTTCACCACAAGAATTAGATTTTGTATACTAATAAAAAATATTTTTTCATAAAACTGTTTTCCTTTATTCGCCCAGCGATCTATTCATAGATCGCCCTTTTTGACGAAACTAAAACATATAAAAATATTTGCATAATTTTTCATGTTAAAATTTAATCGAAATAACTTAAAAATGTAATTTTTTCAAAGGTTTTCAAAAAAAAATTAATTTGGGAGCTTTTGTGTTAATGAAAAATGTATCTAAGATGTGTCCATTAACTGCAACGTGCAAGGATCGGCTCCTAAAGAGACTGGCAAGCCAGCTGCAGACAGACGCTGGCCGTCCGAAGGACGGCAGGTTGTTGAGCAATCCGTCATGCCAAACTCTGTCAAATGCCTTCGAAATATCCAACGCAATAGCTCGAGATTCTCCGTAGTACTCAATTGCTCTACTCCTAATATGAGTGACAGGCCAATATATCTCCGGTTGATCTCTGTTTGCGGAAGCCGTATTGGATATGACTAATTATTCTGCTGGTCTCAAGGTACTTGAGTAGTTGCTGATTGACTGCACGTTCCATGACTTTGAAGATTATTGGAAGCAAGGCAACTGAGCGATAGTTTGAGGGTGTGGTTTTCTTTCATTTTTGGAACAGGTTGTACTGGAGCGGCTTACCAAGATGATGAGTAGGAATCCCTTCTCGGTAAAACAGAGAAAAAATTCTGGAAAAAATGGGTGCTAGTTCGTTGGAGCTGTCCTTTAACACGATGGCAGGTATTCCATCCGGCCCTGATGCCTTTTGTGTACCTACCTCTTTGAGGATTTTACGAATGTCACGGTGGTGAAACTTAACTTCTGTCATGGTATTGGTGATGTTGGATATGGTGGGCAGAGCCTTGCCATGGGGGACGTTTAAGGTAGAGTGCGATTAAAAAATTTCGGCGAGCATGTTTGCTTTTTCCTTAGCTCTAATCGCCGTGATGCCGCGTTCGTTAGCCAAAGGTGGAAGAGACGTAAGTTATTACTTACTACATTTGCTACCGACCAGAAATTTCTGGAGCCACTGGGGCATTGCAAAAATTTATTGGCATGGTAGACGAGACTATAGAGCCGCTAATTATTTGTCTGAATACCAATGACGACAGTACGATTGACCACTCACAAGGCGAATAGGACTACTCAGAAGACGACTTTTCACTTCTTTTTAACGCTAAATTGTGAGGCGAAGAACTGCAAAAAAACATAATATAGACATTACAGAAATTCCGTTTTTCATTATTCTATAATTCATAATTAACACTTATTTAAATAATGTTTAGCGGATTATTAATTAAAATAACTTGCCTATAGACACGCTACTGGAATGGCTATTTTCTTCAGAAATAGTAATATTCATTTTATGTAAACTGCATCCATAATATCAACCAAAAATGTATTGTTACTATCTGTAATTTTGAAACGAACTATAGAACCTGAACTATTAAAGAATATTATGTAGTTAATGATGTTCTATAAATATTTCTAACGATATGAGTATTGATATAAATACGATCGACGAAGCTATCTTTCAGTTGCAATAATATTTCGAACTGACATGCATATCTCGTAACTAATAAAGGATCTTCATATATGATCAGCCGACGTTTATGGATTAATAGGTAGCTTGTGCAAGTTCCTGAAAATGGAGCATAAACACCCGTGGCATACAGATCGATGAATCCTTCTTCGAAGGGTCCTGCAGGGGTATATCCACAACAATCGGGAAACTACAATAGAATTTATATTACCTGTTACTGTTCCCGTCCATCCAACAAGGATGCACTTTTATTTTTTAATAATTATTACTATGTCAAAGCAAATATAAGTTGATCGTTTAGTACTAAGCATTCTCTTGAATACTCTGAGCGCTAACCTAAAAGTGACATTTTATTTTACCTTTAATATTTTTTCCTAATTTTGTTACGTATTTATTTTGGATAGAGCTAGGAGTTCAATTTTACGATGTTTTACAGTCTTTATGACAAATTATATTATGTTTGATTTAGTTTCTCTTCGTTAGATATATTTTATGTATATATTTTAAGTCCAAAATTACCGCATTTCGTTTTTTCTTTTATCCTTTTTTATTTCTTCATATTTCTTTTTGGTACGTGGTAACTTTTGTTTAATTTTTAGATTTAAGGACAATTGTAAAAAATGTTCCATTATGTATGTTTTCATATTTATTTTATTTAATTTATTTAATATAATTCGTTGTTGTTTTGTTTGTTTTTCGCTACATATTCAATTAATTTCGATTGTGTAATTCTTACGTTCCTTCCTACTGAACTGTGTCAATAAAGACTCCAAAGAGAAGTGCCCAACTGTTTCAGATTCGATCTTGGTCGATTTTCTAAACAGAAGAGAGAGTGCTCATAGGCACTAAAATTTACCATAGGGGCTAGTTCTAAAGTGAATTTGTAAATAAAACAAAAACCTTTAGCATTTTATGAATATTATAGTAAGTTATTTTACCTGAAACAACTGTAAGCTCATAAATAAACAAAATATAAACATTAAATTATTATAGGTGCTACGATCTGGACAATATCAGTCGATGCTAGGTATCGACCTTGCAGAATATAACAAGAATAATACTCTTAAAAACTAAAGCATTGCATAAACAATAGGGAACTTGCACAAACAAGTAAAAACCGGAATAAATGCTAAAAACCATAAGTGGACATCCTATAAAAAAGATTAGTAAAAAAAAATCTATTAATTAAACTCATTGTGGCCAAAATCTTGAAATAAAAATGTCAAGAAATTCGAATTATTCGAGGCGCTCGGAAACGCGCGTTCACTGGTCGTGACGTAGAAGAGCATAATCAGTTTGTCGCCGTGCCGCACAGTGCTTTGAGTGAATGGGATAAATGGACAAAAATCATTACTCTTGTTGTACTCAACGGATTTAAACTAAATAATAACGGTTGAGTAGCTAATACACTAAGCTATATCTGACACACACAAAATCTGAGTTTAGGTGTTTATAAAAAATGTACATAAATAATTACATACCACCTTCACTTGTATGCTGGCTTGTACGCTATGAAATTTTTCATATTTCTGGATTCAGTATAGCACAAAACGGCAAAAAAAGTCGTAGTTCGGTTTTTTTCATCGCACAATTTTATTTTTTATAATAAATTAACATAAAATACAAATAATAATAATAATAATAATACTAAATACATATAGGTAAAAATAATTCAATAAATTTTGACATAGATTTAAAATAAAACTACTAACTTTAATTATTAATATAGAACTTCATAAAGAAGGTACCCAAAAAAAATAAAGATCTTAAAATGGTTAAATAATATAATAAACATTCTTAGAAAAAGGAAAGGAAGTTCAAAATTGTAAAATTGCTACTCAGTATGTAAATAAATGAAAATTTATACTTAAAAAAATTAATCATTAGATCCCTAAGCAAAAAAAACATAACTTTTATTGTTGAAAAAAGCATAGAAAAAATTATTCGCTTTCCGAAAGGTCAGAACTGTCTAAACTTTGCAAGTCAAGTTCGCCAATATCTGAAGGCAAAATATCCGAATACTGTTGCAAACAAAAAAGTCTATTTCCAAATATTCTGTGATATCATTTATGTTATCCTGTCGTGATTTGAAAGTTGAAGTCTTTCTGAAAGATGATATAAATGGATCTGAGGTAAGTAGTAGATTATTCATAATGTCCTTATTTGAGCTTTTTCTAGAAGTTTTTCTTGTGTGGTTCAAGCGCACTTTTCGGACCTCTTTATGCCTTGCTTCGAGTGCATTCTCGGCTAGTTGCCCTATGGGCAAATAAAAAAGTTGGATAATCTCAATTCCATGAACTAGAATCTTATGGACACTGCAAGGCATATAGTACCAAGGATATAATCCAATGTAAAGATTTCTCGTGTCCCTCAAAAGCCGTTGAAACTGCACCAACTTGATTTTTTGTCCTATAGACACAACTCTTAAAATTTTTGAAAATTTTAAAATAAGTTCTTTGTTAATGCCGGTTATCGAGGAACTTAACTCTGGGTTTTGAAAAAATCTTCTTGCCGTATTCCCATAATTCGTGGATCCATAGCCTGGTTTTGGTTTGTCAATAATTAATCCCATTTGAACTTTAAAACCCTTCTGAAGTTTTCGTTTTTGGTTTTCAACAAGTTTTTTCTTTCCAGGGTCCTTAACTTGCCAACACTTTATTGGCAATATATAACAAACATTCAAAACAACGGTCCATGAATGAAGGGAAGATAGGCCACAGTTAAGATTTTCATTTTTTGTCACCCTTTCGAAAACTTTATCTGTGTTCATCTCCTTGGAAGACGAACCGCAAATAAAGCACGTTTGCGTTGAGTTTGTTCCTAATAAAGTATTGATACAGCTACCATCTAACATTGTAAAATGAAGAATATATTGCAGAAAAATCTGTACCTTTAAGCTGGATTTATAGATTGACATAACATAAGCATAGCATAAGCATAAGAAGTTAAACATTCATATTTAAGTTAGGCAATTTATATATCAACATAACATAAGACACAACATAAGCTTGACATAAGAAGTTGACCAATGATCAACTTCTTATGCTATGTGCTTATGTTCGACCAATGAAAACACAGAATTTTAATTGTATTTACCTTTTGAGAGAATGACATATGCGATGTTCAATAAAGATTGGTGTTTTTGGCTTTTTGAATGCTTGTTCTTTTTGAGAATGGTAAGGATTTATAAATTAATATACATAAGACCCTATAATATACTTCTTTAAAAAATTTAAAACAAAATTTTGAAATTTGTAGGGGTAGTATTTGCGATTTACGGCTCAGGCGCAACATAACATAAGCCTATATTTATAAACCGACCATTTCTTGTAATGTGCTTATGCAATGCTATGTTTATGCTATGCCTATGTTATGTTAATCTATAAATCCAGCTTTATATGAATGTTTAAATGTCGTATTTGTGCACATTGGTACAATACACGCCTTATGAGCTGTCTTTTTCTCCATTTTAGTTCAAATCACAAAATACAAACAAAAAAAACACTGTCACAGACAAAACAAAAAAATATTACAACCCACTAAACCTAAAAACTTAAAGCATAACCTGCTGTCTCTCTCTGCGAGTCGCAATAGAAGTGGCACTAGTGGCAGGTAGATGATCGGCCGATCCGCCGCGCCGATCGTTATGCTCTATGACGTCAGATCGTGTTTAAATTGGCGCGGATTTAACGGCAACTTTAAAAATGTATAGAAACAAAACGGGTGATATTTAACACTTCAGATTTGGCACACCTTCTTTTTTAGTGTGATAGAACAGATTATTGAAATAAAAAAAAAATGTGCAAGTTCCCTATTTTAATGCTCACCAAGTATATGATTATAAACGCAATGTCATGGTAGGGGAAATAGCATTTGTGAGAATCTGTGTATTATAATAAAGCATAGTGTGGAATGAAGCCCCATGGGCGATTGCCATGGGGACGCTTAATACCTCGCCCGGTACAGCGTTAGAGAATGTTGAGAGTTTGTGATTGTAAACGTGTGAGTTTACTTACTTGGGGTTCGAGACAAGACTCGATTGTGAGAATATTTATATTAGAATAAAGCATAGAGAGAAAGGAACTCCCATGGGCGATTGCCATGGGGACGCTTAATACCTCGCTCGGTACAGCGTTTGTGATTGTAGACGTGTGAGTTTACTTACTTGGGGTTCGAGACAAGACTCAAATGTGAGATTCTTTATATTAGAATAAAGCATAGACAGAAATGAACCCCCATGGACAAGACCAATGGGGACGCTAGTGCAACGCTCGGTAAAGCATCATAGTTGTGAAAGAGTGATTGTAAACGTGTGAGTTTACTTACTTGGGGTTCGAGACAAGACTCGATTGAAATGAACCCCCATGGGCGATTGCCATGGGGACGCTTAATACCTCGCTCGGCACAGCGTCTTAGTTGTGAGAGACAGATGGCTGAGTGCCAATAAATACCTTTACTTGTAGGCTTGAGACGATGACGAACTGTCGCAATGGCAGGGTACCACAATGTCACTTGAATAGAGATATTGTGAGATTAGGGGTCTCAACACGTGAAACCTGCCTGGCATGGCCAATGTGGCCATACCAGCGGAAGCGCGCTTCAGCGCGGCTATTTGGTTCGGGTTCAAGATGTAACTTAATTCTAGAACGTGAGAACTAGATCAACTCGAAGGAGTTGTCACCGCCCCTTGTCACCGCCCCTTCTGGCGGGATAATCTACATCACTTCGGAAATAGAAAGGGCAAATAATGTAAATACCGAGAAGTTATATAAAACTTAACGTCAGCGATTGTCTAAAATAACGTTATGAATTTTAACACAAATCTGGTCGGAATATGTTAACTAGTTTTTATAAAATTCGATTTTAAAGATCGGAAAGTTAGAAGCTAACTTGATTACCTCCGTTAAACGCTTGTGAAAGCTCAGTGATTGGCCGAATGCCCGAATGTGTTCCTGCAGTGTAGCTGATACGGCCTTGGGGTTTGAAATACATTGAGGTGATTGGTCTAGCACGAATTATGCGGTTGGATGCAGGACTGCTTCTCTTGTGAGTGCAGATGAGTGAACGTTATAACTAGAGATGGCGCTAGGAGTATCACCGAGGTACAGTGGCTTTTCTCGTAAAAAGGCACTGTACGACGAGCTTTTTAACAGCCATTCTTTAATTCCTTTGGAATGCGAACACAGTGGCGTGTAATGTTAAAATAATACAAATTAAATCGTTAGATTTGAAAACGTATTCAAATTGTTTTTGAATACCTACCATGCTAGGATATATTCCGATTTCCTACCTTTTTCCACTGAATCATGTAGAGGACCCAATTATTTCAAGTTTCCAGGGAGTAATCTTAGTTTTTTTTAAGGGAGATTATTAGGAAGAAAAACTCAATATAAACACTATGTCATTTAACAAGACACTTTAAAATTAATATTTAAAAACTTACTTTTTTAAAACCCATTTTTGGTTACAACATTAAACAAAATTATGATCATGCAGACGTATATAAAATAAAACAGCATTTTAAATAGGTAGGACATCCAGTTACCCTCAACAGAAAGAAGGATTCTCAAAATCAACAAAGCGTACCTCAAGCTATGAAAACTGATACAGTGTAGGCATATGGTTGCTTGAAGCAATTACAACAGATCTTTTAGACATCACATGCTATATAACTAAATTACTTAAATAGATCAGCAATAGAGAAAATTACACAGATCAGTAATCTCATTCCAAATTCAATACAAACAGGACCGATGTTTAACTGCCACCCATAAACTGGCGAGTGTGCTAAGGATTTAATGAAAGTATCATCAGTAGCGTTTAACATCGGACGTAAAAACAGAATTGAGTTAATATAAGAACTCATAAAATGTAATTGCACGAGGAATTTAAATGGCTTTGGTCTGATTGAATTTTTCACTCAGAACTGCGCCGTCCGTTTTTTATATGTAAAGGAGCCGGTTGTAGAACTTAAATTTAATTTTGATTGCCAAGTTCGAGGTCATTTTATGACCTTTTCTGTATATGGTGGGACGTTTTAAATATCTTCCCAGGGTACATATAATTGAAAGGTAAGCAGAACTGAATATCGGCCAACAAATAGGATTATACGTTTGGTGCCATTCAGTGGCGTATCCAGGAAATATTTCTGAGGAGGATTAAACCGAGTTGATGTTTCCATAAAGATTTTAGGCATTATTGCTTTATAATTTTGCAAATATTTATGGGTTAATAGAGAGCTTGCGTAAGTCCATGAAAAGATTCATACATCTAAGCTAATATGTCACAAAGGCTTACTAATAGTGAGCTCAGTGGCGTAGCTACTACATCTGCGGTTCTCCCCGGTTCTATATGTTAAATCAAAAATATTATACATTATTTGCCTAGCAATAAATCAAAACTTTTGAAATAGTAGGTGGAAGATTGTCTATAATTTATAATAAAAAAATGTATTTTCTTTTGCCTAATAGAGGCCTTTACCTATTCGAACTCCGCAATCAAAAAATTGAGGAAAGCAATATTTTAAAAATATACGGAGAGGTACTAAAATTTTGAAACATAACAAGTAGCCATCTAAACAACGCCCAGACCATCTATTCCTTATTTGGATCTAGTATTATCCAACATTTTGGTCCATTCGATCCGTACCACCATTTTTTTGTTGTACAAGTACGGCAAGTAAAGCTGGTCGGCTAACTTGTATGTGTTTTTCCTCCTTTTGAGAATAACGTCTAATATTTGTCATCAGATTAATGCCATATTGATTGGTCGCCATGCATACTACAAAGTTTTAGCTACCAGAACACCATTCGTCTTACTAATAGCGTTTTTGAAATAACCACTTAACTTTTTTTAATGAGTTTTTATCTGATAACGGACAGCTCCTGTTTTCCCTAATGGTCCCCGTACCTCCATAACCTTTCAAACGTAAAAAGGACAATAAACTTAAAATCGTAAATTAATTAACGAAGTAGAAGCAGAATGATAAAGATTTCAGGTTATTGGGTAGTTTTACCATTTTAACCAATGGTTCTGCCGCCTTTCCGACGTTTCTTTTAATGTTAACGTTAGGAGTTACATATTTTCCTTGATACATTTCGAAATCTATCAAGTGGTCCATTATGGTATTTAGGTACCAGAGCTTATACCCCAATCGTAATGGTTTAGCTCTCAGAAACTGCTTTCAGCTGTGTTTAGTGTAATACTTGACCATACTTTCGTCGAAAGCTAAGTTTATTTATTTTGCGTATGACATCTACAGAGCAATATATAAGGACAAACTAATTATCGTACAGTTACAAACAACACTGGACTTATGGTCAGCTAATCAGCAAATTTACAAACATAGAATTTATTACGAACAACAGTTCCCAGGCAGCCATCACAGTTATTACAGATTCACATATAAGCAAGCAGGTCAGCCAGTGGAGTGGCATTCATAATATCTTTCCATTCTCCTTGAAACTTCCTCGCGGGACATTCGAAAATCAAGTGAGGAATTGTTTGTACTGCTGCTCCGCAATCGCATTGTGGGTCGTCGGTATATCCCCATTTGTGGCCTTACACCTGCCGTGGTTAGTTCTCATGCGATTAAGTTTTCATCATATTCTTCTGAGCATTTGCATTCCTTCTACCGGTATGGAGGGATCAAGGTCTTTGGCAAGGAGATGGTGGTTATTCAGCGACTAGTACTGCCTCCATTCCTCTTCTATATCGTATCTTTCTGTATATTTAAGGACCTCGCCTTCCCATAAAGGTTTCCGGGATTTCAGACTGTTAGTTGGTAGATGGTCCATTATTTAACGCATAGGTATATCTGCAGAGATAGAGGGGTTATTAATTTTCTTCCATTCTCGGACAGTTGCTTGTTGTCGTCTGAGAGAGGGAAGTGCTATGTCGTAAAGGGCGTGAAGCCAGGGAAGTGGAGTAGATTTTGAAGTTCCCGACACAATCCTTATGGCGGCATTAAGGTGGACATCTATTTTCTTCGCGTATGAGCTCTTGTATCAGACTGGGGCGCAGTATTCTGCCACCGAGTAAACAAGAGATTGAGCTGCAGTGCGCAGGGTGTTAGCTTGTGCTCCCCAGGAGGTTCCAGTCAGCTTCATTAATATGTTATTCCGTGTTTTTAATTTTTGGCTGGTTATTTCTAGGTGTTTTTTGTAGGTTAATGACCGATCGAGAGTAATTCCTTGATATTTTGGATGGGTATTGTGCGTCAGTCGCTCACTACAGAATTTTACTTGCAGCTCTCGTCTTGATTCGCCATTGTTCAGGTAGAATGCGCTTATTTCAGTTTTGTTAGCATTTGGGCAAAGTCTTCATTTTTTATAATACTGATTAAGTAGTTGAATGTCAGTTCCCCCTCTTCAAATACCGTGCTCTGAGTGGCTATTCCAATATCATCAGCATAGTACAATTTTTGCCATTTAGTTACTGGTATGTCGCTTGTGTATAAGTTAAAGATGAGGAGAGCCAGCATTGATCCCTGTGGAAGTCCATTGTTTATTGAATAGGACTTGCTCGTAGATTGCCCAACGTTCACTTTGAAGTAGCGGTTTTTCAACATGTTTTCCAAAAGCCTAGTTGTCTTGAAGCAAGGGATCCCTTTTTCAGCTTGAGTATAAGTCCGTCGAGCCAGATGGTATCATAGGCGGTTGTGGATCATAAAAAAGCCACACAGGTTTTCTGGGTTCTCTGAAAAACCTGATTCAATGTATGATGATAAGACCAGGACTTGTTCGCAGTAGATAGGTTTGTTCCTAAATCCTGCTTGGTCTGCAGGGATAAGTCTATTACAATAATCTCTCCAATAGTTTATAGCAGATGCTTAGTAGAGGTATTGACCGATAGCTAGCTGGGTGATCTTGTGGCTTTCCAGGTTTTAAGATTGCGAGGGTTTGGGCTATCTTGAAATGGTGGGAACTCGGCCGGTGTCCATGATATCACAGTAGAATTGCCTGAGCCATATGCGGGCAGATGAGCCTAAGTGTTTGATGAATTCGGGGAATACTCCGTCTAGGCCGTCGGCTTTTCTCAGTTTACGTGATTTTATCACATTCTTCATTTCTAAATCTGTGAACGGAACAGAGAAATCGGTATGTTCCTCGAGTCGGCTATCGATTGTTTTAATCTCTGCATTTATCTTTTTCGCGAAGATTTCATCTACTGGAACATTTTCCTCTCTACGTTTTATCAAAGAATATTATATGCTATCGTAGTAGAATATTCTGTGGTTTTATCTGCAGTGCTACTTGCGACGGAGATATTTTAGAGTTGTTATTGATTAGGGGTGTTGCTGCTCCTAACCGTCGTAAAAGAGACCATGCTTTCCTGTTGGATCTGATGTAGTCTTGGTTTTTTGTTGTATCTTCCCATATATCTCTTCTTCGGTTCTTTGGTATTCATTGTAAAGCATTTCAGCCCCTTGGCTCCAGCAAGGGATGTATTCGTTTCTATAGCCACGCGGTATGTTACGTTTCGCCGTTCCGCTAAGGACACCCACATATAGTGAATAGTTCTCCGCGGAAGGTGGAATCCATCGCAGGTGTGAGTCCACTTGTTTGGCATAAGTTGTCCAATCTGCTTTAGCGAAATTCCATCTCGGTTTCTGGGTGGATCTAATTAGGGGGAGTGCCACCCCAAGGCTCAGCAATACTGGGCGATGTCGAGTATAGGGAAAGCCAGGTAATACCCTTTTAGTATGTGGTAGTGGAATCATCGTTTGGTCAGTTGTTACCAGGCATAGATCTGGATTAGTTTCACTTTGCCATCGGGCAGATCGGAATGTTTTCAAGTCTTTTGCGTCATAGGCCAGGTGGAGCCCGGTGTTCTCTATCCACTCAGTTAAGATCTCTCCATTTTCGTTGTTGGATGAGTACCCCCAGCTCGTATGATGAGGAATAAAATCTCCCACATAAATTCCAGGGTGCTTGATAGTTGGCAGGGGAGGATTGGGCCATGAAATATTTGAGAGTTTGTTAGTTTTGGATGTCATTCCGTTCATATACTATAGACCCGTACACGCCAGATGGAAAATTTGCTATGATTTTGTAGCCATATATTCTCGCTCTAGGTTCATCTGCTATATGTGTCTCTTGCAGTGATGTAATGTCTAAAGTGTGGCAAACTTATTTGGAACAGCGACGTTTGAGGAGAAAAGCGAGGAAAAATGGCTTGCAGCCAATCGCCTTGATGCACTTTGTCACGAGGACGAGGGGAACTTGACGCACCTGTTGCCGGATGTATCGGGCAAATAGATATAAATGTCGCGCATTTATTTAAATTGATAATGTGTAAAATAGATTATGAATTAAAGTTGAAGTAATAGTAAAGTTCCAGTTTGGATATTACTTTTTATTTTCAATGAGTTAATGAGTATATTAAATTATGTGTTTATCTAAATAATAGGTATAAATATTAATTCTCAAAAAATATTAAAGTTACTCGACAACATCGCCAATTTTTTGTCCGCATTCTTTCCGCTGTTCCAGTTATACTTGCCACACTTTATGTGGCTATCTTTAGCTATTCTACTCAATTGCTCGCATTTGTCTCGGCTTAAGCCTTCAACATTTAATTGCAGGATACGGATACAAGTTCCGATATCCCTTGTCGACTGGTTCTGATAAGGACCGTTGCTTTTTTGGTTTTTCATTTTCCTCTGTAGATTTTTCTGAACGTGAGAGAATTTCATTCTAGTTCATCGCCTAGTGTGTAGACTTCCCGTCGAAACGGACCGTTGCCCAGGGTACACCATCGAGGAGGTTGTCTACACTTCGTACCCCAAATCTTTTTCAGAAATAGTTATTTGTTTTACTAGGCAGCAAAGTAGTAGATTGACTGCCGCGGCTGATAGTTTAGGAATTCAGCTAAGGCAGTCAATCTACTTTGCTGCCGATTTGAACATATAATTTTTTCTCCGATTGTTTATAATGATATATGTATATTGTATATTTGCAAATTATTACAATCCCCACAATCTTTTTATTTTTCCTGTAGTGATAAATTAAAACAAGATTTGATAGAAATCGCAATTGTTGGAACGGTTGGTTGCTATGGAAATGTATATGTCCATAATAATTATAGTTTGACAACTTATGTCAAACGTTATATTCCCATGGTGGCTAATCATTTTACTGCCTAGGCAGGAAATTATTTACTTTGCTGCCAAGGCAGGAAAAGTAATACTTTGCTGATTGATATGTGTCTGCAAAATTAATATTTGCTGTCAATCGGAGAAAAAAATATTGTCTGCACTTTTGTTTACGAACGGTTTTATTTTCCAGAGCTTATTACCCTGATCCATGTTTTAGTTGGTAGCTAAGTGGAGAAACCTTAAAATTTGCTCGAATCTGTTGCGTCTCATCGAAATATATACCAAGTCATTTCTGGCATCAAGACTTTGTTCCCAATACATCCGCTTACTGGGTAGATCATTGTAAACGCTAAGAATCAATATGGCCATTAAACATTTCATTTCCTCTGGCGACACTCCTGGATCGGGTTGGTTTATGAAGAGAGCATACTTATTAGTTTCTTCTAAAAGATATAATATTATTTCTTCATGTAGGAACATCTCAAAGAAGTCAACAACAGTTTTGTTTTGAAACGATGAATAATCTGCTTTAGGAAATGGTTTTTCGTTATGGGTCAAATCTTCTGAAATTCAATCCCGGGGGTCAGAAACTTTTGGATATACTGTGTGAGCTGATGATACATTTGCATCATTGATCGGAGAAACACGATCTTCGAATAACTCCTCATCAGATTTTTGCGATTGTGTATTATCCTTGGAAGTATCTTCTTCCAGTGTAATTCCCCTAGAAGTTGGTACTTTTGCATCAGTCTGTAACTCATCAACATTTTCGCCCTGGTCCTCGTCTGAAATTCTCATCCGTAAGAGTAGCTGGATCTGGTGGTGCTATATAAACGGCTTCTATGCAGTCATTAATTTCATCAAGTTCGCCAAAAGCTATGTAAATTGCTTGACAGTAAGCCAATTCTCATGGATGGGAGCAAGATCTCTGCAATAACAAAACAATTTTGTTAATATCATTTTTACAACACCCTGTATAACAATACTTTGAAATAAAGGTATTTTAAATGCTCTACAATGAAAATAAAACATGTATACCGAAATTTTAGGGACAAAAACGCGAAAAATGCTTACAATAAAGCCTATCGTTACATACCATTTTGAAAAAAAAAATTACAACTTGTGATACATCGTTAAAAAGTGAATTTCAAGCTCTATTCAAATATGTAAAAATATATGCAGGGTTGTATTTGAAATTCTTACGTCATGCTCACTTCCGGTCAAACAGGAGGTGATATTCATTTGTTTTTTAGTGGAAAATCTGAGTTTTCATAAACCTTATCTTCAGCCAAAATTTCAAATTTTTCCTTAAAAAAACATTTGAATGGTGCACTGTTAAACGATTTCGTTGACACCCGGTATATGTAACAGCGGATAAACTGCAGCAATACTTGGAGCTATTCGACATTGATCCTATGGGCGAGAACACTATAAGAGCCGGACAAGACCTAATTGATTCCTTAGCAGAGAACAAGAGAGAGAGATGGATTAAACTAATCGAGAACTTGACATTAGTAGAAGTAGCTATAAAACCTGGAGACGGTTGCAGCGCCTTAGCAATGATCCAACTCACACAACGCAGTTTGCCAACGTCTCAGCAATTCAAATAGCAAGACAGCTCATGGAAAACGGTAAGCCCGAGCACCGAATTCCCAAAGCCGAAACGAGGATCCTTAGGAAACCGGAAGAGGAAACAGCAACTCTCTCTAGTACATTCACAATGGAGGAACTAAATGCAGCTATCAACAAATGTAAAATATGTAAAGCAGGGGGTCTGGATGACCTTCGCACGGAGCAAATAAAACATTTTGGGGCAAGGCAATGGCTGCTGGAAATGTTCAACAATTGCCTAGAATCTAGTCAAATATCAAGTATATGGCGAAAAGCCAAGGGTATAGCAATCCTTAAACCAGGTAAGGAACCTGGTGACACTAAGAACCACCGACCCATCTCCCTCTTGTGTCATATCTACAAAATTTTCGAGATGATCATACACAACCGGTTAGCAGAAGTTATAGAACCCCTCCTCATTCCTTCCGCCCTGGAAAATTCTGCACCACACAGGCGCTCAATCTGACGCAGTTCATTGAGGATGGGTACCAAAAGCGCAAAGTTACAGGAGCCGTCTTTATAGATTTAACGGCAGCATACGACACTATTGACCTTCGGATGTTATAGCGGAAATTCTACGAGATAACCAAATATTTTAAGCTCACAAACATCATAAGGAGCTTGCTCCAGAATTGTATGTTCTATGTGGATTTCCAGGGAAAGCAGAGTAGGTGGCGAAACCAAAAGAACGGTCTACCACAGGGCAGCGTGCTGGCTCCCACCCTATTTAATATATATACTAACGACCAACCGCTTCCCATCGATACTAATAGCTACATCTACGCTGATGACCGAGCAATAGCTGCGCAAGTGGGAGGAACAACATCCTAAGGAAGATATCAAGTAGCTCTTGGGGTGCTAGTCCAAGCGTCGTCAAAACCACCGCATTGGCCCTCCGGGGAATATGCCTGCCCATTGTGGTATAAGTCAGTACACGCCAAACCAGTTGATGTTGCGCTGAATGTGAGTTGCAGACTTATTACAGGACGCCTGAAACCCACCCCCTTTGATAGAGTTTACCATCTGGCGGGGGTAGCCCCGCCTGCTGTCCGAAGAGAAGCTGCAGCCTATAAGAAAATACTTAAATCGTCAACTTCTGAGCGGCACCCTCTATATTGCCTGCAACCAGCATGCCAGAGACTAAAGTCAAGAAATAGCTTCCTAACAGCCACCGCAGACTTCCAGGGACAAACGAACAAGTCTAGGATCGATTTTTGGGAGGCCACCAAAGATCAACATTGGATGACTCCATCCGAAAACCTAGCTGCTGGGAGTGAGGAGAGTTGGGAGACCTGGAAATCTCTGAATAGACTCCGAACCGGAACTGAAAGATCTAGGGTCACCCTGTACAAATGGGGATACCCAGTGACCTCCACCCTATGCGATTGTGGCGACCCTCAGACGACTCCACACATGTACGAATGCCCGTTGTGTCCCACCCAATGCACCCACGAAGATCTGATGTCAGCTCTACCAAGCGCAATCGACGTCGCCCAATACTGGGCAAGGCATACTTAGTATAATTAATTTAACAATATCTGTATACCTTACTGCTTGTTTACCTCTATGGATTGTAATTTGTATATTTGTAAGATGCTTCTGCCTCGAATATAATAATAAATAGGAAAAACTACAAATTAATGTAGTTTAGGTTTACCAAATTTGGTAAATTTAGGAAAAATGTGAAATATTTTGTGAGTAAATACTGACTAGTAGGACAATCCTTAACTGAGAAAATACAAATGGAATCAGAACTCCAATTATCATGTAATTTATTAAAATTATAATTTTATTGTATTCAACCTTCTAGTCACTTCAAAATATTTCAGCATTGGCTTAAAATGTTGTGAATCGGAAAACGGCATCTAATGCATTTAACCTTTCTCTAATTTACCCGGCTTTGTATCCCTTCTAGCTTATTGAGGAGCCTGTTAAGTTACGGCAAAATGCAGATAGATTTACAGGGCAGCCCATTAAGGAAAGGTAATAGGTTCCATAATACGATTGGTTGGAATGTGAGTTCAATTAATTTCTGTTAGGCAATTAATATTTAAAAGTTCCATCATAGAACAGTAAATATTCATGTGTTCTTGTTGATAAACAAATATCAGATACTGGAGTTCAGTTAAAATATATTCTATTTACAACATATTCCACGTTTAAATATTTATGAAATTAAATAAAAGTGGCACGTGAATGCACTAAGTGAAACTGTCTTGTATTGCATAAATTTCCCAGATATAAATATTCTAAGGCTATAAATTATAAAAGGCGGCCCCTATATCAAATTCTTGCCAGTCCAACATGCTACCTTAAAAATGCATTTTAGACGTGCAGCGCGACTTCGACGCAAAAACAAAAAACAATACTTAACACTTTTGCGACATTAATAAATTTACTTACGTTTAATACTTTAATTTCTGTTTCGCACGAAACGTCGTGTTTCGTTTTTTTTTTTGTTTCAGTCCGTTTGTTTGCTGAAGGCGTCAGAATTATTAATGGATCTGGGAAACAGTATACATATTGGAGCTACAACTTAGTGTTCACTAATTACAACACAGCATACTATCCGCTAAATTAGACTCTAGAAATTCAAGTTGCTTAATTAACTATCAAATTATTTTGATACCGATTTTTCTGCAATCATGCATGTTGATTTGGAAAAATGTTATGAACCCAACACATCATAGACAGAAAAAATTGAACATTATTTCATATAAGAATGTTTAAGAAATTAAGTCCTCATTGTATGTACAAGACAAACATAATCATAATCTAATCTGATGTTATGGCCGAATAAGCTACCTCAGCTCAGACTCAGCTGAGCACACTTTCTTCGTGTGCAAGAAGTGGGAGTAGCTAAGGGATAATCTCGCACAAGACGTCGGGGGGTTTCATCCCAGAAACAGTCATCGGGAAGATGACAGAGAAGAAGGAGGTCTGGGATGCCGTATGCACCTTCGTGTTGAGAATACTCAAAGATAAGGAAGCCAACAGAGAATGGGAAGGAGAAGATTAAGCCCAAAACCACAGAGAAGCCTATGACTTAGGCGAGAACAGAAACAGGAAAGGAGAGAAGCCTATGACGAGGCAAGAAAAAGGGACACCCTGAAGTAATACTTAACAGGAGTTCCGGGGTGATTCTAAGACGAGAAAGTAGGGAAAGGGTTTTAGTGGGTCGGCTAGCCGGAGTCCCACACAAGCTAGGGCGCTCGAACACCAATAAAGAAAGACGGTGCATAGATAAGCATTTCCTAAACCCTACTTCAAAAAAAAAATAATAAAAAACCTCCAGGTGCAATAAAAATTGGGTTATTTTCATTCCACTCACTTTTTCCATCCATTTCAACTGGATGGATGCCCTTAGGGCACCGCAAGACGGAGACAACATAAGGCAAGACCTAAAAAATCTTGAATTTAGTTTAGGACTGTTTGTTTGGTATTCAGGATCAAGACCAAGACACTTCTAGTTGGGTCTTGGCAATGGTGTTAATAGGATATTCTGTTTTATTTCTGGTCTTATTTAGAGAAGAAAATACGTTAGTGTGTTGATAAATAGTAAAACTATTCATTTGCATAATGATAAACTCTAGGAGGAAGAAGCATTAAAACATATAGCATTTGATTTTGAATTTCAAGACAAAAGCAAGAATATCGTAAGTATTGCAAGATCCTAGAGGAAACTAATGAGAAATATATAAAATTCAATGTAAGTTAACAAAACTATAAACTATTTGTATATATACGAAAAGTCTTGGTTCCTTTCATTGCCCTTATTTCGATACTTGGGTCTTCTTCATCTAAGTCTTCTTGCCTGATGAATTTGCAGCCATAGTTATAACGAAATCGAAAATAAGTTTGAGATTAGAATCAAGACAAAACCAGCTTCGACCTAATTTCGAGTGCCCAATCTTGGCTTGTCTCCAAAAAAGCTAATCTTGGTTTTGCCTTAACTTTAAGTCTTGGGTTTGTCTTAATTCTCCCAGGATCCCTGGGATACACCAATGGGATGAATGTATTATTGTTGTCTTGTTTAACGAGACTAAACAGTTTGGGCAATATTTCACCCTTAGACCAAGACAAGATCTTGAATATAAATTCCTTCCTATTGATCATGTCTTGGTCGCGAGACCCAAAAAAATAAATTAGTCTTCGTTTTGCTTGTATTTCTAAGACTAGCCTTGAATCTTACAAAACCATAGCGGTATAAACATCAAAGCTAATTCGCAAAACTAAAAAATATTTGAAAAATATTGTTTCATTCTCAATACCAAGGAAGTAATAAAAGGTTTGGTTCCATTCATTATCTTGGTCTTGATACTTGAGTGGTCTGGCCTTTATTTTCAAAATCAAGACAAAACTGGGACTAAGCTTCACCCTTGGAGCTAATATGAGAAGTATGTACATTGTAAAGTTAGTTAGTAAAACTGAAAAGGAGTTAGAGAAATATCATTTCTCTGTCAAGGCATAGACAAGACCAAAGATTTTGATGGCTTTGACATAACTTCGAAACACAATCTTGATTTTACTTTTGAACAGAAAGTCGTGTCTTTAGCTTTTTTTGACTTGCATGGGTTCAAAATAGAAAATATTGCCTTAATTTTTAAGACAATATCTACTAGATGTCTTACTTTTGAAGCACCAAAGGAGTTTTCTGCCTTGATTTTCAAATTAAAGCAAGGATCAATTTCGAGTCTTCTAAAGTTCTTTGAATAAACTTGTAAAAATATTGCTTCACTTTCAAGTGTTCCCTTTGAAAGATCTTGGTTTTTGTGGTCTTGACTTTGTTTTGGTCCTCACCCAAGTCAGTCATGCTCTTATCTAAACTTCCAAAATACCTCCAAGGCTATCATTTAGTCTTGCCAAACCCTAGAAGATACCGTTTGGGAGGTAAGTATTTTGCAAAATATTGTTCACTTTCTAGACTAAAACAAATCCAAATATCTTCGTCCCTTCGTCTTTTGTTAGATATCAAGTCTTAGTTGTTATCGAAAAAAACTATTGTTGCATTGTTTTGGTTTGAAGTATCCTTGCCATAGGAGACTTCAATGTACTCTTCAAAAAAGGTATTTAACAGTAGTTTTGATAAAGACAAAGTAAGTAATTATATAGGCTGCTTGTATGTCATTTTCATATGAAGGTCATACGGAAGGTGGAATTCACTGGTAGTGGTTGATGGATATTCCCTCACTCATACAGCTACTTAGCTGACCGCTGACCCTGACTAGTGCTACCTACGCCATGTGAAGCTGCACGTCACGCAATATGGGTCAACATCAGTGCGACAAAAAGGGTCATACACTGGCAAGAATGAATCTTGAGAAATTCTCTAGGCTAGAGGTAGACCGGGCGATGAAAGGACCCTAGTTTAAATAGAACATTTTAACTATCTAATAGAGAAACATAAAGTTATAAGTACCTTTTGAAAAGGGTTATTTCACTTTACATAATATACCTACTTTTGTGAGAAGATTTTGCCGATATTACGTGAAAATATTAATGGTAGGGTGCTTGCCAATTTATCAAATGATAAATTATTAAGATGGTCAACACTACAATGATAATTTAAAAAAAATTTATTTTCCTTCCCAATACGTTCATCGGTCGAATGGAAAGACCACTCGGCATCAATCACAACATTGACAACCACACTTCAATTGCCAAAAGATATCCTTGACATCCGTCAAGAGAACGTTCGAAAATGAGAGATGACCACAGAAAACTTCGGAGCTGTACCGGCGATACCGGTTGGGTACGTTCCCAGATATTCCAAAGTATGAAATAGTTAATGTTACAAATTTCAAGATATACATTCTAAGTTTAGCAACATAATATTGATATTGGTCTTGAAAAAAGTGAAAATTTGGTTCTGTTTTGAATTTAAAGGTAGAAAGTAACTAGTGTAGTCCTGATTATCAAGGTTAAGTAAAGGCTAGTCTTCAGTCTTTCGAAGCTCTTAAAGATACTTATGAGAATATTGTTTTATTCTTAAGATCCTTTCTTAAGAATCTTCTTATTTTAGTCTTGATTTTCTTGTGATCTTTGGGCCTAAGTATTGCTCTTAAAAAGTTAGTACTTATTTTATCCTAGGAGACACCAATAGCGAGTATGTACTTTTCGAAATATGGTTTCACTCACAAGCCCAAGAATAGTCCAGATTCTTGGTAACATCGTTTTGGTCTAGAAATAAATACTAGTCATACTTACTTACAAAGATAAAAAATAGTTTCAGAAATATTAATTAACTTTCGAGACCAACCTAAGGCCAAAAATCATGATTCCTTTATCTTCGTTTAGAGATCGAAATCATGGTGTTGCTATTCAAGAAAAAAAACCAGTATTATTACTCTTTAGATTTAGTATTCTTTAATACTTTTTGCCAGACCAAAGTAGGAACAAGAACCTTGATTCCTTTATCTTGGTCTAGAGACTCAAGTCTTGGACTCGCTTTAAAATTTTTTTTTCATGACTGTTTTTGTATCTTGAGAAAGCCTTGGTAATATGATGAGCATGTACATTACGGATTTAGTTAGCAGAACTAAAAATAGTTTCATAAATATTAGTTTCATTCTCAAAGCCAAGCCAAAACCAAAAATATTGATTCCTTCAGCGTGGCCTAGTAGCCAAAGTTTCGTTATTATTATTGAAAAAAAAATGAGTATCGGCTTTGTTTTGATTTCCAATACCAGCTCTGAGTCTTGAGAGACCCTAGGAGATAGAAGGAGTAAAATACTCTTAATTATTCTTGTTGAGCAAAACTAGAAATAACATGAAAAATATTGTTCCGCTCTCAAGGCCAAGATAAGATCAGGATCTTGATCCCTTCATTCTGGTTTTGTTTTGGTAGTGAGGTCCAACTTTTGAAAAAAAATGAGTCTTTGTCTTGTCATGGTTTTCAAAACAAGACTGAGATTTGCTTTGAATCTTATAAAATTGTACAGAGTCAGCTAGGGAAACAAAATGAGATTTAGAGAATATTCTATCCCCATGATCAGGACAAGAGCAAGAGCTTCGTACCTTTATCTTGGTTTAGGGACCAGTGCATATTGGTCCTTGGCCTTGCCTTCATTTTCCAGGTTTATAGTATAAGCTGAGTGCAGAAAAAAAACTGAAGAGTCTAATATACGAGTCTAATACACGGTTAAAATGGAGTCTCAAAACATCTTGACAATGAAGACCAGAATCGCTGAGGGACTGAAAAATTCCTATGATTTATTAAACAACGAGAAAAATAAACGAATGCTTTTTCCTATAAGCAAGACCCCTTTTCCCAGAATATTCTTGTCAGTTTTTAAACACGAATGGTATTCGTTGGAAAATGTACCGAATATATTGTCACGATTAGTTATCCGTGACGCCATGTCTTGGATGGTGTGCAGGTTATATAGCTCAGATTATGAATCGATCTACGTCAGGTGAAAAGAGATAATAAAGAAGGCTCTTCGGTAAAACAATAACAACGTCTATTGGTCAAAGAATTAATGAGTTTACACTACACCCGATTATCAAAACACGCATGTCCTTTCGGCTGAAGTATGTTTTGAATTGTTAATAAGTCTTAGTCCCCGTATTATAAGAAACTTCTTTACGAGCGGTGCTGTGTTTTAATTTGTGGTTAGGTTTGGTTATTTCATCAGATAATTATTTAAGATTCTTACTTTATCTTAATTTTACTCAGCACTCTAAGGTACTATAACTATTTAACTTTAAAAATCACTTGACTTAGAATTTTGACAGATCTATCGTAGATTCGACTTTAGTACTTTTTCGACGGGTATCCCCCAAGAATTACGTTCCTGTGAACTGCACGTCCCGAGTTGGGTCTGAAGATTAGGATATGGTTAGAGCTCCAACTACGTCCCTGTGGACTGCAGTATGTGAGAGCGGAATAGGTGAGAGACAAAAGCATATCGGACTGATGGTCCGCTTGGGTATTTGCAGCGCAAAATCTACTGATCATTGTAACTTTTAGATTCATAATTGCCTACGCTGTCCACTCGTGTTGTTTATAATTTATATTGAATGTTTACCTAATATTTTTCAAGTTCAAGTTCAAACTTAGGACATTGAACATAGCTTACACAAATGACTTTGACATAATCGCAGATCAATATTCAATATTGGCGTCATCATACGTGAATTTTCAGCTTGCTTTGGAATTTTCACTTATCAATTCTGGGAAAATACTACACTCTTTTATACATGAGGTAAATGTTCAGCAAAACCCTGTACTTGTACTTTTCCTGCCTCTATATTTATGATTTTTCACAACATTTCGATGCTAAGTATCTGCGTCACATATCAAATAAAATCTTGTGCTCCGTTTATTTGAAATAATTGTAAATGCAAGTAAAGTCAAGGCGCAGAACTTCACACCAAAATCTGTGATGTTATATTGCATACAGACTTGGATGTCATAACAGTTCGCAGATGTCATAGCGTGTACGGAATTTTTATGTGCGAATATAATAACTTACGCCGGTCTCGCCTCTGTTTACGTAGCTGTAACATCGTTAAGTGCCATTACATTGTCACTTATGTTTTATAGTATTATTGGCAAGCTAAGTTTATTTTAAAATAAAATTGGGTAAGGTAAAAATATCCTTGTATGAATATTTTTTACAGCTTCTTTTCTTCTATATTATCTTAGTTGACTTTTTCAATACAAACCGAGTTGTTACTATGGCTTAGATTTCCAATAAATTTCCCAACTTAAAACGTCTTTTCAGCCAATCCCGGCAATGACATACGAAATATTAGAACCAAACACTCAATTGCTAAACTAGAAGCTTTAGATGACAAACAAAGCGTTTATTAATATAGTCATTCACCTAATATAATGTTTGCACATCTGTAATTAAAATACCTTTACTGCCGGATATGTATTCAGTTAGTCTGCACACTACTTCCTATATACATACAGCTTATTTGAGCGTAATGAACGTTTATTAGATTGTGCATACCGTTAATGAATTTCATTAGAGCCCGGGTAATAACTTTAAATTTACGTCTGTTTTGTGTTTACTGTCTGGAGTAGAACTCACGTCTGCGAAACACACTTCGAAAGCATATTAGACGTTTATTTCTGTTGTAAACAAATGTTCTAACAAGCATGAGAACTATCAGGCTGTTACTATTGATAAGGTTAAAAAAAAGGTAATAGCGCTATCGACGAAAGAAAATATAGAAATAACGTGTATCGAGATCTATAACGCTCCGGAATGCATTTTCAAAAGTCTAATATATCGACTAGCCCCGTCCATGTTTGTTCTAATAATATTATATATTAATAATTCTGGAAGATAATTATTATGCTTATTATCCAAATATTAAACGCATACATACACATTCAACAAATTTTAGTATAAAAGAGTGCGCAAATCGAGTAAACGACAACTTTGGGCCAGTTCATAGTACTTCAACGACAAACGCTTACTAGTAACAAGGTCAAACCCTCCAGTCTTGGTCCAGTTCAGTACCTCAACGACAAACGCTTACTGGCATCAAGTTCACACCTCAGCTCTTGGTCCAGTTCGTAGTATCTCAACGGCAAAAGCTTACTGGCATCAAGGGCAGAACCCCCGTTCATCCAGAGCCAAAATTGTAGCTTTTTGGGAAAGGCCCTGGGTGATCTGCTTAAAATACGTTAGTTAAAAGTAAAAAAGTCAGTTAAGTCTAATCAAGTTCAGCATACCGATATAAAGTTAACATAGTAAATCTCTTAAATTCAACACGAATTAAAAGTGCTTTCAAGGAAACCTTAAATTAGCATCGCAACCTATTTCAAGGAAATCCGGATAGCTCACGTCTAACCAGTCCGCAACGAATTATTGTCATGCGCCTCAAGTTTTTCTGGTAAATTATACTTAATCTGACCATCAATAGATGTACGTTTGTTTCGAAACCATTTGAGCTTTTGTCCCCCATCGTCATCTGAGCTACGCTATGAGAGCACAGATAATTGCACCAAGCAGCTAATTTCTCTGTGACATTATTTTTCAAATGTCTGTAGAAGCGATATTTTTTGAACTGTTTTCAGCTCAGAGTACCACCATCTGGTGAGCATCGAGCGTAATATTCCAAAAATATAATGCAATTTATGAACAATATGCTGTAACGGTATGTTCTTATTTGATTCACGTTGATAAGGGCAAAGTAAAAAAAAGAAAATTTTTGCATTTTATATTTGGACCAACCAAAGTCTCGATATCGATACAATGCAGTCCTATTAATGGGTCATCGGTTATCAGTTAGCCTACTCACTTGGCCTAATGTTGCCTATGATGTTGCTGACAGTAGTTTCCTTTTCGTTTCGGCCACAATTACACAAAAATCGACCATCTTCTTCTTCTGAAGTCTTTGTGTGCCACTGTTATTGTATAAAGCTCTATTTTACTGTATCCTATTTTGTTGGTTTGAACCAACCATGGTCTTGATTTCGATGCGACGCAACATTACTCGAGAACCATTCGATTCGATCCATATTATTGAAAACTAGACGTTTTCTCCTTTTCTTCACGGTTCTATTTGTCAACTGCTGGATGAAAATTTACCCCATGCTGTGTTGAGTTTGAATCAGCCATGTGCTTGGAAACCAACCATTTTTCCTCGTCATCTTTCGCAGCCTATTATCAAAAATCGGTGGCCATGTACTTCTTCTTGGTCAGACTGTATTTTAAGTCTAGCGTTTTCAGTTCGCATTCTACTATCTAAAAAATTCAGAGGTATTTTTTATCGCGTCGCTCACTGTTTTGCGATTTAATGTAGCAATTCAATAACTGATATCTTGATATTTCGAGTTTTCATCTGTTCTCCTGACATATTTTCTTATGATGTCGCTGAATTTTTCCCATTTCCCGTTACTTAAAAATCAATCGTTTCTGTTGGGGAAACACCTCAACATGTGTATTAACTTGCATTTTTCACCGTATAGTTTGGTGATTACACCCTGTATGTCCGTAGTATGAATGAGCCATAATTAAACCCAACTAGATTTATTTTACCCCAGGTAAACAGTAAATTTGTGCATTTAAAGCATTGTATTTCAGTTACTCCTTAGTCCGAACCTAGATTGTCGGTATAATAGATTCCGTTATACGCAACAGCAAGTTGTCACTTCGTCAAGAAAATCGTTATTAATCGTTCTCATTATAATATATCTTTGTCTCCGTCAGTGTTATGTAAACAACAATATGTCAAATAAAGAAGAACATGCTACCACCCCTCTCAAATGCATCAGCTCCCGCGCATTTCCCCGCTTTATCTCTCCCTGCAGCGCCGGTAGAGAAAATTCATTTTAGTGCCTTAACTGCCTTACAAACGCCCACCCGTGAAACAACGGTCCACTCGCCGCTCTGTTTGAATTTGGCGCCAAAAACAACAGCCCCTGTCGCTGCTCTGTTTGACTCCAAGATATTTAGTGGTTTTTCTCATTTGTTTGCACAGATATTTAGAAAATATCTGGTGTACTCTAATTTAAGTTTAATTGAAGTTGAAGAAGTGTAGTACAATCGTTCACTCGAAAAGCAGCTAGAAAGTTGTAGCTCCGTTGGCGCCAAAATCTTTTGGACCATTTTCTCATATTGTTTGCAGATATTTAGGAAATATTTGCTGTAACTCTGTTCTTTTTGTCCAAGCTTGGATAGAGAACTCCTTTGGGAGTTTTAACGCATTTTTTTGAGACAATGCAGCTCGTAGCGTCCCTTTTGAAGATAGAAGAAGGTAAAATGTCGGATAGAAATTTGTAAGTAGACAAATCTATTCCTCTACTCGACTTTCGAGTCAAATTTCGAAGTATTACATCCCTGGTAAAGTTAAGTTGAGAGAATCGAAGAAGACGTAATGCACAAGGTATTTAGTGTGAATGGAAAGGCAGTCAGTTGAAATTTTGAATTAACAGAAAGCTCAATTAAATTCAGTAAAGAAAGAAGTTCTTGTTAAATTTAAATAATCAAGACGTTTTGTTAGATATTTAATAATAGTTAACCATATGTAAAGTACCTATTTAGTGTTATGCGTGAAAGGATGAATGCTTGAAAGTAGTTAGAAGTCATTGTATATATTTATCATATTTAATGCAAATTAATTCTTGCATTATTAAAGTACGTAATACCTAGAATACATGTTTCAATTCACACCCTTTGAATAAAACCCCTACTACCTTATTTTAATAAAGTCGACTAGTTAAAGTGGTCAATTACAAAGTTAATTACCAACCCCACCTTTGTGGTCATAAATGGCTAAGAAATAATTGTTTATACCGACCAGTTACTTCTTTCTTCTCCAAACCGCTATTTTATAAAAACTTCGTTTATTACAATGTGTTCTGAACTAGGTATAATATCGATATAATATAGGTCGCCCAGCACTAATTGTCAACCATCGATTTACTTGATCGACTTTAATGTTTTTTCTATTGCGATTTTAAGCTACGATGGGTCAGATATTGACTTTACAGGTCGCAGTATTGTAAAAAGAAGCACACAAGATCAAATTAACACATTTCTAGTTGTAAATCTGGAACTCACAAATAAATTGTATAGCGAATACAATAGAAAATAGCGAACTAATTTTTCCTTTATACTTCATAGGGTATGCGCAGGGGTAACTTAATTCAGATTCAAAAAACATTTCTTGTGCATTACATATGATCACAAAACAATATACAAAAGACACAAAAGAACTAGGTACACTTACAATAGCGGTATCAAAACTTAGCCCTAAAGTAATGCTACAATCTAACAATACGCGATAAAAGGTGAAAACAAAAAAAACTGTGTTCAAAACTTACAAGAACAGAAAAGACACTAACAAAATCAAAATAGTTTAAAATTAAAACTTTGTACACCATCCAGAACCTCTTGCTTCAGCTTTCTCTTAATGCCCGACTTAGAACTTGGACCAGGAAGCAAAAAAAAGACGAGGTTGTAAGCGAATGCAGCCAAGAAAGAAAAGCTCGCTGTATAAGCTGCACCACGATGCCGAGGAATATCCAGATTTAAGTCAACGTGCCGAAGTTGCCTCGCATGCAAATCACTCCGTCGCACCAGTTTCTCAAAAAGATACCTCGGAGCATGCAAATTCAAAACAGAAAAGACAAACACACAAAATGAATTAACCTCATTTTATCCAATTTAAAAAATTTCAATTTGCTAATAAATGGAGTAACGGGGGAGAAACGTGGAACATTTGCAATGAAACGAATACAGTGACTCTGCATCCTCTGAAATTTGTTCCGACATTCCTTTGTCAAGCAGGAACCATAAACCGCAGCAGCGTAGTAAAAATGTGGGAACACCAAAGAGTTAACAAGCATCTTCTTTATGTCTCTGTCCAAAAAACGTTTAAATATATAAAGTTGTTTCAAGCTTAGATATGCCCTACGACAAACCTCAGATGCACGTTTTCAAATTTAACCTTGGAATCGATGAATACTCCCAAGTTCTTAATACAATCAGACGATCCGATTGCACGACCACCATTCCTCAAGTCCAATCCGTCAGATTCTCAAAGAGAACGACTCGATCCTATCAACCTTTGTTGACTTTTATTGGCGTTCAATACAAGACTATTATATTTCGCCCAAAAGAATATTGAAGATAAATCCCTGTTAATATCGTCACAGGCACTACTTTTGACAGGAGGAAGAAAGCTCAGAAATAATTGAATGCCATGGCCATGAGCATAAAAATGTATGTTACAAGTTTTGGGACAAATTACAGGTCAGTAATTGCATTCAAGAACAGCAGAGGCCCCAACACCGATCCTTGAGAGACATCAGAGTTTGTTACTCCAAAATCTGACACCAAACGCCCGCCATAGGAATCCAAAACAACCCTCTGGTTACGTCCATGAAGATAATCACTAAACCAGGCATGAATGGAGCCGCCAATACCATAGCACTTAAGCTTAGCCAGCAGACAATCAAATTATACCGAATCAAAAGCCCTTGACATATCAAGGGAGATAAGTGAAGTTATTTTCTGATTGTCCATGGCAAACAAGTAGTCGTCAACAATGTGTGACAGAGCAGTAACTCTTCCAAATCCCCTGCAAAATCCGGACTGAGTATCAGGCAATACACCACTTTCATTTAAGAAGTCTGAAAGTTGCTCGTGTAATACTGCTTCAGCAATCTTCACGGGAACTGACAAAAGGCTTATGGGTCTAAGTCTAAGTCACTCATGCTACCTATCGGAACAGAAGGCTTCTTTGCAATCGGTCTCACTGAGGACAGTTTCCATGCAGCTGGGAATGTATTGAAATTAAAGACTCATTAATGATATGAGTCAGTGGTGCTGCCACCTGATCAAAAGAAAGTTGAAGCATTTGCGCCGAATTCCCATCAACACCACAGGTGTGAGGATTTAGTTTTAAGATTAAAGATTTAATTTGATCAACAGTACTTAGACTGAAATTGAAACAAAAGTCATTAAAATCAAGGAAAGTGCCGATATAGTTCTCATCAGTGAAATAACAAGTACCGAGTCAATAAAGTGGGAGTTAATTTCATTTGGGCTGAAAAGTTCGCTTGGGACTGATGATATTTTGTGAGAACCAGAGACTTTCCACCTACGCAAATGGACCAAAGCTGCCTGGAGCCATTAGAGGAAATCTAATTGTTTCAGAAAAATAAGTCCGCTCCTCTACTTTAACTGCACGATTAAAATAATTCCTCAAGCTGCAGAAATATTCTCTGTGAGCTTGATTACGCGATCTTTTAAAGCGAAGCCATGCTCTCCTCTTGAGTGCATGGTTGTCTGTTCTTTTTAGAATTGTAATTAACACAAATAAATTGAGCATGCTAATTGAAGTTGCAATAGTTTGTCAGTAAAGAAAGCTACCTTATCGTTAATGTAATTCATATAATTAATAGGATAAATACACAAATAATATGGTTTGCGGAAGCATCGAGAATTCAAGCAAATTTAAACGAAGTTAAAGCTATAATTTGTAGCTTTAACGATAAAAAGCTGCCGATCTAGATGGTGTTACTAATAAGGCCATTAGAAAAATGCCATATCAATCAATTTCTATGTTATTATCCAAGCTATATTCCATCTTTGTCATGGAAAAGGGTCAAAATTATAGTTATACATTAGAGCGGAACAACCTTCAACTTCCTGACAATTACGAATCATAAGTCTTCGCTTTAATGTTTCAAAAACTGCAGAAAGAATCATTCTTTTCCGTTTTAATTATTTTACAAGTGACAAAAACATGCCCCCATTGGTACAATTTGGGTTAAGAGTCGACTATTTCATGGCCTATCAAACGACCAGACAAGCTACAAATTTCTTCAAGGGTTTCCACGCTTGGTATCATACTGGAGCTCTATTTTTTAACATATCTAAAGCTTTTCATAAGATGTGGCATAACGGTCTTATTGTTATAGAAATCAGACTGGGAGTTCCCGACAAATTTCGGATACTGGTCGACTCTTTTTATTGTTGTATATTTTTCTCAGTCTATACTGATGGAGAACAATCCAGTTCTTAGCCCATTCAAGCAGGGATTTCTATTATAACCACGTCTTTTCAATTTATCCACACACCACATTCCAACGCCACAGGTGAGATATATATCTCTTTGTAAATTATACTGTTTTAACTAATCGTATACCAAGCCCGAGATATATAGAAAAATGAAATTCAGCGCAACATTAACTCTTTGGAAAAATAATTTAAATCCCAGCAAAGGTCAGGCGATATTCCTTACCAAGTCCCTATTCACAGTTCCAGATGTACGTCTCATGGTATCTAAAATACTTATTCCTCATCATAGTTTTCAATTATTTCTGAATTTTACAACATAATTATTATTGATCCCTTCAAAAGAGCTGTGGCTTCAGATAACTCCTTAATAAAATTTTTACATATTTCAGCTAATCCTAAACAAAAGTATACTTATCCACCTAACTGGCTAGATCCTCCCTAACTTTCTAGTTTCATTCTCTTTCTCCCTCGCTTTCCCGATTTGCGCAGCCTAAATATTGAATATGCAATATTCCCCCTCAATGTGCTTTCAAAAATAATCCAAAAACAATAAACAAAATTTGACACACGCAAAACATACAACTTAACAATAATGAAATAATTAGAGATGGTGTTTGGTGTATGTGATGTGAGGGCTGAACCACGTTTTTGGTTTATGTTTTTAAAATAGAATTATGCGAACCCCCTTTTCAGAAATGTGACTTGTAACTTGTGAAATTATGATGTGACCATTGTCTGTCTATAGGTGTTGTTTGTTTCTCTATGTTCTTCGGTTCCACTGACAAGTGACACTGATGATGGCTTAGGCCGAAAGCGCTCTGTAACGCTTCTATAGGAAGGCCTTTTGGATTAAAAGTATTGCATGGAATACAAAATATGTTTCATTTAGTATGTTTCGTACATGCACACAGCTTTTCCTCTTCATTTAAAATGATATTTGTCATGCATATATTTAGTGCGCTTCTGAAAAATATGATTATCTGGTTTATTGCTCTTTTGTTATCATTATTAACAGTAATAGGCATTGTGTCATTTAAGAAAGCTCAATACCATTTATGACAAATATTTCAGTACATAGTGATTTCAAATATAATGATTTTTTTAGCTTCGTATATAGCGAATACATTCAGCTGCTGTTGAACTTAAAGCTATGATTCTTTGTCTTTGACATTCCCATGACACGGGCCCTTCAGGACCCGTATTCTCGAGTCATTGGAATATTTCTCACGTTGGAAGAGAAGGTGTAATAGGGATGTAACCGTATCGATTTGCATTCGATGGAGGCAACCTCGTATTTGAAGAATACAATACACAGCTATTAAGTTCTCTTTTTTAACCTTTTCACGTGGCGTGGGAGCTGTTTCAATGACATAATAAAATAACAAAATATTGTTCCAGTATTGTCACCAGGCATGGTAAACATGTAATTTTGCCACCCCACTATAGGGTCTACAAGGTCTAAGTGAATTAATTAAAGTTTATTTGGCGCAACTCCTTTATCTTTCTTAAATTGGAAGACTTTCTAGCTTGTTTGCCTTTGAAGCAACTCTCAAGGTTTTTATTTTCGATATACAATAATTGCTAAACCATTTTTAAGCAAATCTAGACTGTGATGATTGAGATGTCCTAAGCACATACGCCACAGCATCTGAAAATCTTGCAATTTTGCTATATTCACAAGCTCTCTCACAATAATCAACTTATATAGACGATCAACATTAGTTGCAGTAGCTACAGGTTCTCCCTCAATGCTGCATTCACCTTCATCATATATTTTGCCTCCTTGTGAGTGAAAATGCATACAATGTTCTTTTGAGACAAATAAATTCACATATGAAAAGTTTACTGAAAGGTTTTAAACATATTTAATTTAAGAAACGTTCATTTCAGTACCATCTGACTTTAACTTTACAACACAATTTCCGGTTTCATTCCCATTAAGTTTTGAGTTATTTACTACAAAAACATCCTGCTCCGAATCTTCATTTGTTAGATTCGAGAGAAGATCTCTATTTTCAATCATGTGGGATGAAGCACCACTATCAATGAAGGAGTCATGAATAACGTATAGTGTAGGCCGAGAAGTCTTCTCGGGTGTAGGACTTTAACGGTCGAAATACGCGCAATGTACCAGATACCTGAAAGGAGACCTATGTGATGCAGAAAATGTTGCTGCTTTTAACTATAGAACTGAAAAGAGAAAATAAAGGGAAAGACATGACACTTGAATCAGAAAATGAGTCTTGGACCGTTAAGCTGTCAAAAAAGTTAAATGAATCAATATCATTATTTGAGCTAAAACTAAACCAAATTAATCTGACCAATTATCCTTCATAGTGAATGGTGACAGAGTGTCCAAAGACTCTAACTCATATTCACAATTCAGTAGATACATTCTATAAAGAACAAAAATGAATAAAAATAATTTACTGAAACTTCCGATTTGAACTTCCCAATAACCTTTCCTCAAACAAGCTCATGACAAATTCCTTTGTACGATTATTACGTCGTCATAAAAAATTTACAATACAAATCGTGTAGCATGATTTGGTTATAAACTACGTCAATTTAGAGCAATTTGATAAACAAGCAGACAGAAACCGGTCATCTGGTTTTCCTTACAGCGTTAAGACCGCTTTACATTAAACGTATTTTATTTCGCATCAGATAAATTATCCTCATTATATTGGCTCTAGAAAATACTATTTTATGTTTGTCTATGAAATGTCTAAAGGGGTTAAATTGCGTTTTTACTACATGCTAACGGTTACTTGCATATATTTTTTGTTATAATGTTAGTTAGACCATTTTCTAGAATATCGTGAAGAGGTCCATACTTCATAAATTTAGAAGGTTAAAAATGAGTAAAAATTCACCTTTTAATCATATCGTATAGAAATCCTTCAGAAGACGCAGTTATATTTTCACGCACAGTTAACCATAAACGATACGAAATAATTCGTACCTTACTTAAAACTTAGTTCCATCACTGATGCGTCTTGTCAAAAAATATACCGCAAAGTGTAAACGGAGCTTAATTTTTATGGAAACTTAACGTTCTTTAAATCTGCGTGTTGTCGTAAAGGGAATTTAAAACTGACGGATGCATTATTTATCCGCGATTTCAATCAGGCTGGCTCAATTATGCCAATCAATGGCAAATTGCTCTCGAGCGCTTGTTTGCCGTCTATTGCAATCTCGGCCTGTTTTCTAAACAAATAGAAAAGAAATTCAGTTAATTGTTAATTTTCGTTAGTTCTGAAGCAGGGATAAGGAGTTTGTCTTAATCGAGAGGCTTTGCTTAATGCCTCACTTAAAGCTTTTAATAACCTACATCATAATAATTCCTTCTGGTCTGGGTTTAGAAACAGCAGGCCTGTTAATCGTTTATGTTTAACGATTTGCCACACCAATGGTTAAATACTATCTAAAACTATCAAATAATTTAGGAAAGCTTTTAAAGCATGGTGAAACACATGAGCTCCAGTCGGAATTGCATATCTTGTAGTGGAATCTAAATGTTCTTATTGTTTCAGATTAGAGCATCATTTCTGGTTTGAGTCTAGTAACAGCAGGCCAGTTGATGGCATATGTCTAACGTTTTGCAGTACTAACTGTTTGTTCGATCCAAGTACTCTGATGCTCTTGTAATAAATTATTTAGTAAGAGGCTTCTCTTAATTATTTAGGGTCTTGCCAAAGCCATATTATTATCTAACATTTTAATAATTCAGTCGGAGTAAGGATCATATAGTGAAATCCAAATAGGGGTAACAGCATAACTTCACGTTAGAATATAATAATAATAATTAATTAATTAATTTACAAACAATAGACCACTTGGCCCTCGGCGTTCAACATTTAGCCACACTTGTTTGCATGAGTCAAATGCCATCTGCAATTTACAGATATGTTCAACGCAGATGATCCACTAAGCTGCTGTTTCTACACCCAGACCAGAGGGAACTCTGTAGCTTGAAACGATAAGACTAAATGTTCTACTAAATCGTGTCTTATTGTTATTTTGTTGGTATGGTGGAAGAAGGGCCTGAGGCAAGGAGGATGGTAACTCGCCCCCAGCGGAAGAATACCTACTAAAACTCCACCATTCGCAGGGGAAATTACTCTACGGTTACAATCCTTACGGTTTGTTTTACCATTGTCTCTTGAATAAGCCAGAATTCCTCTTAATCCCTGACTCTGGAGAGTGTCTCTCATTTAGGTCATCTAATTGTCAAGATCGCGATTAGTGTCAAATCGGTGAGTGCCATGACAGCTGGTCCTCCGAGGGCAACTGGTCTCGTAACATTCTGAAAATATCCTTCGATACTTTGTGGTAAGTCCTGTGCTGCTGTTCTTCTTTCTGAGGGTGATTCACAATTCTTCGGTAGGGTAGTTGCCAAATGTAAGTGCATGAACTTTGAAAGAACTCTCCATTGTATATCTCGTTGTAACTGACTTCGGAATAAACTAGCGGACGTTTGCAGTTATCCTCAACACTATATTATATGTTTGTATCAGTCTCTTAATCTGGTTCTTACACATCCAACCCCACGTGGTGGAAGAGTATGCCAGTTGGGTCCTGGTGACAGCTTAGATGCATCATAAATATGCAATTTTTATTTCATGTTGCAAGTTACAATTAAAATTAATTAATTTAATCATTTTCTTGCTTACTTTTACATACAATTTCTCAATAAAATTAGTTTAATTAAAATTCCTAGAAATGGTCATCATCTTGTAGGTTTGCTCGGCTTAACTCTGGTTAGTGCGGGATTGTTTGGGTTAGTTTGCATTCCTGCGACGAAAATACATTTATTTTCCCAAGAGTGCGGCGATATTGGCGTTTTTTAAGTCGCATTATTTGAAAATACCTAGAAACGATATTCGTAAACTTTTTATAATTTATTGGGACAAAAAGCAGATCAATTGTTACTCTATATTCAACGGTTTACTACAATAACTTGCAACCATTCAAAAACTGCTTGAGACTAATAGAAAAGTTGGACCTCGAGGATCAACTGGCCTGTTATTATTGGACCCAGGTTAGAGGAATCGCTCTAATTTGATGCAATAAGAACATTTGCATTCCACTAGTGTGCATAACGATGATGGAATCTCGTAAAGTTTGCTTCTAAAGATTTCAGTATTAACACATTTGCAGCAATTATGTCATGGTATAAGTTGTTGAAAATTCGTTCTAAACTAGCCTTCTGCTAACAGACATTACTGAAATTTCCATTTTCCACAGATAACGACAAATACATATTTTCTAGTGAAGGGACTATTCGAATACAAATAATCGAAGTATTCGATTCTGGCTTGCATTCGAATGCATTCGATTCTCAACGAAGTATTCGAATACCAGAAATATTCGAATGCGCTAAAATAACAACGAATTCGAATGCTGGTTGAATCGAAATGAAATTTGAATCGGCACAATTCGCGTCAAATGCGATTATAATATATGCGGTAGTCGTCAGGTATGACATACATATTTTTGCAATATGCAGAATATAAGGAGTTTTGGGAATTCAAATTTAAATTATTAAAAAATAATGATTTATTAGTAAATCTTTAATAAACTTTCACATAATATCTAAACAAAACAACTTTTTAACCAATATGTTATTTTTTAACCGTGAATGCTTTCGCTAATATTTGTAAAAGATTTTGCTCTTATGCTTAAATGTATCAAGAATGAAGACATTAAGATCAAACAATCCAGAATCAGACAATTTGTAAATTTGAATTCGAGAAAGAGACTTCGAAGTCACTCGAAATCTCGAGAGGTTGAATCGCTAATTGAAATATTCGGGATATCGCGACTAATCCAAATAATTCGATTCTTTGTATTCGAATGATCATTTGATTCTCAAAAGTATTCGAATGCAAGATATTCGATTCTAAAAATCATCAGATTTTCCATTATTTTCCTCTATTGTGGTTGTTGTTTATAGACTATTTTCATCAAAAATAATAATTATACAATTGATGCCACACCTGATTTCCAAGGCCAAAATTTTATAGAGAGAATGGGAATCGTGTTTCATTTATAAATGTTGTTTTCTAATGTTCCATAGCTAGTGTATCTTCTTCAGTAGGCCTTAAAGTAGCCGTCCAGATGATCTTTTGTATCCAAAGTCTTGCTGTTTGCGCTTGTATACCACCTGAAACTGTGATATATATATTTAAAATATGGAATCATCTGTCCTGCCATTTCTAGACTCAGGCCAGTAAGAACAGTCTTACCCAGAATATGGATTTTACTACAGGCTGATGCGATATTTGGAGTGGATATTTTGTTTAGCTTTTGGAATCCAACATTTTTTTTTCAAATAAGCGTAATCATACCCTGTAGAATTAGTATTTGTGGTATAAACACACAAACAATAGTGAAAAAGGAAGTGTATTAAGAAAGAAAGAACAAAGATCAACCAAAAAAAATACTTTTGATGAAATTTAATGAAACAGTTGGACTTTTCTGCCAAGCAAAGTCCGAATTGGTAACTGGAAGAGTGTCTTCTGGTACGGTGGGGCTATGAATAGATACAAACAAACAAAAGTTTTATATTTGTTTGAGGCAATTTCTGAACTTTTTCTGCCTTTTTAGGACTGCATAGATCAGCACCGATAAATCCTGCCGCTGCAGCCAGTCTCGAATATTTTAAATTTAGGCATAAAGTGGATGTCCGATATTTAAATATAATAAAAAATTTTACGATGTACAAATCCAAAATGTGTCAACACAACCTCTGGCACCATGTCGTAGATTTTCAATTTTATTTTTATAGAGAAAGGAATATGTTTGATTGATCCACATAGTCCATACAAACTTTATCATATTTTACAAATTGTAAGCATACATTGAGCTAAACCACCTTTCTGTTCTCTAGAAACAGTTTGAACATCATTTGAACCATGAAAATCGCCCGTAAAATACAGGTTTATTATCCATTCATTTCACATAAAATATTTCTTCTTTGCTTATTTTCCAAACACTAGTTTCTCTTGCCATTTCATTGTTATTATTTCCTATGTCTTTTGGCCCTTGCTTTCGTTTTCTATTATTGTTCTAAAAGCACAAATGTTTCCTTCAACAGATCACGTATCAGAGGAAAAGTAGAGAAAAAGTTTTCATAAAATGCCTACAACTGGACGTGTCAAATCTTTTGCAACTCTGGAACCTAAGCTGTCTCCCACTTTATCAGATTTTCCTTTATAAACTTGAAACTGTGACCCATATCCAGAATGATCTACACGTATTCAGATATTATATTCCTTTTTGAGCGGTTTTAGAGGCATATGCTGACGGAACCCGATTCTGCCCTTGAATTTCACCATTGACTTATTGATACTTTGATGTTTATTAGGTTCATAACACCTCAAATAAGTTTACGGAAGAATGTCAATCACTGGTCGAAATTTAAACAACTTATCAAATTCTGCTTCGCCTTGTTAAGGTTGAAGCGAATTGTCATTTAAATGCATATTGCTCAAAATCCAGTCAAAATGATCATGAGAGGTGCACGGAAAACAATGGGGTTCCTGCATCGAAGAGGACCCATAGCCCCTACGGCGTGGCTTTTTTGAAAGGTTCATCATTAGACTTATACCAAGGAAATATCTCATTTCTTGTACATTTGCTGGAAGAAACCGATCGACATGTCTCTGTGCTGCATATGAATTTGTGTAATAAACCGGAATGTATTTTAATGAGGTCTGAGGTAAACAAGCAAAGAGAAGTAATGGTGGTTGATTCAATATCATCAGGATTACTGGGCCAATATCTTAAGAGAACAGATAGTGTTGTTTATTAGCAAAATTTGCAACGTCATCGTCAGTCCATTCAACAGGTTTTTCGCAAAGTTTATCTTCACTATTAAATTGTAAATTTCTACAACTGCATGTCGTAGTTGCCATAGTATGTCTGTTAGAATTATTGTCATCACTAATGTTCTCTGGGGAGGTGATATTTTCCATCATCGTCGTCAAGCTCCTCGAGATCGTCTGTAGATGAAGCTTTTGAACTAAACGAATCCACATCTGAGGGAAGTTTGTCCAAGAAGTATGTCCCATGTGGAGATATTTGTATAAGTCCTAGGCCTACCACAAATTTGTCTACCCTATAGCATAACCCCACTAAACGTTGCATTCAGATTCGACCTAACTTCATAATTTGTAATATTAAACAAATATAAGAGGTAAAAAAACTTACCCCTTAATCATTCACAATAAACAGACAAAAACATATATGTGGTATTTTTATGGTATGGTATTTTTATGGAACCATAACTGCAAAGGGTAGTGGTGGTAACTTGAAAAATTTGCTATCAACTATTCCAATTGTTGCAAACGAATTCTCAACATGTATCGCAATTCTGCCATTGTCTAAAACATTTGATCATATATGTCCTAAGGTTTGACATACTGACCAAAACTATTGAATAAGTTGAACACAGCTGACCTGCTATTAATGGATCTGGGCTAAAGGGAACCTTCTAATTTCGGAAATCAGCCGTCGAATACCTGATCTGTAGACATTCTTTTGCTTATTTATAGTTATTTTAGGATCCTGTGTGTTTTATTATATTGAAAAGTAAGTTAGTTTAAATTCTATTCCTATCATGTCGCTCATATAAATACTCCTACGTTTCATTTTCCACTTCGGAACAAATTTTACTCTTATTAATTATTTATTCATTTCTGTATCCTTTCTTAAGAAATTTATTTATCTGACCGATCAATTTTACACCCAACATTTACTTTTCTGATCGACGCTCGTTTGTCTCGCTGACACATTAAAATACTGATTCTACCGATTATACGAGAGATATACCATTAGGAGCTCTTCTACATATTTAATAGGACAGGTGGTTTAACTATGACGGCTTATCATTAAAACGGGGTTTTAAGGGCCAGTTTGTAAGGGTTGAAGTATTTAATTTATGCTTTATCACTAGTCGATCGTTTTACCGAGAATCTATTACGGTAAAAATTGCCTGCATTCGGTTACGGTCAGATAAAATTTCAAAACTTCTATACGGTGTGTCTATTTAAATTAATGCAGTAAATAAAAAATAAATGATGACCGCTGTTTTTATAATAATTAATTAGAAATTTTTAGTTGCAAAGTCTAGCCATTTAGGTACTAATCACTAATAATTCATCGAATCCAAACTTATTCAAGTGTTTTTAGATGTTTCTTTTTCGAATTGACAGCACTGTTCGTCGTGATAGTCAATTTGACAGCTTACAGCTGACTTGTGCTCGGTAGGATTTGCCATTTCAATATGTCCAACGCTTGCAAATTGTGCAAATTTCTTTCGAAAATAATGATTCAGTTCAAGAGACTTTTGGTGCACTACGTCCATTTTACGGTCGACATAATCGACCATCCAATCAACTATGAATCGTTTTTGCACGATGTAATGTACTTTACTTGATAATATGCATATGCATTGCGCACCAAAAAAGTTGTAGCTGCCGTGGAACGTAGTATTGAAGAGTACTCGAATGAGCTAATTTACTATCGTCCATAGCAATTGGAACTGTGTCAGTCCACCTTATGGAAGATTTTGTGTCGTGGTTTACGAACTTGCAAGATATAGCGCGTGCGTGATCATCATGTACGTCGAAAACAAGATTGCATTAATTAATTTTTCACTGAATAGCTACGTGAACAAGCAAAATTGCCGGATTTGGATTGAAGAAAAGCTAGTTGTCTTCATTGAGTCGCAGTTACATCTACAAAACTCACTGTCTAGTGTGCTTTATGGGCTGGTGGAATCATTGGTCCGTATTTCGTCAAAGATCATTCCGGCCAGATCGTTACAGTGAATCGAGAGCACTTTAGATTCATCATTTCTGAGGTTTATGTGGAAGCGCTTTGGTTCCAACAAGACCATATGGTATCATATGCCACATAGTGCGCGACACAATCAATTTATTGCAGGAAGCATTGGATAACCGCATAATTTTGCGTAATGGACCTGTGAATTGGCGCTTACGATCATGTGATATCACTGATATCACACCTATAGATTATTTCCTGTGGGGGATAAGTGAAGTCACTAGTTTACGCCGATAAACCACAAACAATGAACCACTGGCTATTCACTGCGTTATTGCCGATATATGGTACCAGATGATCGTCAAATGTACTTCCAGATTACGCCACACCAATGGTTTATCGTCAACATTTTCCCATGCTACGATTTTCTTCCTAAAATAGGGTTCATGAAACCTGGGAAGTCGTAGTAATCTAGTCTAGTAGGAGCAATATGAACCATGTTTAATGATACAGCGTTTTACTTCAACATAGGTATTTGGACATTGACGTCTGTTCAAAACCCAATAATCAGCAATTATTCAAGTGGTGAAATTTTCAATTTTATTTCAACTTATCGATCTCGACTTCATGCCAATGTCAGATTTTGCGCGGATAAAGGCATTTAACTCTATGAAACGCCAAAGGAAAGTCAATATAAATAATTGTCTGGCCACGTATCCCCATCTAGACAACGTAAAAAATATGTTCTGACTAATAGGAAGAGTGCTGATGACTAGGGTAGCTGAAAGTACCCGAAGAGATCACAGAGCAGGTACAAATACTCACCAGCTAGTAGTATTTACCTATTTAGTTACTTCTTTGTGCGTGTGCCTGTACGATATAGACATGGAAATTGTCATTTTAAATAGTGTTTTTAGTACTATTATTTTGGTTGCGCATAAATGATGCTATTCCAATCCTGTGTCAACACACTGAGATATTTCTGGTACATATATGGTGAAGTGACCCTGAAAGCCCAACGAAAGGTTTAATGTCCACTTCTAACAAAAGCTTACGAGTTATATTTTGATTTCAAAGTTGAAAATCAAGATAAAGCTTTGGCTCCCAAAATTTGGTGTAATACTTGCTCTAGAATCCTAACGAGCTGGATAAATGTTACTCACAAGACCATAAAACTAGGACTACCAATGATTTGGCGAGAACCCTCATTATTCCTATTTCTGCTTAACAAAAATCGCTTCTGGTAAAAGCAAACATAATATTGAATATCCTAATATTCCTTCGGTCATTAGATTCATGCCTCATGATATTTCAAGCATGCTTGTTTTTAAGTCTCCAGAAAAATACAAAATAGGCCTAGAATCGAATGAACTAGACGATTTTATCTCAAAAGCTGGCACAAGTTTTCAGGAGAAAGACGACTGCGCATGTAGTAGCAGTTAGCAGACCAATTTTATATCTCAGGAAGAGCTCAACAATCTTATTCCTGATTTACACCTTCCCAAAAGAAAGGCAGGGCTCCTCTAATCCTGTCTGCAGCAGCGAAATCTCCTACAACATGGGATGAACATTCCTACGTATCAGAAAAGGGAGTCTAAGCTGACAGTATTTTTTGACATGGACAGTGACTTGGTTTTCTGTCACGATATTCCAGGTTTTATGATCAAACTTGACGACTGTTTATTGATTGTTCAAAAGACAAGTCTAATGAGCCAGTTTCCGGCGCCCATATGCATGAAAACTCTGTTATTTCAGAAATGATTTGAGAAATGAAGCGAGTTTTTGCCAGAAGGTTATTGTAGTTCTTAGTGACATAATGTCATTAAAATTATTAAAAATAAATAGCATTTTTTAACAACTTCTTATTCTCAGTAAATGGAAGTCATCAGATTATTCGTACTACATCAGGAACTTGAAATTTCTAAATACGAACCTAAAAGCTTCCAATATCCATTATATATCACATTTATTGACAAGTAATCAGATCAAGGGCCTCTCTTAAGAGTTAATCAATCGGATATAAAGTATTTTCGTTTCTGTCTAGATCAGTATTTTAATAGGAATTATCTGTATTTGATGGAGTACCGATACGGTATGTATATATTGGGTTCCTGAAAAATTTAATAAATAGTCAAGAAAACGTTAAAGCCCTGATGAATCCAAATAAAAATATGTTAAAGTCAATTAATAAAGGAGATAGAACTACTGTAAAAAGAGCAATTTGGATTCACATTTTGACTACTCAAAACGTTACCAATTTCCCTGAAACAAACTAACCACGTTTAAATAATTCAGCTCTATTGGCTTACTATTCTAAAAGAACTAAATATATTATATCTACCAGCTCCGAACGATTTCACCAATATTTTGTAAATTTTGGATTAACTGAGGTACCAACGTGTTGTACTATGCCCCAACCAAATCATTACAAAGTAGTGCTAAACACAGTTTGAAATATCAGACTGCATTGACGCATAGACAGATAGGCAACCAAACTATATATTTCCCACTTTGGAGGGTGACAATCAAATAATTTCCTAATTAGATCAAAACTGACAAGAATATCCCGCATAGGTGACACATGAATAAAGCAGAAATAAATCGGAAACGGTCCCATCGACAATGCACAAAGGGCATGCGGTGCCCTTGAAGTTTTCACGGACACATCCCGGACCGGCAGATAAAAGAGCCCTGCCCGCCCTTGTGTCTCTTTACCCCCATTTATATGAATCTCGCCTTTTAACATCAAGAAATCCGTGTGACAGCGAGTCTCGACAAATAATATCGTACGGGCAAAAAACTGCCCGATGGGTAATTCTGCAAAAACAATTCTTCAGACATAATTCACCGATCAAAACTTTGCTTTGTTATATACCTCATTTCTCATTTTTATAGGCCACCTTCTCACTTTATTTGCGTCTATGCTATAGGGTAACCTTTTTTTCTCCTTTATGTTTTTCGTAACCATCCTCTAGATCTTAGTCTTTGTGATCCTCATGAAACATATTATATTGACACAAATCTTGAAATCTGCTGTGAATGAATAAACATCAAAATGACCAATCAAAGCAAGGATATTAAACGGCAATAACTGCTGCAGTAAGCTATAATATCAATTTATACAAAATAGTAAAATACTAACCCAATGCTATTGACAAGGTTTAAGAAGTATCGAGTTTAAAACACTCTATATACGTGGTGGCAACTTTAATTAAGCTAATCAATCCTAGTTATGATTATATTTAAAGGATAATTTCCCATCGCAATAAAGCGAGGAGGTGGTGGCGACAGTAGTCAGAGGCTGCCCCTAGTAGTAGACAAATTATTGCAGGAAATGAATGAGGCTATGATTTTCACTCAACCCTATACTAGTTATCTGGTCATCATTATTGATGACCGGAATATGGGTGACATAAGGATACTCATGTAACGAGAACTCCACCTGATGATAGTTCGTATTTAATGATGATGCCAGAAGGAAGGGCTCAGGGTGAATCCAGCACAGGCCGAACAAGTACTCGTTACGAGAAAGCGTAGAGCGGTACGCAGACGGCCACGGCTAGGGCTCAGTTAGACAGAGTTTAGAGACTCGCCTGCATGGGAATCTCAGGTGCTATGAGGATGGCATCCGCGAGTGCTTTTGAGAAACTGACTGGTTTGCCATTCCCCCACCTATACCTGTCACGAGAGGCCTTGAGGTCTGCATACATACTGAAAGGTACTGGTTGCCTAAGGGAAATTATAAGCTCAAGGGACACATCAAAATCTGGAGAAGGGCGGCAAGTGAATGCCCCAAACTTTTAATGAGAATGAACAGCATACTACCTACCTACCATCAGATCAAGTATGCCTCTCAGATTTTATATTTTAGATAGAGGAGCTTGGTTGGTGGGTTCGCAGCCCACGTATCCGGTACACGGTCGGATGGTGGTACTGGAGCGAGCATGTATGGAGAAACTGCAGGGACAAGACTTGTTTTCGTCCTTGGGAACTATGCAACCGTGCTTCAGGCCAAATTGTATGCGATCCTCAAATGCGGGCATGAGAATGAGTCAAGAGCTTTCAGAGGCTAGGATATCTACATTTCCTCGAACAGCTTTTTGGACCTTAAGCCTGATAATGTCATCTTGCGCTGGTGTCTGGGTGTAGAAATGTTTGGGGGGCCTTGTCCAAGCATTATAGGGTCAGTCGTTTCCCGGGACCCTCGAATGTCCTCGGAAACGAGGAGGCTGATCGTTGGCACGACAAGGTTCCGCAATGCGTTCACTGGGACCCGAACCTGTACGAGATGTGTCCTACAATATGGCCGATGCTCTCTTAGGAAATGAAGTGAATAAGCAACCCAAGGATCTGTGAGGGATTACTCCAAAAATCAGACAGTCTGGCCTATTCTTGGAAGACCCAGCGCTGTGTAGGTCGAGGGCATTTCTGGCTCTGAAGAGAGAGAATATGCGGCTTGTGACAGTATTCCTCACAGAGCATTACCGCTTGAATATCCATTTGCACCTGCTGCGTGGAATGTGCAGCGTTGTCTAGAGTAAGAGAGGTGCACTTAGAAAGCTGCTTGATGAATCCGAAGGACATAAAAAAGATTCAAGTTGTGTACTTTCGCTAGGGAGGCCAAGCTACGAGACTGAATTGGTATATGAATGGACTCGAATAGGCCTATACTGATGATCTATGTGCATGCCATCTGCCGGCTGCATTTTTAAAATTGATTCATTCAAATTTTAGATAATTTTCAGACAAAATTTGAAAAATAAATGTTTAAGTTTAGGGTTTAACATTGTACTAAATATACTTACGCTTTTATGAAAAAAGTGAACCAGCATGTCCAGTTAGTCATTTAATTGATGTTATATATACCTTGAAGGACTTCAGATAAATATTTGCAAGCTATACACCCAATAGCACTAAATTTTTAACTCTATTTAGCTACATAAATCGTTAAAATAACTCGGCAATTTCATAATGTTGTAATAATTCTAAAAGGCTTTAGTATATTTAAGCCAAAGATAGTATGTATTTTATTACTACAGTTATTCACCTGACGTTTTACAACTGAATGTACTAAATTTGATATTGTTTCCAATTATTTGCGAAAAGTAGCAAAATAATAAGGGTATCTTAGAAAGGTCGAGGAAAAATAAATTAATTATTCCCGGGACTATCACGGGAAGACTAGGATGTTTCATAATAATTATTCAATTGATGATTGAATGCTCTGATTTTGACGATTTCGTTCTAATATTTTCAAAAAAAAAACAAGGGAAAACTACTTTTATCCTATAGTGGTGGAAGGAAATGTTATTTTACAATTCTCAGATAAAGCCCCAGGCCCGCCTAAAGCAAACGGTAATTTTGCATGTGTATGGGAGACAACCTGTCAAAAAAGGCAGAAAATAAAGGGATGTTTGTGCCTCTTTATGATTTTTCAAAAGAGGATTTGCTATGGCTGGTTCATGATGTTTCTTTGCCAGAACACAAACACCATATATGCAAGCATTTCATAATAATCTGTCTCTTTGATAACAGTGGAGCAAAATATTTTATTAGCTGTTCAGGATGAGAAGGAAAACAATAGTTCGCTTTTCTCTATGTGCAAAAAAGTAACATTTTCTCGCTTTAAATATAGAAAGAGAGAAGAAAGTAGCTTTTCGCAATTCTGGAAGAATACCTCAAACATGCCTAATATATGCGGTTGCTTTGCATATATATGTATGGGAAAATACTTGTCCAAACCAGATGCAGCAAGGATAATAGAAGGGTGTTTGTGTCTATTTGTTACTTTTTAATATTATTAAGCTTGGTTCCTGGTCGGAATATAAGTCCCGTAAATGGAAACAGCTCAGAGTGATATTACCAAATTAAAAAAATGAGTGTGCTTGTGCGCCACACACCAGAAGTGAAATTTCATCCGCGCACAACAGAACAAATTTCTACTTCCGATCGCCTCGCCATATTAAATATTTTGTTTGCGTAACACATTCACCAGCTTACTCTCCAAGCGCCTAAAGGTGTTTCACTTCAAAAAGAGAAGGAAAACCATAATTTGCACATCTATATATATATTAGGAAAAACTAAATTATTCCCCTTGAATCAGCAAGAAGTTCATAGATATTGTCACGAATACCAAACCAGGTGATGCCAGGCCTTGGATGGCGTGCAGGTTATGTAGCCCAGATTAGTGATCGATCTATGTCAGATGAGAACAGATAATAAATAAGGCAATTCGGTAAAACAGTAACAATGTCTATTGGTCAAATACTTTAAGAGTTTACACTGTACTCGGTTAAACACGCCTGCTCTTTGGTTGAGGTATGATTTGAATTGTTTATAGGTCTTGGTCCCTGTATTCTAATAAACTTCTTTAAGAGCGGTGTTGTGTTTTAAATTATGGTTAGGTTTGGTTACTTCATGAGATAGATATTTAAGTGTTCTTACGTGTTCTTAAGTGTTAATTTCACTCAACACCTTAAAGCACTGTGACTATTTAACTTTAAAAATCACTGGACTTAGAATTTTGACAGATCTATTGTAGATTCGACTTTAGGCAGGTATCCCCCAAGAAATGCCCTCCTGTGAGCTGCACTTCTTGAGTTGGTTTTGAGGATTAGGGCATCGGTAGAACAATCAAGCCACGTCCCTGTGGACTGCAGCAATATTAGAGCAGAATAGGTGAGAGAAAAACAGCTGTCGGACTGATAGTCCACTTGACTATTAATATAACAAAATCTGCTGACCATTGTAACTTTAAGATTCATAATTGCCTGCGCTGTTCACTCCCATTGTTTATAATTTATCTTATATGCTTACATTTTTTCAAGTTCAAGTTCAAACTTGGGACAGGGTGAGAGTTAATTAGTAGATTAAATTGTTTAGTTGTTCACATTATCTTTCCAATACAATTAATATTTGTATTTCAAAGAATGTCTCAGATGCGTCCAATCTATACGATGATTTTACATGCACGTGTATGGGGAGCCACCAGTCAAAAACAGCAAGAGCCGAAAACAATGGGGCATTTGTGTTTATCTACGACTTTTCAGAAGACAAACCCTTATGATCTTTCGTTGTCAAAGGGAACCACCATAAGTGCAACCGTTTACACATTGATTTACTGTAACGATGAAACCAAAATTAAATTTTGTCTCTCGGTAAAATAATGGAAATTTCTAGACGGTTGGGCGTAATTTAGAATAAAAAAAATACATATTTAAAATTATCGGAGAATGTCCCAGATGCGAGCAATGTATACGATCATTTTGTACGCATGCATATGGGAAAATACCTCTTGGAAGTAAAAAAATTATCATTTGTTTATGTTTTTCTGGGACTATTTCACACGAGGATTTTTCATGGTTATTTAATGACATAGAATAGAATAGAATACCTTTATTCAGGTTAATTACACAACTGTTTACAATCGTCAGCAATACAGTTCAAAGTCAATATTATTCTAGTAAAGAAGTAAGTCAGAATACAAAAAGAATTGACCAGAAATAACATAATCAGACAAAAACACAGCAAAGCATACCAAAAATGCACAAATACAACATCAACAACCCAAACTAACCCAAACTATGTTGGGGTTTGGAACCGTCGGCAAAATGCACTAAAACAGACTTTTATCTACAATACCGAAACATGTTTCCGTATTGTGGATAAAACTCTGTTTTAGTATCTTCATTTAACATATTAAAATCGACACATAAATATTCATTGAAATTATAGAAATAATTTAATTTTATGTTT
>MU182984.1:158117-177737 GCA_016904865.1 Pissodes strobi | reverse complement strand
GCAGAGTTTCACTGTTGTATTAATGTTTCTTTTTTATCTGAAAAATGTTCCTGTTTGTACAAAAAAAAGAACACTCAAAGGTTTTAGTAACCAATGTGTCTCCAAATCAGTTATGTTCCTCTACCCTCAATCTAAAACGAACCAATAATAATTGTATGAAAATACCAGAACGTCACTGCCAAACCGAACTTCCTACTAAAGAGTTTACCTGGATATTTCACACTTCCAAATGTATTTTTTACGACACGTTGTTTTCGGTTTCCTCACCGAAAGCACTTATGGAAATAAAAGCAGCTAATAACGGCTCAGTATAGCTGTTCTCGAGCATATAAAAATGCAAATTGTTTTCATAACTCTCGCTTATTGGGGATTTGCGGGGCACAAGCCGTAAGTTCTCCTGTTTGAATTCTGAGTTAGGAAAGTATGAGATTTCGAGGGTTTTGGTTGAAAATTTAAGGTAATTTGTTGGAAAATGTGAGGGTCAAATTATTACGGTTCGTATTATAACGAATTTAAAGTTTGTCCTATGGAGATCAGATATATAGTTTTTCACACCCTAATTTTCGTAAATGGTGTCTAATTATTTTTGTGTACTATGCCGAATGCACAACAAGTCCTTGCATATAGCACTTATGAATTTGATAACAGCTAAAATGTCAATAGCCTCCCAATTCAAAATCCGAGTATTTTCGTGGAATTCCACTTCAGCTTGATTTATTAATCGGTAACAAATATTATGTTCCAAAGTCATGCATAATTAATTAATTTATACAATATATTAAATCAAATTACACGTCTTTAAGAATTTATATAGTATTTTATGGTGCGTATAACAAGCCGTTAAAATTAAAGTTTGTGGCTATTTGATTGGTCATAATATTAACGCAAACGGTCTAAATTTACGTCTACTATAAACGGCTTGGTGATAAATTAACCATTACTTTTTCTTTAAGATAATTTTCTTATTAATTCGAACGTTCAAAAATTTGGACCCAATGGTTTCTCGTCTGCATTTTTTACATGCTACGATTTTTTTCCTAAATAGGGTCTATGAAACATGGAAAATCATGGCAATCCAGTCTAGTAGGAGCAATGTGAACCCTGTTTAATGATACAGCGTCTTACTTCGAGATAGGTATTTGAACATTTGAAAAGGGCTTCTAAGCTGGCAGTCATTTTTGCCATGGAAAATTACTTGGTTTACTGTCACGATATTCCAGGTTTAATGAGCGAGTTTGACTCTTCGTATAGAGTGGCGACTGTTTATTGATTCTTGGAAGACAAGTTGAAAGGCAGTGGTTAGCGCAATAACTAGCAGTTATTCAAAATTTTCAATTCAACTAATCCACCTCGACCTCATGCCAATTTCAGATTTTGCGCAGATAAAGGAAGTGGTATTCAACTCTATTAAATGCCAAAGAAAAATCAGTGTAAATTGTCTGGTCCGGTACCCGAATCTAGAGAACGCAGAAAATACGCTCTGACTAATAGCGGGAGTCCTGATGGCTCGGGCGGCTGAAAGTACCCGACGGGATGACAGAGCAGATACAAATATTCACCAGTTAGTAGTACGATATAGACTTGGTAATTGTCATAACTTTGATGGTGCATAAACGATGCCGATACAATCCTGTCAACAAACTGAACAACTTCTGATACATATGTGGTGAAGTAATCCTGAAAGCCCAACAAAAGATTTTATGCCCACTTTTAAGAAAAGCTTGCGAGTTTTATTTTGGTTTCAAAGTTGACGATCAAGATAAAGTTTCGGCCATCAAATTTTTTTACGATACTTGCTTTAGAACCCTAACGAGTTGGTCAAATGGTATTCCCAAGACTATGAAACATGGAATACTAATAATTTGGCGAGAACCTCACAATCACATTGATAATTCCAATTTTTACTTAATAAAAATTGCGTGGTTTTCTGGTAAAAGCAAACATAAAATTGAATATCCTAATATTCCCTCGGTCACTAGACCCGTCTCTCATGATGCCTCATGCATACCTGGCTCTCAAAGACTCGAAAAGTTGGCGCAAGCTTTCAGGAAGAAGACGAATGCGAATGCAGCAGCAAGCAGACTGATTTTATATCTTACGAAGAGCTCAACAATCTTGTTCGTGATTTGGATCTACCCAAAACAAAGGCATATCTTCTCGGATCCTGCCTGCAGCAGTGAAATCTCCTACAAGACGAAATGAATATTTCTGCGTATCAGAAAAGGGCTTCTAAGTTGGCAGTCATTTTTGCCTCGGAAAATTACTTGGTTTACTGTCACGATATTCGAGGTTTAATGAGCGAGTTTGACTCTTCGTATAGAGTGGCGACTGTTTATTGATTCTTGGAAGACAAGTTTAAAGGCAGTGGTTATTGTTTAATAGAAATCAACAACCCTGTGCGTCATGCTGTAAATATGAAAGAAACGTGCGTATATTACTTCAAAGCCTTAAGGACAAATGTTCTAAATGGAATAACTGTGCCGATTTAAAAGTTGTGGCACTACTTACAGGATTGCAGAGTGGCTGTACCAAATATTATTTTTTTTTGTAACCAACATTATGTAGTTTAGTCTTGTGTAGTAAGTCTTAGTTGAGCAGCAGAAAATCTATTTGCCTCTTCTGCATATAGAACTAAGCCTTACAATTTTTTTCTTAAATCCCTTAATAGAGAAGGAAATGCTAGTTTATTTGAAGGAGAAATTTTCCCGTTTAAGTTAGGCAAAGCTTAAATAAGGCATGTTGGTCGGTTCGCAAATACGAGAACTATTCAAGGACATAAATTTTGAAACTGCACCTTTAAAAACAGACAATAGAGCATGTGCTGCCTTTAAAATTATATTTAGCAACTTCCTATGCAATAAGAAATCGAATCATTATACAGAAGTAGTTGAAGAACTTATCTAATCTTACTAGGAGTTACCTACCTTGCAACATGTCACTTAGTTGCGTTTTCTTCACTAGTTTTTGGCATTATTTCTTGAAAATTTAGGTGCAGGTTCAGATGAACACGCTGGAAGATTCCATCAGAAAATCCCTCAAATGAAAAAGCGATACAGTGGAAAATGAACCTCAAACATATTGGCAGATTACTCAAACGTGAAACCGATCTCAGCCAATAGAAACGAAATAAGGCAACAAAATAATTTCTTTGATCATATCCCTTTTTAAGTCCAAAATAAAGTATACGTTGTAAAAAATATGGCTTCATTTTTGTAAAATTCGCTATATTTTTTATGGTTTGGTTTTCTTATATTTTATGTTCTTTTTCTCTTCTGTAAACATCTGTCGGTGACAGGTAGAACCCGCTATCATATTTGAAATCAGCACATTAAAATAAACTCAAATGAGTCAAAAAAATAGTAGGAAGCAACAAAAAGTGTCAAAATGGAGAACAGTGAATGCGTGGCGGAAGATCTTCCGCGAATGAACGCTATATGTAAAAACAGGCTGAGAAGCAGAAACTGCAACTAACTATATCAGATGTCTTATACTTTTAAGCAAATTAGTACAGACAAAATCTTATTCCAAAAAACATAATCTACGATATATGCCTAAATATGTTCAAGTACAGATTAGACATATTATTATTATCATTAGCAGTTTAAGTGGTATGATTCAAAACCCACTGCACTGAGGCTCGAGGTTTATTGTGCCCACCTTCGCCTTGTTCTATCTCATCATGCCCGTGCTCGCAATGAATTTGAGAACGCAGTCCAGCGGCGAGCCAGCGATCTCCTCAGTAGTCGCTTAGTAGATCCCGAAATGTAAATGTCCCAAATTAGCTAAAACCGGGCACCTACATAGTGTTTCGTCCTCTTCTGCGCAAAGCCTGCAATCAGGTTGCCACTCCAATCCCGTTTGGAGTGTCTGTTTAAAGTGCAGTGTCCCGTGAAGAGTCCCACAACCATTGTGAGCTGATACGTTACTCTGCAGTGTGCCGCTTGTACACCCAGGGAGTCAATAGAGCTAGAGTCCCACAACCATTGTGAGCTGATACGTTACTCTGCAGTGTGCAGCTTGTACATCCAGATAGTCAATACAGCTTTTCACTGCTCTAGATTATTGTTGGGGAAACTCCCCAACATGTGTATAACTTTCGTTTTTCACCGTACAGTTTGACCCTGCATGTCCGTAGTATAAATAAGCCATACTTAAACTCTGAATATATTTATTTCGCCCCAGGTGAACGGAAATTTGTACATTCAAAATATTGTAATGCAGTTACACCTTGGTCCGAACCTGGTCTGTCGGTATAACAGATTCCGTTACATGCAATCATCTCCGCTAAGTAAAATGACATTCCGTCAAGAAAATCGTTCTTAATCGTTCTCAATTTAATATATCCTTGTCTCAGTCAGTGTTATGTAAACAACAATATGTCAAAGGAAGAAAGAACATGCTTTTACCCTCTCAACTGAATCCGACCCGTATTTTCCTGCTTTATTTGCCCCTCCCGAGCGCGTAGGACAAATTAAATTTCAGTGCAGTTCTAACTCTCACTCAAACAACAGCTGATTTGTTGCTTGTTGCTTTTCGCGCCAAAGGTCAAACACTTTAGGCATTTTTCTAGTTTTGTTGGCACATATATTAGAGAATATCTGGTGCACCTTTGTTCTCTTTGCCCAAGCTTAGATTTCAGTGCAGTTCTAACTCTCACTCGAACAGCAGCTAAGTTGCTGCTTGTTTCTTTTCGAGCCAAAGGTCAAACCCTTTTAGGCATTTTTCTAGTTTTGTTGGCACAGACATTAGCGAATATCTGGTGCACCTCTGTTCTCTTTGTCCAAGCTTGGACAAAGAACTCTTTTGGGCGTTTTTGCAGTAGTTAATTGAAGAAAAAGATAGCGTCCCTTTTGGAAAGTTGAACGTAAAATGGCGGATTGACGTTGCTGGTCGAATAATTCCTGCAATTAAGGTGAAAGCTGGATTTTATGGTTTCCGTAAAACAAACAACCATTAAGTTTGAAAGTAAATAAGTAAAATCTCTCTCCGTTGAACATACAGGTAGAGTCATGGTTCAAAGTTACGATGTGTAAACGTTGCTAAGTTGGAGAAAACTAAAAGTATTAAATTAAGTAAGGACAGAAAACTTAGTTCAAATCACAAAATCAAGAACTTTCAGTAGATAGGTACTTTAAACATATCCTCTTTTGTAATCTTAGCTGTATGTGTGAAAGGACGAATGCTTGAAATTAATATAGAAAGTACTGTATATATGTATCATATTTAATGCAATTTACACCTGCATTATTAAAGTAGCTCAAAACGAATACATGTTTCAATTCATCCTATAGATATAATCTCACTACCCTACGGTAATACAGTTAATTAAAAGTGGTTAATTAATAAGTAAGATACCACCCCCTCTTTTATGGTTTTAAGCAATTATAAAAATTTATTTGTTTGTACGACCAATTATATTGTTGGTCTCATCAGGTTCTTCAGTGCTACCTGGCTATCTGTAAAGATGCAGATGAGTTTGTTGTAACTCTGATGATCTTGTCAGGAAAATTATTTAATGCTAATAACTTCCGTCTGAAACACGAATGCCCAGACTGATGTGGTGAGCGTCATCCACGCCGGACCGCGTGATTCTTGCTCCAGTTATACCTACATTGATTTTGGAACCGTTAGCAAACCATACGGCGCACTGCGTTTCCCTCAGTCATAGTGCATGAACGTCAGCCCCCGACCGGTATTTCTACTTGGAAGGGTTTGCAAAAGTCGTGCAACGACTGCACCGATAGTATGCAGTTCATCTCAATTTTATTGAAAATTATGGTGTATTGTCCCCTTCAACGAAAGATATCTTCATCACCATTTATTTTAAGACGATACGCCCTAACCGCCTTATCCTTAAATGCAAAGGAGGTAGTCCGAGCAGGGTCTCCATGGCTCTCGTGGGCGTTGAGCGCATCGCCCCGTTATCGCCAGGCATCCTAATTTGCTTGCAAATTTAACATAACTAAAAAAAAGTTTGAATTAGAATGGAGAAATGTAAATATTATCAGAATTTTGATATTAGCCAACGACCCCCTGATATGTCTTATCCTTTTACTCTTGCCTCTATGAATTATAACTTCGAAATTTCTCGGCTAAAAACTGTAAATTTCGTCTTTCGCCTTCGTTAAACTGTTCTCATTTCAACTGTTAGTTACTTCTAAGGAAACTAAGTCATCGCCAACCCAAATAGAGCTAAATATATCCATTAAGAAATCCGAGTGCCTGCCGACTCAAAATCAATATCAATTAATTTGAATTTAAGAAATGCGCTAGATATCATCTCTCGGTAAAGAAATCATTTAATAAAACCCGATGCTTCTGTCTCAATAGGTGTTCCAAATTGGTTTTTACCTGTCAAAGCGCCTACGCACCAAATATAATAAGCGAGAAATAATGGGCGAGAAGCACCGAGCAATATAGATTCCAATCTCGAATAATAAAGTGTCTGATTAATTATGTCAAAATATCTAATGGATCGCAGACGAAATTGTGGTCTTTATTTTTTACGTAAACGGCTATACTATTTGAGTATTTCCGTAAACTGTAAGACGCGGGCCAAGCGACGATATCGAGGGTTTCGTGGAAGCTTGACGAATGCAATAATATTTCACGTCAAGCCATTGGACTCCTGGCGGTGTTGTCAACTTTATATCGTATCGGCCTCTAGTGCAATATAACCATAGTTTGGGTTGGTTTGGGCATATTAAAGCGTTCTTCTCATTTAGTATTTCGATTTCCAAATTATTCTTACATCATTTGGTGTTGGTGGACATGGCCTTTTTAAGATTGTCCCCTCCAACGGCAACTTGAAAAGAGGCATATCATATCAAAAAATCCTGTTAACAAAGCTGTGAACATGAACATAACTTCTTTAGCACTCCATTTATATACGCAATTTCCTCCATATTTATTTCAACAAAAGTAAAGCCACGACGCTTTTTCTTGTATTTAAAAACATGTTTTTTTTCATAATTTTCAGCTCTATTTTGGCTGCCCTCAATAAACCATTTAGTGTTCTTTACCCATTACAGTCTTCTCCATGAGACAACATAGGTTAGTTTTCAGAACCTCCATATATCTGGGAGCTCTTGGATTTTTTCCTCTCAGCGTATGGAACCTTAGTCTTCGTAAGCCCTCGCAGTTTGGCAAAATATGTATTCTGCTGCTTCTTCTTCTTCCTCATAGTGCATGCACATTGGTTCTTCGGCCAGTCCAATCGTACTGATATGTTTGTTGAACCTACAGTGCCCTGTAGGAAGTCCGAATAATATTCTAGTAGTAGTTCTTTTCTGACTTAGGTAGTAGATATTCAGTGAAATTGGCGATAGTTTTTGATAAACTTTTAAGCCTGTCTCATTCCTGGTAAACTCGCATGTTTGCCTAAGCTCAATGATGTTGTTGTTTTTGGCGTGGTGGTAAACTTATAAAAGCTCTATTTGAAAAGTATGCCATCTGTTGACATTCCCATGACAAGATCGCTTTCCAACTGTTCATATAGCTTGTTGTAGTATTTCTTGTATATTCGGCTTATGAGTGTTTGACTTCTGGACAGTGTGCACGCGACTGATCTAACTTCGCCCTGAGCATATTAGGCGAAGTGGTGGCAGAACTTTCAATGCTGTTGTTGGAGTTGCTTGCATTTGAATGACACTAAGCCGACTTAACACTTCAGCATGTGTGTATTGTATTTGGATTTGCATTTCTTTATTGATACTTAAGCCATACAATATATGGATGTACAAGTCAAAGTCCTATATACTAAGTACATTGCATAACATTACATTATAAAAAACACTAATAGATTTACACCTAAACAAACTAAGATCAATAGGACATGTAGTCTCTTACAGAGTAAAATGCCCCATCCAACAGGATAGTCTTAACCGCATTTTTAAATTTATTCAGAGGAAGACTTCTAACCGACTGGGGAAGTTTATTAAAAAGCTTTTTCCCGACGTAAATGGGAGACCTTTCAAACCTTGCCAATCTATGAGAATCCAAGGTTAAAAGGTCTCCGTATCTTGTGAAATATGAGTGAAAATCACTACACGAGGGATAGTCATCAAGATTCAGCCTAGTAAACAATAAGGACCTAAAAATATAAATGCAAGGAAATGTCAGCATCTTATGCCTTTCAAAAATTGGCGTACAACTCTCCCCATTCGGCATTCCAAATATCAACCTGACAGCCCTCTTCTGGGCAATGAATATTCTACCGCTTTCAGCACAATCCCCCCAAAAAATGGCATCATAGTTTAAGTGGCAATATATCAACGAATAGTAAATATTCAGTTCTTCCTCTGTGTTAAAGGTATACTTCAATCTAGAAATTGCAAAGAAACTTGAGTTAATTTTAGATAGCACATGTTCGACATGTGCACCCCATGATAGAGTATCATCCAGATGGAGCCCTAAAAATTTTGTACAGCCGCTATGCTTCACAGAGTCAATTTCAACAATTGGCACATTAATACGAGATCTAAAGCCAATAAAAACAGTTTTATTATGATTTAGTATTAAGCCATTACTGTCACGCCACCTGTCAAACTGATCCGTAATACTTCCGACCTTCAGTCGGAGCTCCTCAGCAGTCTGTGCTGAGACCAACACCGTCGTGTCATCCGCGAACATAGTGACATAACCTCCGGTAACGTATTCAGTTATTTCATTTATAAACAGCAAGAACAATAACGGCTCCAGCACTGACCCCTGAGGCACACCGACCTAATACATATCTGAAAAAACACAACCAACTTTAACGCAAGTCATTTGCATAAAGCTTAACCAGAAGAAAGTTGATGTCCAAAGTATTAAAGGCTCGCGAAAGATCAAAGAAGACCCCGGCCACAAAAAAGCCCTAATCCAGTTTTTTGTAAACTGTCCCGAGAAAAATTGGCAGCCGCGGTCTCCGTCGATCTTCCTGCGAGAAACCCGTGCTGAGCCCTGTTGAGTATGCCATAGCCACGGGCAAAATCGACAACTCTGTTATATATCAGTCTCTCCATTTTCGATACAACATTTAGTATAGTTACCGGCCTATAATTCTAAGGACTTGTGGGATCTTGTTTTTTATAAATAGGTAAAACCACCCCAATTTTTAATTTACTAGGAAATTTTCCATTCTTATACATTAAATTAGACATATTAGCTAGTGGCTCATATATTTCATTTTGTATTGCTTTAAGCACCCTAATTGATATATTGTCTAGTCCGGAACTGTTCTTAACCCTGGCGTTCCTAATAACATCTATTACCTCAAGTCTATCCACATCTCTCCAAACAAAAGTGTTAGGTACACTTCTGGATGGTAACGTACACACCTGAGACTGATTAGTCCCAAATTTAACCCTCAACCTATTCCGAACGACAGTGGAAAAGTAGCTGCCAAAAACGCTGTCCACCCGTACACTGTCCTCAGTCAGTACACCGTCAACACATAAATATATAATGCTGGACTTACAAAACCTACCCAATGACCGATTAATAAGTTTCCAAATTGATCTTGGATTATTATGGCTTATTATCAATCATATTACTATAATATGCTATCTTACACCGCTTAACTAGCCTATTGTGATCCTTTTTCTTAACCCCGTAAAGTTTACTAATATTGCTATCACTGACCTGTTTCGATAACCAAAAGATATTTTTGAGCTCCCTGCCGCTTTCCACAACATCTGGAGAACTCCATTTACTAATGTGCCAATTCCTACTTGATTTTTTTCCCTATATGGGCAGTTTGCTTCGATAGCCCAATTTAAAATATATTGAGAATTCACAATATGCCCTGTCAACATCCGACCCATAACATACACAAATTAAAAGCAGAATAACTCCTGTACCCTATAGTAGATGTCTCCGAACCATTCGTGACCTCCCCAGCCGTATATTAGTCACCACACATATATGACATTGTTATTTTTACAGAATTTAGATAACATAGCTTGACATTTGATAAAAAAATATGTTAAGGTCTCCATTCGGAGTTCGATATATACAAAATACATAGATGTGTTTTTTTTTTTAGCCTGATTAGACATGCACACATTTCTATATGACGTCGTTCCACCGAGAAACAACCACAGTCTAATTCTTTACAACACAGCTCAGGTTTAAGGTAAATTACTGATCTTCCGTGCAGTATTGACGAGAAAAACTGCATGCAATTCTGTACTCACCAAAATTTGTTAAGCTTATTGTTGATTTGTTGCACCAATGCTCGGTAACACATAAAACATTTGGATTTACCTCTTTTGAGAATACTTCTAGGTTATTCAGCTTGCTGGAAATGCCCTTAACATTTACAACCACTACACCGAAACCGATTTCCCCGGCCTCACCAGAATCTCAGACACATTCACGATTAACGCGGGCGTGCCTCAGGACGCAATACTTTCACCAACTCTATTCCTCATCTATATTAATGACCTGCTGACCGAAACGCATAATCCTGATTACAGTTTTGCAGATGACAGTACCCTTGTCTCCCAATTTAGATCAGAAAAACCTTTACCAGCGACTGAGACTTATCACTGCAGACAAGGAGCAGATTACAGCAATTAATCAAGACCTGGAGAAAGTTCAAACTTGAGGCGACAGAAATTTGGTACAGTTCAATGCAGCAAAGACCCAAGCAGCCACGTTTACCAAGAGGGCCAATACGGCGGGCCCTGACATCATTATGACAGGATCGACCATTCCTTCATCCTCGTCAACCGGACTGCTGGGTGTCTCAGTCAACAGCAATATGTCCTGGCATGACAACGTTGCTATCATCGCAAAATCCGTCTCCCAGAAGCTTGGTGCGCTATTTCGCAAAAAAAACTGTATACACCGCTGCAGTTGCTTTTTCTCTACAAAGTGCAAATAAGACCGTGCTTAGAATATTGCTCAGACATCTGGGGTGCAGCACCAAAGCACACCCTAAAGCTGCTGGATTCCATTCAGAAGAGAGTTGTGCATCTTGTCGGCGACCCGGAGTTGATCCGGAATCTGGATAGTCTGGAACACCGCAGACATGTGGCCGAGATGTCCCTGTTTTACAGATACTTTCACGGCAGATGTTCCCAGGATTTGGCCTGCCTCATCCCGCCCCTGGAAATGCCTGTCAGACAGCAACGACAGATGGCAAGAGCGCACCAGTTCGTCGTACAACTGGAAACACCTAGAACATTGCTTTGCAAGAACTCCTTTGTCTGGCGCACTGCATCACTGTGGAACTCACTCTCAGGCCATCTCTTTCCCCCTAATTACAACCTACGACTATTCAAAAACCGTGTCAATCAACATCTTCGCACACACACCGCTCGTCAAGCGCCATATGATCTCCCTTTAGTGTGTATGCCACTACCATAAAAAAAAGATAAAGAAAAACTAGGTTGTGTCTTTAGCCACCAAACCACCGATCCATATGCCAGCATGGGTTTATAAATTTGGCATAAAGCCATCTGTTCACTTTTGGTTGCATCTTCTAGCTTTTTCGCACATTCTTCTGCACTGATTGAAGACTACTGTGTTTTTGTGTAGTTTTCTGTAGGTGTTGATTTAATGTTAGCTTAACGACAAAGACGACTCTTAAGTATTTTGCCTCTTGTGCAAATTGCATCGTTATTCGATTGAGTCCATCCAGTGTTCTTTTTTTTGGCGAATTTGCTATGGTGGATCTATGGGCTTTATTTACTCTCAGTCCCTCCTCTCTACATCACCTGTCGATAATGTTTAGAGCTAGTTCTGTTAGAGCAAGTTCGACGGTTTATCCTAAGCGATAAAAACCTTTGAATGTAAGCTTTACTATCAGTTCATCATTTAGGATTGCCAGCAGTAAAAGTGAAAATATTTCTCCTTATGGGCATCCCCTATTTGCTCTAGCTGTCAGTATTGTTTCGCCAAATGTTGATATAATAACCCTATTGTTCCAATTGACAGTTATCCACTGGCACAGAAGTAGTGGTACACCTTCTCTTGCTAGAGCATCGGTTATAGATTCTGTAGATGAATTAATAAAAACACCCTCTATGACTAGAAATGTTGTATCTTCTAATATCTTTGTGAGAAGCTTCTTGAGAGCATTCATTGCTAAGTCAGTGGACTTGCCGGGCATATTCTGCCCTCATAAGAAAAAAGGCGGCAAGTGAATTTTTGGACATTTCCTGTTTTTGATATTTTTGGGTTCTCCCGGATGTCCTCTATTTAAGAAAAATATATTTTGAAGCCAGAAAAATATTTTTTTGTTCAAAAATTTAAAATTAAGTTAGCAGTAAGTGTGCTACGTAATCCCTTTTCTAAATTAAAAGGCGGTATTCGACAAAATCTAAATAAAAAGGCGGCATTTCGTTAGTTACTTCTTTTTTCTTAGAAATTGTTTAAAATGTATGCATAAGTATCATAGCTAAAAGGCGGCAATTGAACATTACTAAGAAAAGAAGCGGCAACGCTTAGTTTGCTCCCACTTTTATTTATTTGAACAGTCAGAACGTCATAAAAATGTAAGTTAAAAAGCCGGATCCTCATATCATGCCGCATCAAATTTTAATGATTTATATTTAGCTAGTATATTGTTTTTTACTGATTTTTTTACATGTACCTGTAATGTAGCTTAATTTTAGATTAATTATTAGAAACTTAAGTCACCAAGACTAATAATTTTAAAATTTTATTGTTTTATATTTAGGGGTCTAAAGTGTATACATTTACCCATTACATCAAAAAAAAAACCCTTTTTTTGTAATACAACTCGTTTAGTCCTGTAAATATATTTTTCTATTACCGTGCGTAAAATACTAACTTTACGCACTCTCTAAGATTCGTAAAATAGGCCTTTTTAATGTGCAGTGCGTAAAATAGGTTTATTTTACGCACTAGTAAAGTAGATCTGACATCTTTTTTGACATTAAGGCAGTTCGTAAAACCATATTTTTTACGCACTAGTGCGTAAAATAATTTGTTTTACGCACTAGTACGTAAAGTAATTTAATAATATTTCTGTTTTTTCATATATTTTTTGGTAGTAGAAAAAAATTTGTATGCTACTCATGTGTAAAGTACCCTTTTTTATTCATGGGATTGTTCCCATTCATAAAAAAGGTTCACTTTACACACTTGTTGCATAAATTACTATTTTGTATAATGTAAATCATATTAGTTTTAATAGAATAGCTGCATAGATACCCAACAGAAACAGTCTACGAAAACCACTCTTATAAATATTATACTAGCAAAACTATTAAAAACATAAAAATATATATTTTATTAAGCTTTGTAATGAAAAAAAAATTAAATTTTATTATAATGAATGTGCTTGTTTTACAATTAAAAAAAGTTTTTCTTGCCATTAGAGACAATGGCGGCACTTCAGAGAAGTCGAACTTAAAAGGCGGTAAGTGAGCTGATTTTTGTTAGTTGCCGTCTTTTTACTTACAAATACGCAAGTATCACTGATAAAGTTAGTGGTAAGAAGGCAGTAATAAACATATTTCTTAAAAAAACTCAGTAAATATCGGGATTGCTCTTTGAATAAACATATTCTTATTTATTCTACCAACGAAAAACCAAAAATTCGCATAAATTATTATCAAATCTGTTAAATAAGTGAAAACATGTTTCGACGTTTTTCTCGAAACCATACTTTTCAGACTTGCCGCCTTTTAATTTAGGACGGCAGTATTGGCGTTTAATGAGCGGGCTTGCCTGTAGTACCCTCATCTCTTATGTATCTGTCTCTCAGACTTTTCAGTGTTTTAAGCAGGAATGAAATTATACTTAGTAGGCGGTATGATTTAAGCATCATTCCATTTATCTTTTCTATTTTAGAGAGGTAAATGACTTTCACCTTCTGCCACACTATGGATATGTGACCTAATATACATGCCTTGAATATATGATTTGCAATATCTACTTTAGGTAACATTTTGTAGATTCTGGAGCAGGCATGTTTTCAGTCACCTCCGCACAGAACTTCTTCCACAATTGATTTTATTATTTCCTGATTATACTACGCGAGTTTAACTTTATGGTTCTTCAGTTCTGGTTGAGTTTTGCTTTGTTAAATAGCCTTCGTATCTCACCTCGAAGGCCTTTCAGGTGCTTGTTCCACGGGATTGTTTTATTGTTTTGTTTTCTTTTAGTTCACGACAGTTTTCCTCGTTGTCAGCAACTATGCCTTGCTTACGAGCTCCACTGACCCCTCAATACCATCATTTCTACAGCATTTTCTGATTTCTAATAACACGAGATATATATTTTTTCAATTTCTTGAAATAGATCTGAAAATTATACACGGAAAAAAAATTAGTATTCAATACGACAATTGTAGAAAATAGCCCTATATTTTGCGCCTAAATGGCAATCACGAATTTCGTCATCCACAGGCCTGGTGCTAAGGTCACAATTCACAAGCGGCAGGCGCGATATTGTCCCATAATTTTAAAGTTCATTTATTTCTTATTGGCTTATCGGCATTTCATACTTAAAATCCAAAATAATTCGGTAATTTTTACTATAACTTTCAAACACTTTAGTACAAATTTGTGTAATATATATTTGCTAATAATTGTAATATAGAAGTAATAATAGTTTCGCACTAAACACAATAAAGTTCGGACACTCAACGATATTTCAAAATATTGTGGAAATTTTTACCACACAACGATTTAAAAGTTGATTACAATTTTGTAGCATATGAATTCTCCTTTTAAGTATAACTTGGGTATAATATCCCTTTGACACTATTTACTACAAGGTTGTGTAATACGTAACCTAATAAATACTTTTGTTTGCAACAATTTCATAGAAAACTATTGTGAGAATATTAATATTAAATTATGTGGTTAAGTAACATATTTGTGGAATAGGGAATATTTATTATAATACTGAGATTACAACAATTTTGTAGAATATTCAAACACGACTCAGTACTAAAGCTGATATTAATAAGTACTGCATTAATCTTGATACAATTTCCTTTTACCTAATACTAATACGAATCGTTCTTTTTTCAGGAAATATTGTAAAGAACTTAACAATTGTGGTTCATACTAAAGCAAAAAAACCAATACAATGCTGTAGGAAAAGATTTAAAATATTTTTTTTCAGTGTAACTTTTAGAAAGCCCATAGTCTGAGAATATAAACAATATTAATTCAAAGCCTATTTTAAATCGAACTACTATCCGGATCCATGAAACACTAAGGACTACGAGGTTGGTTAAAAAAGCAAAGTTTTGATTTTGAATAAAATTTGATGTGAAATTTGTTTTGTATTTCTAGTTTTTAGTTAGTTGATATTAGCATTTTTCTCTATAAATATTTAAATAAAAATATGGAAGATTATCTATACATATAAACTTTCTATTTTTCTTAAAATGACAAGTCAACCTACTATATATTCCTATAGATACACAGGGCTTCTTCTCCTGACTGACTTTTTTGCTTAAAATCCTTGTATTTGAAATAGAGATACATATATACTAGCGCCTAGGCATGCATCAAAAAGGAGGTAACTTCATATTATTATTATTTTTAATCCAACCAACCTAATTGTGCTCTTGCCATTTCGTAGGCAGCAATAATGGATCCATTCATTAAAAACACCCTGTATATAGTATAGCTTTCCAAGTTATTTGATCGACCTGTATAATGTCCTTTGAAATATGGTGCTTTTTTCTCTTAACGAAGTAAATTCTCATACTATCTAATGCCAAATTCTCAGTCGGTCCTATAAATTATAAAACAGTTGTATTTCCAAAGAGAAGAGACAAGAGAAAATAAAATATTAGGGTTTCTAATATGCGGGAGATATCTGGTAACAATAAAACCGGCATGAATTCCCGAAGTTTAACGTTTCCCTGTTTTATCCAAAAAGATGTTTTTCCGGTTCTATAAATTTTTAAGACGGCGCGGCAATAGCGTAAAGGATGTCGAAAAAGTTTTTAGGGCATGTCACATAGATTGTGCCTAACAACCGGTTAGGAGCGATGATCGGCGAAAAAGAGGAGAAACAGGATTGAAACTGAATCTAATCAATTAGTTTTGGTTCGTTTGTTAACGTGGAATATCATACCGGGCGGTTTAGTATTTATTCATATCTTATGTGCCCTATTTTTACGGACATTGGAAATGCATTCTTCCATATATAATAAGCAACAGAAAAAAAGCTACAACGTTTAACCAAATACATACCCTATAATTTCTTCGATCATTGGTTTTCTCCTAATATTCATATATATTTTTATATTTGACTAATTTTTAAATTCTCATATTTGATAAATTATACACTTTCTCCTGAATTAGAATGTCTATATTGGGATATCGGCTTTAGGGAGTTGAACTTCTTTAAAAATTAATTATGACGCAACCGTACTTTTAACAGTAAATGATGAACAATGTTTCATATTTGTGTCATCAAATTTAAGGAACGCGTCATATTAAGGTAAAGACTGTTTTCATCTATGCAAAATATACTATTTTTAATGGGGAAACTCGAGATGTGTGGATTTATCGATAAGTGTAACACGCAGTCGATTTTGGGAAACTCTTGAAAAAGTACCTTAATAAAAAGTCAAACTTCTTAATTAACGTTTTTATCGATAAGTTCAACGCACTTTTCTTGTTGGAGAACTCTGGAAAAAAATCAATAAATAAAGAGTCCATGCGCATATTCAAATGATTCACTAGGATTGCCTGAATACAAAAGTGCTATTAATAATTTCAAAGAAGGAATTGGTTTCGCCATCCAGTAGCAAATAAATGTCAAAATAATAGACCCGAAAAAGTTAACTATTTTCACTAATGAAGACATTTTCCTAGAATTGAATGGATCAAGTCATGTAACAGTTAGGCACGGAAAGCAAGATTTGTTGCTTTTGCTAAATATTGGAGCATGTGGATATTTTTGTCAGCATATTCGAGTAAAGGTGGCATTATAGGTTAAACAAATATTTCATAAATCATTGTTACTGCCATTTTGGGATGAAAGTATTATGGTTTCTGTAAAATGTTATTTTAATTCGATGATACTATAACGATCCCAGCTAGATGAGAAGTAATCAGAAATTATGCCGTATATTTCCGGACAAAAATTTTCTAAATTTCAAGCACCTATGTCTAACAACTGACTGGGTTGTCCCCTCTGATGATATCGATACCGAATGTTCTAGATTTATAAAAACTTTATCTACTCTGGCGTTCGAATCCTTTCCGCTTAGGCCTATCAAAATTAAAAAACATAACCCCTGGTCAACTAAAGGCTTACGCACATCTGCAAAGAGCATGCGTTCATTATCTCACTTTAAAAAATACTCGGACAGCGTCTTCTTCCATGATTACGTGAAACTTTACAGGAAAGTCTATCATAAAACTATAAAAGCTGCCAAGGACATTTATTATAATGAGAGGCTGGCTAAATCCGGTAACGTTGCTAAAGAATCATGATCTATTGTGAATGACTTAAGGAATAAGGCTTCTTCGTCTGGCACTATTGCTAACTCACCTGCGAACCTAAATAATTACTTTGTAAATGTGGCTAAAGATGTAATGAACACCATAACTCCTTCTCATGATCCACTTTCATATCCCTCTAATGTTAATGTGAATTTACGCAGTTTCTTCTTTTCGCCTGTAGCATTTGCTGAGCTTCGTAGCACAATTAAAGACATTAAAAACAAATCCTCATCTGGGACTGATGGGCTTACTCTGAAAATGTTTTCAAACCTGCCGGAATGCACATTAAACCATCTTACTGCTTTAATTAACAAGTCATTCCAAAATGGGGTTTTTCCAAACTGTCTTAAGACGGCAATAATTATTCCTTTGCATAAAGGAGGAGATAAAGACCAAGCTTCGAACTACTGCCCAATTGCACTAATTCCCACATTATCAAAGATCATTGAAATATTGATTAAAAAAAAGGCTTCTATCTTTTCTCTCTAAATATAAAATACTTACTACCCATCAATTTGGATTTTTAAGTAACAAATGCACAAATTATGCTATGTTTTCCCTCTTTAATTATGTATACTCTAACCTGAACAACCATCACTCTACAGCAACCATTTACTGTGATTTCTCTAAAGCTTTCGATTGTGTAAATCATAATATCTTAATTAACAAATTGCAGTACTACGGATTCAGAGAAGTGCCTCTCGAATGGTTTAAGTCGTATCTTAACAACAGAAGTCAGTTTGTGAGGGTTGATACTTCGATGTCTTCTTGCAGGCCAATAGATTGTGGAGTACCGCAGGGTTCAGTACTAGGCCCCATTTTGTTTCTGCTGTTGATCAACGACATTGCTTGTCTGGACATTAGCGGTAAAGTTTGTCTCCTTGCGGACGATACTAGTTTCACTTGGAGCAATCCGGATATTACGGCGCTTCATAGAACTGTATCTAGTGACTTAATCACCATTAAATCATGGTGTGGTTCTAATCTCCTGTGCCTCAACGTTTCTAAAACTAAAGTTTTGTCATATAATAGTACGTTGCAGTATTTTGTACTTAATAACACCACTATCGACGTCGTTGAATCTGTGAAATTTTTGGGGCTTGTTGTGGACAGCCATTTGAAGTGGGACATACACATCGATGTCTTATCAAAAAAAAACAAGTTCTGCCTGTTTTGCGTTAAGAACTGTTTCCAGAGAGCTTAGCGTGTCAACTGCTAGAACAGTCTATTATGCCCTTTTTGAGTCGCACCTCCGATACGCCCTTCCATTCTGGGGTACGTGTTGTGCGACTCAATTTGAGCGTATTTTCAAACTACAAAAGGGAGCTGTTCGATATTCACTGGGACTAAACAGTAGAACTCATTGCCAGAATTTCTTTAAAAGATTTAAAATATTAACTCTTCCTTCCTTATTCATATTTGAATCGGTTTGCTTAATCCGCAGGCACGTATCTGCCATTCCAGATAGACCATTCCACAACTATCCACTTAGGAATACGGAGCATGATCTTTATCTGCCAACCCCACGATCAGAGTTAGTTAAAAGCTCTATATTGTACAATGCAAAAAAATGCACAATAATCTACCATTTGAACTGAAGTCAATAACATCCTTTCCCGCATTTCGCAGAGCTTTGAGATTATACTTACTGGAGAGAGCCTTATACGCAGTCAACGACTTTTTTTAATTAATACTTAATTTTGAGCATCTTACACACTGGTTTAATGATTTCATGTTTAATGTTTGGTGTTTAGTGTTTAGGATTTGATGTTAAATGTTTTGATATTTAATATTTTACATATTTTGACCACGTACAATTTGTACAATTGTATAGTTTTGTATAGTTAGATTTTTCTTTTTCTTTTTATTGTATGATTCTATTTGCGTTTTTATATGTTTTTTTATATGTTTGTACTCTAGCTCTTGATATTTAACATTTTAAATAATATTTTGACCTCGTACAATTTGCACAATTGTATAAAGTTTTGTATAGTTAGGTTTTTCTTTTTATTGTATACTTCTATTTGTGTTTTTATGTGTTTTGTATATTTTGTACTCTACCTTTGTCTACAAATTGGAAAATTTTTTGACAATAAAGCATCTATTATTATTATTATTATTATTACTATTATTATTACTATTATTATTATTATTATTATTATTATTATTATTATTATTATTATTA
>MU182984.1:144994-158107 GCA_016904865.1 Pissodes strobi | reverse complement strand
TTATTATTATTATTATTATTATTATTATTATTATTATTATTATTATTGTATGAACGACTGAGCATGAAGGTGAATGTCTTACTTTTCTAGAAGACTAATGTGATGGTGTGTTAATTAGATAAGCTAATAATAATAAAAGTGATCGTCTTATACTTACAAATTTATTCAAAAGAAGAATTAATTTAGAAGAACACCTGGAGACTGTTTATTCAAAACCATATCGACTCCCCCAGTCGCAAAAGTCAGAAATTAATTATTGAATTCATAAAATTCTTAATGAAGGTATTAACGAAGAAACAATATGAAATATCAACTAATTTAATTGCTCCTAAGAAACACAACATCAAAGGGGTGAAACGTTGGAGATTTGTGATTTCTGTAATCAACAGAATGCTTAATAAGGAGATAAAATAGAAAAGATGCCGTTACCGTGTATTTCGGAAATTTTAGACTAGCTTTCTGGTGCAACTCATTTTACTCTCCTACATTTAGCTCAAGGTTACCATCAGTCAGTTAGAATTAGATGCTTCCAGTAGCTATCTCATAAAACTTCGTTCCCATAAAAAAACCGAAACACCAATAATTTTATAGTTGAGTTTTGAATCTCTGAAAATTATGTTTATTCACACAATTGGATTCATAGTTTTTTCTTAGAAACGATTAAACATAGAGCAAAAAAGCTTTACTCTAAAAATGTGTAGGCAACTGATCTCCAGTGGTTGTCTGATGCTCTTTTCATGTCAGAACAACCGTTCCCTTGTAAATTAGGAAAAGCAGAATTTAAAAATGATTTTTAAACCAAATTGAAAAATTATATGTTTAATTACTGAACTTTTTCTAAATGAATTTGCAGTTTCATAAAGGTGTACGTAGTTATGCGTGAATATCACGAATTTAGTTAAAGGTTTCGAAACTTTCGAAGTTATGCTTATAAAATGAAGATATGCGTTATGTCGTATATTTAGATATAGAGTACGATATATCCGACATTAAAAATACTTTTCTCATGGAACTATGCGATGGCATTACCAACATATGTTGTTATCAATATCTGATATGATTAAATTAATTATTGGTGGATGAAGTTCTGTGGATAAAGGCGATAGTTCTGTAACACCATGATAATTTCAATTTTTGAATCAAAACACCTATTTTATTACAGAACTGACGAACCAATATGTGTAGGGTTATCACCTATTTTAATTGCTCCTAAGAAACCCAATATCAAAAGAGTGAAACGTTGGGGATTTGTGATTGATTGCAGAATGTTTAATAAGGAGATAAAATAGAAAAATGCCGTTACCGTGCCTTTCGGAAATTTTAGACTCACTTGCTTGTGCAAATCATTTTACTCGACTAGATGTAGCTCAAGGTTACCATCAGTTAGAATTAGATGCTTCCAGTAGCTATCACATAAAACTTCATTCCCATAAAAAACAGAATCACCAATTAATTTGAAGCTGAGTTTTGAATCTCTGAAATTTATATTTATTCACAAAATTGGATTTATAGATTTTTCTTAAAAACAATTAAACATAGAGCAAAAAAACGCTACGTTAAAAATGTGTCGGCAACCTGATCTCCAGTTCTTGTCTGATGCTCTTTTCATGTCAGAACAACCGTTCCCTTGTAAATTAGGAAAAGCAGAATTAAAAATTATTTTTAAGCTTAATTGAAAAAATATATGTTAAAGTACTGAAATTTCTAAATGAACCTGCAATTTTATAACGTCAACTGCAGTCTGTATCTTTTTCTCTTGACCACCTTCATACACGGAAGGACTATCATCGCTATTTCACTTGCTTGCGAGCACCACCTAGTTTGTTTCATGGAAAGCTCATTCCACACTGGCTTCCAATACATATGGCATAGTTAACTTCAGTATCTGACTCCTTGTATTTTGGCGTATTATTCGCCCTTATCAATGGCAGATCTATTACAATTTATTATTTAGTTGCCACCATCATCTATTCATTTCCATCATATTAAAAGGCATTGATTGGGGTCAGTTACTGTAATCTTCATTATATAATTGTGTGTGTGTTGTATAATCTTTTATACACAGAAGACCTACCACCATTAATTTACATGTAACAGCAACTAATATTTAGTTGGCTTGCCAGCAAATAGATTTAATTTCTTGACTTTGCAACTAGGTTTACATTTATTTTTTAAAGAGCTTTAGAGTCAGCCGCACTCTATGTAAAGACTTGAACATTTTGGCTTAAAAATCAATTGTTTAGTTGGCTACGGGATATTGTTCGCAAACTGGTCATACATATTTCATTGTGGCTCCAATATGAATAAGGTATACCTTCCGTCACTACTCCCATCATATCTCTTTTCAGTTTAAATCACCGCTTAGTGACGTGAGTAATTATATTCGGCATACCAAAGCTCCAAGTTCAGATTTGACTATTTAATTTAGCTACTTTAATATTGACCGTTCCTTCGTAACAATTAATAGAGTGAATATTATATTATATATTTTTCAGCTACATGATAATAGTATTGGTCTGCTGAGGCAATTTGCTGTTACAAATAATAAAAAGATCTCGTTTTTCTCGAAATATATGCAAATTAATTTTTATCTCATTAACCCTCGGCAGTTTTTCCAAAAACGTGTCGAAATTAGGCAATCAGCATTAAGGATTCCAGTGCACTCCAATTCCTGAAATATGAGCCGGGTAAAGTGAAGCTTTGTCGGCGGCCCGACAATGGCACATGTCATTAGAAACGATGGCGTCGAATTTTGATCTAATTTAATTATAGCCAGCAGCGTTTGCAAGCACTTCACTCGAATTCATCTTGATTAAATTTTACCTGTATTCGAATTGCGTATGAATATTGAGAAGAGGAACCATATAGGCCCTGACTGTAATCTTCATTTAGTTGGAATTTATTGGAATGACTATGCACTGAGGTTTAAATGTGGTTTCATTCTCCCCAGTGATCATTATTAATTAATTTAAACTGGATGTTAACGATCCAAATAGATATATTAATATAATTTGAAGGTTTCACAATATTAATAACTCTTCATTGAATAATGCATATTGTTGCATATATTGCTAAATTTGTCACCACTAATAGCCAATTAGTATCGAAGACAAACATCAGCATCATCAATACTTTGCATAATCAACGTCATGATTAATAAGCTTTCAAAGAACTTCATTAGCGGCGACATGAGGGAAATACGCTGAGATGATTATGTTAAACAAGTATGGAGATAAACCCAAGTTCCCTCAAAACTACAAGCCGATAATTTTCATTCATGCACTACTGGTTCTCCAGAATAGTTTGGCATTAGGAGACGTCATTCCACAGAACTTAATGTCTTTAGGCAAATCGAAAATATCATCAGTGGATTCCAGACTAAGAAGGCCTCTGGATGTGGCCAGAGCTTCCGATATGATCTGGCAAGGCGGAATATTGCACAAGATGCATCTTGTTGTCCATTCCGAAAAAAATGCCAGACTCGTGCAGAAACACTTAAGGAAATCATTCATCATCAGGATGGGAAGCACACACATCTGACGCTAGAAGGATAGCAGCGGTCGTATTACAAGGAAAGGCACTACGTCCATAGGTATGTATTGTCAAAGAATATTATGGTGTAGTAGAATTTTCTTTGGTATTGTACACAAACACGACCCCGAAAACGCCGAAAATACTGATTGCCTTGTATGCACCGTTGCACAATACCTCGTTATATGCAGGAGGCCAAAGAGGAAGCTAACCTTATAGCATATTGAGGCACTACTTAGAAAATTAAGATCAGCACATAGGTCATCATACTCTACAAAATACTAATAACCCCCAGAATCTACATCAACATCGACAGAGAAGCCATTCCATAGTCTAGGAAGTTTACCGATCTGGGCCTCAACTGGGGATTGACATGGAAGATTCATATTTACAGGGTCATAAGCAAGTCAATGAGGTGTATGAACCTACCTACTGGTCAGCAGTCTGGAGATATGCGGCTCACAGCCACATCAAATGAGTGGGAGCAGCTGAGAATAGATACCTGCGCGCAACAGTCCAATCTACCTGATTCGTCTGAATCATTCAAATCCATCGGTATCTTCACTATCTTCAATGGGTAATCAATAAAGGGTTCATGGTATCTATGGCAAACTAAAACTATGAGAGAGACAGGATATACCCCTCGACTCATGTAATATCATCCTGTGTAGGATAACGGTAGATATCGGCTTTACCATCTGCTCCAAAAAGACCAAGTTGCTACGCAAATCATACGAATCCTCCTTGCGAGTGATTAACATAGCGCAATTGTCTAGTTAGTTGCGTAGTTGGTGTAGCATAGAGTGCAGAGGAATGCAATTAAAGATAGAGGACATGTACGAAGCCAAGCATAACTAAAGTGGTTCAAGAGATTATGTTTTATAGGTCCTGGATTCGGAAATTGAAAGAACAGAGGTGACTTTTAATCGGCAAGAGATACCACCCAATTTTGCACCCGGGTGTCAGTTTGGGTTAGTTTGGGTTAGAAGATGTGACTTTCGCTAAAAAAAGCATCCCTAAGGTAGACTCATTTATCAGCTTTGTAGTAAAAACAACGCTTTACTACTACATGCTGAGAATTATCTGTAATTAAAAATAGTATAAATATACAACAGTCTCTCATCATTGCTTGGTGGATGCCAATAAACCTATTTATCTCCTTTGGTATTTATCAAGTCTACAGATTACACTAATAAGTGTTAATTGTCTTAAATGTGCTTTAATTGAAGGATCACTTACGATTGCATTCTTCTTGTTGTTTAGTAATAAATTTAATCTTATGGCCAACAAATTGGTAGCAACGGTATTAAACCGCACAAGTGTCTCCGATATTTATGGCTGTTAGATTATAGGGTATTAAATTCGCTACGAGCTCTAGCTGCAAATAATGGCATATAAATATATGGACGTAAAGTCATTGCACCTTGTTACGTTTCAACCGTATATATATCAAGCTGAGTTTCATATCTTCAGCATTAATCCATGTTGTTTTACTGTCAGAAAAACCGTTATAAATTTATATCTAGCTCGTAGGGCTAGAAATGTGTCTGAGATATGAAGATTCTAATAAAATCCACCATCTAAAATAAAATTGAGTTTAGCATACACAACATAAATACGACTGGAAGCACAAAAAATTTGCCTTAAATAAGATGATTTAAGGGAAACACCGCACCGTATATAAAGTAAAATAAATTCTAAGATACATTTATACTTTTAAGTATTAATAATTTGAATCCGGCTCGGACTCGGAGGACCAAACAAGATGCCAGGAAATCGATAATTTGGATAAAATCCAATAAAGAAAATAAAATGTAATTTACCATATATTTTTGTCTTAGTACTGCCAATTTAAACCCGACCAATAATGTTCATGAAATAAGATGGTTCAGTTAAAAATCCAGTACATAAAATAAAATGAATTGAATGTATCTATTTTTGTGTTAATAACTAAATCCGACACTGAGGACCAAAAATGTATGTAAACTACACTTAAAATAAGATGGAGGAATATATTTTTATATTTATTTGTAGGAACGATATAATAGAACTTCTAAACTGCCCTTAACACAAGAACCGACATGGGTTAAGAAAATTGATTTTTTTTATATATTTTAGAAGTTTGTATAAACGTTGTCAGATTTAAAGACGAGGGCCGATCAATTTTTGTCATCTATTTCACATGGCTGCATAGGCCTGACGAGCCAAATAGATTAAAACGCGTCGTCAATTATACCGACAGAGTTGATGAAAGTTACTTGTAGTTTACACAATTTGACTTTCCATTATTTTGCAGATAATAGTGATAAAGTGAACTTGCACTAGGCAATAAAAATCCGCTAAAACCGCAATTTTCTTTCTCTTGTTCAAATTACGGACCTTAGTTCCCTTTTCTATTCTATTTAAACTAGCCAGAATAATACATGTGAAAACTGTCTAAAATTCAACTCAAAACTAACACCAAGTATTGAAATATGACATTCAAAATACGTTTTTATGATGCCAATGACCTATTTCAGTCCTTGATTGATTGCATATTTTTAACGACATAACCAAATACAATTTCGTCACGCAATATCGTTCCAAGTCGTATAGATTCAGCTCGAAGGATCAAGCATTCACACGAGGCTTTCCGCAACAAATTAACAAAATATCCAGCTTAATGGAACTAGATCCTGCTTATACAGATTTTTCTGAAGCATTTGACAAGGTAAACTGTCATTTCCGACGCGTTCTCTGACGGTATATCATGACCTTCTTTCCTGGAGCATCTAACACCATTGGTTTACTTGCGTTTACTTACCTGTAATCTATTCACTGGTAGATGCCAAAATTTTGAAGGCAGTTCTAAAAAGATCATATCCCAATTGCTGCACACAATACCAAATGCCAATAGGCAACCAGAGGCTTGAACATCTTAAAAGCTATTTTTTGCATTATTTGATTCGCTATTCGCTTTATTCAGCTATCAATGAATCCTAAATCATATTTAGCATATACAGCCTAGCAATTAATTTCTAAACTAGGACATACTGTATTCCGTATACGTCTGAGGAGATATTTTGTATTTTCCAGAGAGCTATCAGCTCGAAATCCGAATCCACTACGAATTCCAATTAAGTGGGTGATCGTTAAATTAAATCAAAATTCGACGCCTTTGCTGCCAACGGAATGTGCCATTGTCGTTTCGAATCACAAAGGGGCCCCGATTTACCTTCTTTTGCGGCATCCTGCCATACTCTCCTGCAACGGGACCTGAAGGACGCGGTCTTTGAAGTCTAGCAGGAATGCGATTCGTCGTCCTTCGAATTTGCTGACACAAAGTTCGTAAAGTAGATGTTGGAGGTGGTAAACTAATTTGTTTTATTGGAAATAGCTGACACTAGGATATCTGCAAGTAGATTGCTCTCCGATGTCTATTGTAGGGCGAGTTTTCACCAAAAATCAGATTTTGATTGCACCGCAGCTATTAGCTTTTTGGAAATATTACCTATTCGCCTCTATGATGCTTCAATTACTTACTCTCTACCTATTTTTAAAATATAATTTTTTAGCTCCTTGAAGCATCTGCGATTTATTCCAAAGCCAATTCCTAAGTACAATAAAGCCATAATTCATAATTTTTTCATATTTGGCCTGTATTTTTTCTTTTCACTTATTTAATTTTCTCATTCAATTATGGCGTTATGTACCAAAGTTCCTCTTGAATTGTGGCCCTTTTAGAATTTGAATAGCACTTGAGAAATCAAACTCACTACGGCCCTGCCTATAAAATCTCAGTGACGCATCTGAATGAGTTTTTTCCACAATTTAATGAAAGGCAATTGACGATTATTGATAACATAATTTTTGTTCCTAAATATTTCATATTATTTTGCCTCTATTTTTCCTTTACCATTTCAGTTCTTATTTAATTACAACATTAGAAATAAAAGGCATTTTTATCCTTACATTTCCTTCACATCGCTAGATGTAGTTTATTTCACTAATCCCCACTTGCACCAAATTAAACCTTACGCATTCTGAATCAAGGATAGGCATACACCCTGCTCTTTTATCTAGAAAAATTAAATACTTAAAAAATTAGAATAGCAATCTAAAAGAAGACTGAAGAAAAAGACTGGCTAACGAAAAAAGAAATATATGGCTACTGAAGGAAGTAGTGTTATAACCGATCTTAATTACTAGCCTAGAAGAAGTAAATCAGGCAAGGCTGCCAGATAGTCTACTTTACGAAATCTTAGTTATATTTTTTTTTTATTACGCATGCATCCTAATAAACGATTATCGCACGCTGCAGCATGCTTAAAATGATGTTTATGATGCGCTTACTTTTTTAAAGGTTGCTCTAGAAACATTTGATCATGTCAAATGTGACAGATTAATATATTCGTCAATATATCCCTCAAGTTTAATATTTAAAACATTTTTGAGATTATGATGCATTCGTAAAAAAAAATAGCGTATGATATACGTGTATAAGAGGCCTTTATAGCCCTTGTGACTTACAAAACACTCCGCTGCGCGTCGTGTTTTGAAATATGTCGCGCGTGCTTTAAAGGCCCTCTTATACACTTATATCATAATATACTATTATAGTTTGTCGTTTGTCGGTGTGATATTTCCACAATTTGTTTTAAAATAATGTTTTATAACAGTAGGAGTGGCATAAATACTTTGATTTTACAATTATTATATTAAATTAATTTATCGTTTAGTCGTTTACCGGCTTCTCATGGTCCTCCTCGTAATAGTGGCATAATAAGGGCTGAATAAGTAAAATACTGATTTTCTTATCGTTTTGTGGTATTCAATTGATGGTATCATACTATTTTCTCTATGATTTTAACACTCCTCTTACCTGCACTCTCTCTCTCTCTCTCCCATGAAAATTTCATTCTTTGAAATAAGGTTGCTTTAATAATTCTGGGTGAGGCCAAAGACGTCACAACCTTTCACTGCGCTTAGAGAACAACAAGAGAGTAGAGATGCTAGAGAAAAAACTATTACAAGAAAGTGGGAAGTGTTAGGCATATGCGAAACCAGAACCTTAAACAAATATTATTTTAAGATCAGAACACCTCCTATAGATGGGAGAATATACTTGGACGGTGTAGGCGTTCTTGTGAATTAAAATGAAAATAAGGAAAAATTAATAGAAATTTATTCAGTATCAGACAAGGGGGGCCCTCTACATTTTACTAAGAATATATGAAAGCTATAGCCTCATAGTCATAGAAGAACACACTCCTAGTTTTTCAGGAGATACCGAAATTGAACAACTACTTGAGGATATAACTTCGGCGATTTAAGCAGAGAAATATACTATTCAATTACTATGGGTGAATTTAATGCTAAAGTACGTAACCTAAACACCGAAAGTATCTCCATCATTCACCATTAACGCAGCCGTGCCTCAAGGCTCAATACTTTCACCAACTCTGTTCCTCATCTATATTAATGACCTACTGACCGAAACGAATAATCCTGTTTACAGTTTTGCAAATGACAGTACCCTTGTCTCCCAATTTAGATCAGAAAAACCTTTACCAGCGACTGAGACTTATCACCGCAGACAGGAGCAGATTACAGCAATTAATCAAGACCTGGAAAAAGTTCAAACTTGTGGCGACAGAAATTTGGTCCAGTTCAATGCAGCAAAGACTCAAACAGCCACATTTACCATGAATGCCAATACGGCGGGCTCTGACATCATTATGGCAGGATCGACCATTCCTTCATCCTCGTCAATAGGACTGCCGGGTGTCTCGGTCAACAGCAATATGTCCTGGCATGACCACGTTGCTAACATCGCAAAAGCAGCCTCCCAGAAGCTTGGTGCGCTATTTCACAACAAAAAGCTTTATACACCGCAGCAGTTGCTCTTGCTCTACAAAACGCTAATAAGACCGTGCTTAGACTATTGCTCACACATCTGGGATGCCGGACCAAAGCACACCCCAAATCTGCTGGATTCCATTCAGAAGAGAGCTGTGCGTCTCATTGGCGACCCGGAGTTGACTCGGAATCTGGATACTCTGGAAAACCGCATGCATGTGGCCGAGATGTCCCTGTTTTACAGATACTTTCACGGTAGATGTTCCCAGGATTTGGCCCGCCTCATTTCGCCCCCGGCAATGCCTGTCAGACAGTCTCGACAGACGGCAAGAGCGCACCAGTTCGTGGTACAACTGGATACACCTAGAACATCGCTTTACAAGAACTCCTTTGTCTGGCGCACTACATCACTGTGGAACTTACTCCCAGGACATCTGTTTCCCCCTAATTACAACCTACAACTATTCAAGAACCGTGTCAATAAACATCTTCGCACACACACCGTCGTCGAGCGCCATAGGATCCCCCTTTTGAGTGTGTGCCACTGCCATAAAAAAATCTCAAATCGAAGAAACTGATATATGATAGCGAAGATGTATTATGGAGAAGCTTCGACTCCCAAACCAAAAACGCAAATTGCAATAAGCAATAAGTATACTTAACATGAGGCAAGTAGGATAATTAATATATCCAAAGAAATTCTCTACCCTATCGGAAATAAAACAACATAAGGAACATATCAAAGGACCCTAAACAGAGTAACGAAACAGGTGTCATTAACCGTAAATGAATTTGAAGACGAGAATAGGACCTCAAAACAGGGATAAAAAAATTGTCACACTATAAAAGATGAATTAGGAAAATAGCACGCTAGAGTATGCAGAAATAAACAAACTTATCAGAAATACGTAGTGGTAAAAATCACAATAGAATATAGCAGTAGCATGAAGGTTCTAAGATCAACCAACTTGATCGGAACACGAATACCCCAACTGAAAGATGAACATGGACAAATAAAATGTAGGGGTGATGATCTTACCGAAATAATTGAGCGACACTACGAATGCTTATGTTCTCCAGAAACCACAAAATCATAAACTGTAGAAACCATACCCATATACGTCACAAGCCTTGGTTTATAGGATTTGGCAATTATTACAGATGATGAGATTATAATGGCTCTATTACAAGTGAGAAATGGTCAGAAAGGAAAACATTACCAAAGAAATGATGCAGCTAGGAGGAACTTTTTAACAAATGTCTCCAAGGGGAACGATTCCTTGAAACGGATATAATGTTGTTGTTGGAACGATATAGGCCTGATCAGGAGCGACATGACGGAAATAAGAAAAATTATATCGGATCTAAAATCAGCTTTGAAAAAAGTGGGATTCAAAATGAACATAACGAAGACTAAAAACTTTAATAACTATTGGAGACAAAGCAAGATAAAGTCAACCAATATGCATATCCTAGAAACATAAAGTGGCAGGGAACCAAAAATGACATGAGCTTAGTAACATACTGAAGAACAAAAATATCTCCATTAATCTAAAAAAAGCTTTAAAACATCCTGTTTTCGGCCTTCAGACTAGAAACAACCACACTCACAGTCAGAGCAGTAAACAAACTTAGAGCAACGCAACGTTCGATAGAGGGGCTTATGCTCATTGTTAGCCTCCAATGCTCCACCCGAAACGATGAATTATGTTGACATAAAAGATAGAACTCGCCGCCGTTGACATGCTGACCCAAGAATCGAGTCGGGAACCCAATTGCGCTCGGTGTCTGATAGATGAATATTTATTTGTAACATATTATAAATTTGCATACAGAAAAACGCTTTTGGAATCTACGATTAGCACGTGCTAATGGGTCCATGCCAGCGCAAAGACGCGTAGAAGTTCTGAAGAAAATAATTAGTGAATTTGAACTCAGTTTTAAAAATATTCTACTGATGGTGCCTCAAAAATGAACAAAGCAGGAACATCGATACCAGTGCAAGAAGTACGTGGTATACAACTAGCCGTTATTAAAGCAATATATAATAAAAATGGCTTAAAAGGAGCAGAGGTTGAATTGTGTAACGAAAGTGGCAATGGCTCTGGAGACGTTGAAAATTAAATTGTAAACGACAACGTTTTGGAACATTCGAGCTGGCATACGGCGCTGAACCCTTAAATCCTCAGCGTCGTCGTCAGCTCCAGCCAATTTCAATAAAAAATATTTAATTCGTTAGTTTAATTACGAAAATTCGAAAATTTTTCTGCAAGTCACCAACTTACATGCTTGAAAACATTTAAACAAGAATTCATTAAGGCATATTTTTTATCATTGATCTACAAAACTATGTGGAATAGTTTGTTGGAAATGTTGGAGGGATTATTAATGTTAAAGAATTTAATTAGAAATAGCTTACTAGGCATAAAATCACCTTTAGTAGATAGTAGATAGCATAAAGGAGAGTCTGTTGTTCTTTAGTATCTGCACGACCTTCTGATTCTTGAATCCAATGGTATCGATTACGGAATATAACCAGCAAATCCACAATATCAAAGACAATACTGGAACTAATTCAATGGTTTTCAAACCAAGAAGAGGAGGCAGAAAGTATCAATATCATGGAAATCGGTAATAATAATTATTGTGATCACTCCGATGAAGATAACGATCCTTTCATTCACATTTCGATTCCTTCAACATCGGCTAAAGCTACGTTGTTAATAAAGAAAAAGTTGCACTTGTGCATATGGAAAATCCGGTATAACCAGTACCTGGCCTATTATTAGAAGAAAGCAAAGATTTTTAAAGAACTTGGAAAGGTTGTGAAAGAAGAAGTTCATTATTTTTTAGAAGAGGGAACACACAGCAAATATTTGAAAATTGTTTTCTATTCACTCATGACAATTAGGCTTACAAGTGTAGAGTCTGAAAGAGACTTTTTTGCGGCAGAAGTAATTTGGACTAAAATTAGACCAAGAATAAGTGATATAATTATTGATAAGCTGTTTTCTATGAGAGAACTTTATCAAAATAAAAGAAGGCTTTAAAAAATAAAAAAATATATTATTGCTTAGCGAAGAGGTTGATTGATTATTATTTACGTTTATTTTTAAATATTGTCAATAAGTTTTGAGAAGATTAACCGTATTATGAAAGTATTTTTGTTTTAATAATAAATATATGTTCTGAGCGTTTAATTTTGTTTTGTCTTGCTAATACCATTGTAATTATCCGTTTTACTTTCTGATATTACATATATTTATTTAAATGCTACGCACTAACTGTAATTTACCATAGACCATATAACTGGTTACCTTATCTTTATTGAAACTACCGTTAAATGCCTTCTTATTGTTTATTATCTTTTATCGTATCTATTACCGTTTTCTTTCTTCTTGTCTTATTTGATTAGCGTTTTGCTAATATTATTGTAATTATCTTATATACTTTTTCTATCACGTACATTTACATTAATGCAACTGACTTACTATAATTTACTGTAAGCCTTATGTCAGTAGACCGTCTTACATAACTATAACTTTAGGTTTTTGTCCATAAGCAGGTTACCGAATGGAGCTCACTTCGCTTTCCCTTGTATGTCTTCACCGCCTATACAGGGTGTTTCAAAAAACATGCGCCAACGCTCGGCCGGAGATTCATCATCCAAAAATAAGAAAAAAAGTTGATATAAACGTAGGTCCGGAAATGCTTCGTTTTCAAGATACAGGGTGTTGAACATTT
>MU182984.1:113832-125382 GCA_016904865.1 Pissodes strobi | reverse complement strand
CGCTCATTAAACCTGGAATATCGTGACAGTAAACCAAGTAATTTTCCATGGCAAAAATGACTGCCAGCTTAGAAGCCCTTTTCAAATGTTCAAATAACTATCTCGAAGTAAGACGCTGTATCATTAAACAGGGTTCACATTGCTCCTACTAGACTGGATTGCCATGATTTTCCATGTTTCATGGACCCTATTTAGGAAAAAAATCGTAGCATGTAAAAAATGCAGACGAGAAACCATTGGGTCCAAATTTTTGAACGTTCGAATTAATAAGAAAATTATCTTAAAGAAAAAGTAATGGTTAATTTATCACCAAGCCGTTTATAGTAGACGTAAATTTAGACTGTTTGCGTTAATATTATGACCAATCAAATAGCCACAAACTTTAATTTTAACGGCTTTTTATACGCACCATAAAATACTATATAAATTCTTAAAGACGTGTAATTTGATTTAATATATTGTATAAATTAATTAATTATGCATGACTTTGGAACATAATATTTGTTACCGATTAATAAATCAAGCTGAAGTGGAATTCCACGAAAATACTCGGATTTTGAATTGGGAGGCTATTGACATTTTAGCTGTTATCAAATTTACAGGGTGTTTCATAAGTGCTATCTGCAAGGACTTGTTGTGCATTCGGCATAGTACACAAAAATAATTAGACACCATTTACGAAAATTAGGGTGTGAAAAACTATATATCTGATCTCCATAGGACAAACTTTAAATTCATTATAATACGAACCGTAATAATTTGACCCTCACATTTTCCAACAAATTACCTTAAATTTTCAACCAAAACCCTCGAAATCTCATACTTTCCTAACTCAGAATTCAAACAGGAGAACTTACGGCTTGTGCCCCGCAAATCCCCAATAAGCGAGAGTTATGAAAACAATTTGCATTTTTATATGCTCGAGAACAGCTATACTGAGCCGTTATTAGCTGCTTTTATTTCCATAAGTGCTTTCGGTGAGGAAACCGAAAACAACGTGTCGTAAAAAATACATTTGGAAGTGTGAAATATCCAGGTAAACTCTTTAGTAGGAAGTTCGGTTTGGCAGTGACGTTCTGGTATTTTCATACAATTATTATTGGTTCGTTTTAGATTGAGGGTAGAGGAACATAACTGATTTGGAGACACATTGGTTACTAAAACCTTTGAGTGTTCTTTTTTTTGTACAAACAGGAACATTTTTCAGATAAAAAAGAAACATTAATACAACAGTGAAACTCTGCCATGGGTCATTTTAGTTTCATTAGGTAATAATCAAGCATCTAGTTTACTGATCTGCGGGATCCATTTCACAGTTATTGTGATGCTATTTAGTGTCACAACTATGCATATCTTAAATAAAATAGAATTTAGATTTTGTGCCTAATTACGTAAAGTAACTAGGTATGTAAAGTTACATTTTTCAAAAGGCAAGTTACTTTTAATTAGTAACAGGTTATATTTAACCTCTTCAGATTCAGGGATAATACACATCAAATTGATTACTGATTTTTTAGAAAAGTGGTCATTTTAGACTTGCAAAAACCAAAAGACAATATGTTTTTCAAAAATTTGTATTATATTTTGAAAAAAACATGTATCATATTTGATACTTTGGGTCTATATCCATACACTGAAAAATTATTGATGGAAAGTTGTAAAACAATTTCTATTTACGCTACATTGCAAACAGACACCGCGAGCTTTGCATTCAGCAAACGTAAGTTTATTGCAGATTGCAGTTAGGTAAATGGCACTTGGAGTGAAATTTTTGTTTGTCTTATGAATTCCACCAAATGTGTGTTTCCCTGACGCCTACAATTTTTACCAGGAATAGGTTGTGTGCTTCGTTGTTTGCTTCCTGGTTGTTCATCATTTTCTGCTTCACTTTCCATGGCTTCTTCCTCTTGATTTTCTAAGATCAATAGGGCAATAGAAAGTTTGAAATCAAGAAAGTTCATTATTTATTTTCTAAGTTTGCCGGCAGCTATGGCATTTTCCCGTTACTCAAGGGAACCTGCTGCTACGGAAAAAAAAACGATAAAGTGGAAAAGGATCTCGACTGTTTATTTGTTAGTCCGATTTCTCATGGAATATTTTACAATTACGCGGTCCAAAAGGTCTACTCTTCTCATAAATTCATTGTAATTTTTAACCATGGCTGGCTGCTTTACGTCAAACTTTTTTTTTCATTTTGGATCACCACCTTTAAGTACCTTCAGATTCCACACCCATGCATGAAAACGCAAAGTTTACGGGTTTATTATCAAACTATTTTGCCAGTATAATTTTTCGTCATCCCGGACAAGTTGATCATAACTCCCTCTCTCTTTCTTCTTTAGCACATTGTCAGTCCAGATACCGGCATTTTTAGGGACTCTGTTCGTCATTATTGTTCCAGTTATGAAGATTTTACGTGAGGAAAGAAAATCTATCAGTCGAATTGAAGTAAAATATTTATCAGTAAAAATAAAGACACCTAGAGAAAGGGTGTCTGTTCGTTTCAAAACCATTCTTCCCTCGACTTCCAATTTTTCTGGTTGTGCTAATAATGCTGATTCCACTGATGAACCTTTACCCTCGTACAAATAGAAATCCAGTGGGATTCTAGTGAGTGTAGCATGACAAAATGTTTAAGCCCTACTGGGTTTGGCTTATCATGCACAAGCTGCTTAATTAAGGCATTGCCAGCAAAAGGTATCATTTGTTCATAAATAGAAAACATGGGGAACTTCTTGTCCATGCGACATTCCCTCTGTATTCTGTCTTAGAGAGGTCTGACTTTCCAGAATCCGTCGTTCTACTTTCCTTCTTCGGAAGCCATATCTTTATCTACAAGCCTCAAACGGGACCGTAACTTGAAAAAGTTATTTATTGTGATGTTATCCGAAACTATAGATACCCTAGTGTTTTGAGCCCAAAAAATTCGAAGACGTGGTAAAGCATAGATTCCAATGAGCATTGTACAACTAGAGTTTTTCTTTTTCGGCCGCAGGAGCCTCCGATGAATGTCCCGTAACTTTTACTTCTCTCATATTTGTCAACGCGCTTGGAAAAAAGTAATTGGCGATATATATTTGAAAATACTATATGGGCTGTTTCAACGACTCACTATAATTTACAGGGGTCCGGAGGAATAAAGGTTTTATAACGCATCAATTTTTTGGACCGTGCTGGAAGAAAGTAGGAGACGAGGACATCATCCTCGGAGTCAAAACTATCATCGTCGGGCGGTAGTGTTTCTTCTTCCAAATCCTGTTCCAGCTCTTCGTCACGTCCATCGCCCCTCGTTAGCAGATCATCCTCGATATCTGAATTATCTAAATCCAGAGTATCGGCAAGTTCCTGAAGTTGCCTTTTGTTTAAAGGTTCGAAACAATGGAAATTATCTCACGTACGTTTCTTTTCTGATCAAAAAAAATGTACGGCTAGGGTTCCCAAGTATCACCAATGATACTTTAACTTTTTTTACAGGTTATGAACTTATGCCAGGAAATGTCCATGCCTGTAGCCACATCAACATTAAATGACACTTTAACAACAAAATAAAACCAAATAAAATGAATAATCTGTACTCACGTTTATTTTTATTAAAATCCATGACCACGTGTTTTGCCGGTACGCACTCACATGTAAACCCAACACTGATACCAAATATGAGAGGATTGCTGCACAATAATTTTTATTAAATAAAATTAATAAATAATTTCTTTATTTTGCTAGCAATGGTTATTTGTAATTAATACCTAGGTGCAGTTATCATCAATAGTATCTTACATATTTTTGAGGTAATTTTTGATGCATTTGAAGTTTTCTTTTATCTTAGAATCTTTTGAAATAACGTAGTTGCCATTAGTTTTTTTTAGATTCATTTAAAGTATCTTAAATAATTTTCGAGTATCTCAAGACACTTTTGCAGTATCTAGGTACTTGTTGAAAATTGCTTTCAACAAAAATTAGAATTTTAAATATTAGGCGTTTCATTTATCAATAAGAGATCGATTTACAGTTTAAGTTCAGTTATGTAGACCACCCACGAGACCACCTACGAGGAACCACTGAATTACGCCATTCATATCATTCACAGTTCCCAATTAGGCCCTAATCTTAGAGTGTAATTAAATTAGATTATTGTAAACAACTACTATTATAAATACGATCAAAACATATTGTACAATGTTCAGTTAATTATCAACTTTCGTTGCAGTTACTCTGTTCCAATATAATATTTGTATTAATAAACTTTTTAAAAAAGTAATTTCGCGAGTGAAGAACTTAATTGGCGCAGTCGGTAGGATTTGCAAAAGGTCTTCCGAGCCACCTGAGCAGTAGAACTACAGATTCCGAAGCCCAGAATCCTGAAGACCGTTGGTTTCAACCATTTGTTGCAAAAATCCGCTCTCTACAGGCAGGGAACAAAGTCACCGTCCAGCTAGACGCAGGAACGTAAGTGATATTTATCCTATTCCTACCCCTTTATATTTTGTAAAATTGTTGTGTGCGATATTTCGAAGTTTTCTTACTTGTGCAAAAACATCTATTTTTGTCGACTTCTAAGTAAAATTTCATGTCAAACACTGAACAAAGCATTAACGAATTAATTTTAAATTTAAGAACTATTAATCTAGATTCTAATATTAGCGAGTTGTCTAGTAGTAACATTACAATGGCAACAATAAATGCTGCAAAAGAAATAGCCCATACAATTAAGCCATTTTCCGGCAAAAGCGAACATCTCGAATTCTTTATTAATTCAGTTGATAAATTTTATAACAGATATCATGCTGGTCAAACTGACAAATCTCTAAAAGAATTTGTAACAGCTTCGATTTTCTCCAAATTAACCGACGAAGCTAGTGATTATATTTTATGTAAACCAGACATTACCAATTGGACACTTTTGAAAATTGCATTAAGAACGAAATTTGGCGATAAAATTAATCGGCATGTTTTAGCGCAACAACTTAATTTTATGACTAGAAATAGAAACGAAAGCATTCTCGATTTTCTAGAGAGATTACAAAGCTTAAAAACTAAAATATCTCTTAAAATCTCCGCTGAAATTAACCTAAATCAGAACACTAAAGCAGCATTAATCGAGCAAACAGAATTAAATGCGATTACCGTTCTTATTACCAACTCACCTAGTGAATTGCGAACCATTCTCTTGTTACACAATCCGCAAACTTTAGATGAAGCTAACACGCATGTTCTAAATTATACCTTAATAGAACAACAAATGAACATAAGAACACCATCACGCTTTCAAAATTTACCACCTCCACAACAAAGACAAACAATTCAAAAACACACATATTCAACACAACCAACATTCAGTGCACCCCAAAACATGACTATGCACCACACTCAAAATTCACATATACCCTTCAACCAATTTTCTAATGGTCACAGTCAATATCCCCAAAACCAGTATTTCCAAGCCAACCCATAAACATTCAAACTAGACCTGTGAAACACAATTTTCCAACAAATCAGCAAGTATTTGGAAAACCTAAGAATGTATTTTCACGCGAAAATTCTCACAAACCCACTGAGAAACCTACTCCAATGTCAACCAGCAGTCGCATACCTTCCATGCAATCAAGGAATTTCCCAAATAAATTCCAACACAACTTTTCCAACAACCACCATAAAAACCCACTAACATTTACCGAAATCAATTATATTGACGAGAGCCCTATTGGCGAATACTCCGCAGAACAAAACAATTCTGCAAGCCTCGAAAACTTTGAATATTCATCCGAGTATTTTCCTCACGAAACAGAACAATTCGAAAATCATGAAGCATACATCGAACAAAATTTCGAAAATGAAAATTTTCAATTAGACCCCCAACAAAACAACCAGCCCTAAGTCTAAACACTTTCCAAATAAATTCACTTCCGTACATTGAATTGCAAAACCCACCTGCAAAACTCTTAATAGATACTGGAAGTCACACATCACTAATCAGACCAATTTTGATAGAGCAATATTTCCCCGATAAAATATTTAACTCGAAGCATGTATTATCTACATGTACAGGTAACACGAAAACACAATATAAAGCTAATATTCCCCTCCTATCTGAATTTAATATTAGAGAAAATATAGAAGTAATTCTATATAATTTTCACGACTCTTTTGACGGTATTTTAGGGATCAAAGATCTAAGAAATCTAAAATTAAATATAGATATCACTAATAAAAAATTATTTAATGATTTTATAGAAATTCCCCTTCACTATCGAGACGACTTCTCTTATCAAAAGGTTGAAGTTCCTCCTATGTCCACCATTCTAAAAGAAATATTAACTAATTTAAATGAAGGCACTGAAATATTTATGCCCGAAATGAGTAACAGTATAATAAATATTCCTGCATCTCTTTTGTTAGTAAAAAACGGACAAGTCAATTTAGAAATCCGAAATTTAACAGAAGAAAGCATAATTATCAATTTCGATTCCAACTCCATAAAAGAAAAAGGTCAAATAATAAATACTCAAAATTTTGAAATATTTAACTTAGAACAAACATTCTCAGGACCACATACATCAAACGAACATTTCGACGACAACTTCGATCTTATTAGATCAAAACACCTCAACAATGAAGAAAAGAATGAATTAAAGAAAGTAATTAAGCAATTCCCCAACATATTACATCGCCCTACGGACAAACTTACCTTCACGAACCGTGTCAAACATAAAATTGAAACGACCGACGAAATTCCCGTCCATACAAAATCATATCGATACCCTCATGTCCATAAAGAAGAAGTTCAAAGACAAATCTCTCAGATGCTAAACGATGGCATTATTAGACCTTCTTCTAGCCCTTGGTCATCCCCAGTCTGGATCGTCCCCAAAAAAGCAGACGCTTCAGGTAAACAAAAATGGCGCCTAGTAATTGATTACCGTAAAATCAATGAAAAAACTATTGATAACAGATACCCTCTTCCCAATATTTCTGACATTCTAGATAAATTAGGCTGAAGCCAATATTTCACTACCTTAGATTTGGCGTCAGGCTTTCACCAAATCGAAATGTCTCCTGAATCAATCCCAAAAACAGCCTTTAATGTCGAAAATGGACATTACGAATACCTCCGAATGCCATTTGGTTTAAAAAATGCCCCGGCAACATTTCAACGTGTCATGGATGATATATTGAAAGATCTTCAAGGAAAAATCTGTCTTGTTTATATGGACGACATAATTATTTATTCAACTTCCCTTCAAGAACATATTTCCAATTTAAAATCTGTTTTCAAACGCCTAGACGAGCACAACCTCAAGATTCAGCTCGATAAATGTGAATTCCTATGTAAAACAGTCGAATTCTTAGGCCATGTCATAACACCAGAAGGCATAAAACCTAATCCCAAAAAGGTCGAAGCTATCAGAAAATTCCCTATTCCCAAAAACCCTAAGGAAATTAAATCTTTCCTCGGACTTGTTGGTTATTACAGAAAGTTTATTAAGAACTTTTCTAAATTAACCAAACCGTTAACTAATTGCCTAAAGAAAAACGTACAAGTTAGTCACACTCCAGAGTTTATAAACAGTTTCAATACTTGTAAAAATCTTTTAATGAACGACCCTATCCTACAGCATCCCGACTTTTCTAAACAATTTATTCTAACAACGGACGCATCTAATTACGCGATCGGCGCTGTCTTATCACAAGGCCCTATAGGAAACGATCTTCCTATTTGCTACGCCTCTCGAACATTAAACCCAGCCGAAATAAATTATAGCACAATAGAAAAAGAATTATTGGCTATAGTTTGGGCAACTAAATATTTCCGACCCTATCTATTTGGCAAAAAATTTAAAATCGTAACTGACCATAAGCCTCTACAATGGCTATTTTCCATAAAAGAGCCTAACTCAAAACTAGTTAGATGGCGTTTAAAACTTCAAGAATATGATTACGAAATAGTATACAAAAAGGGTAAACAAAACACAATTGCTGATTCACTTTCCAGAATTCAAATTAACCCTATTTAAGATACAAATGACGATTTAGAGTCTCTTTTTCCAAACTACGACTCAGACGAATTACCGATCATTTCTAATGAAGAATTAAATGACATACTAAAGGCACTACCAAGTGATCCCATTCCCAAAAAATGCAACGAACTAGAAAAAACACCCAAAATCAATATTATCTCTCACAAAATTATAAAACCTAAAAGTAAAACCGAAAGTGACGAAACACAAACGCAACATTCAAGTCACGAAAATCCGATTTTAGGTGCTCCTTACGTTCAAAAAGCAATTAATCTATATAAAAATCAAATTATCTTTAGATACTCACAAAATAACATAAATAGATTCGAAAAAGATAAAGTATTTGATAAACAAAGGATAACCATATTTCTCAAAAATAACCCTAGCGAAGAAGACATTATTAAACAGATAAAAGAACTTTTTATTCCCAAAGCTGTACACTGTCTTTATTTTAAAAATAAATCACTCGAACCTCTTGTCTTAGAAATATTTAGGAAATATTTCAACGCTAACTCTTTTGTACTATATATTTCAAACACCCTCTTAGAAGACATTATTGACCCCAATGAACAACAATTAAAAATAAAATATTTTCACGAAACAAAAACTTCACATCGCGGACTCCAAGAAAACATCTTAGCCTTAAAAAGAAATTTTTATTGGCCTAACTTAGAGAAAGACGTGAAAAGCTACGTTAATCTATGCGAAATTTGTCAGACATCAAAATACGAACGACACCCAAATAAACTCGTATTCAAACCTACACCAATCGGTTATGAACCTTTCGATCACATATATGCTGACATCTTTAAAATTCATGGTCAATACTTTTTAACTCTAATCGACAGCTTTTCCAAAATTGGTCAAGCTTACCCATTAACTACTACAACCGGGATTGAAATAACAAATAAATTATTAATATACTTTAATCACTACGGCTTACCTAGAAAAATCACGACAGATAATGGAACTCCTTTCAAAAACGAAACTTTACAAAGTTTCTGTAATTTACATTCAATCGAAATACACTACTGTATCCCTTATAATCCTAATTCTAACAGTCCTGTTGAAAGATTCCATTCGACTATAACTGAGACAATTAACACCTTGGCAAATGAAAAACCTAATGAATCTATATCTAATCTTATGAATTATGCAATTCTATCATACAATAATTCACATCATAGCACAACGAAATATACACCTTTTCAAATTGCTAGAGGTAAATTATATTATAGGAATCCATTAGAACTATCAAATGAAAATAAAATAACTCAATATATCCAAGAACATTCAGAAAATATAAAAATTCTAAACCAAAATATTCACAGCCTATTAACTAACAAACAACAACAAAATCTTGAAAAAGTCAATGTTAATAGACAACCCGAAATTAATATTGAACCCGACATACCTGTTTACGTAAAAAACAACCCAACAAACAAAAATAAAATGAAGTACTGTAAACTTTCAAGCCCCATAACTCAAACTGATAACACCTTAAGTTCCAAAAACAAAACATATCATAAGAACCAATCAAAACCACAACGTATTGTTTCAGATGAAACACCAAATTCTGATAATAATGACCATCCTCCAAATCGGAACGATGATACGAATTAAAGAAGTAAAGAATCCAATTATTCCAACAGCCCTTGGACCTTCGTACATCACTACATCACAACACACCTCACTATATCACATAAACATAACTCACATTAAACAATGTCTCACAAAACTTGAATTAACTCTAAACGAAATTCAAATTACACCTCAGGAAAATATAACGGAACACTTTACATTGCTAACTGCACATAAGGTAAATCAAACAAAAGAACATTTAAAAGGATTGTTGTATAACACGAAAATGTTTCACGTAAATAACAGACATAAACGCGGCCTCATCAATGCAATTGGCAAAATTAACAAATGGATGTTCGGTACATTAGACTCTGACGACGAATTAAAATATGATAACTACATTAAAATTCTTCGAGAAAATCAAAATACCTTAAAAAACGACATGAATAAAGAACAAACAATCTTGAAAAATGTTATCAAGACATACGAACAAAATCTCAATAAAATAATGTCTAACCAAAAATCTATTTCAAATCAATTAGATCTAATTAACAAAGAAGAAGCAAAAATAGCTAATGCCTTATATATCTCGCTTCTAACTGATAATATTATTATACAACTCAATACATTAGCTCAAATCATTAATAATATAGAAGTTGCCATATCTTTCGCGCATACCAACACTATGCATAATACAATTCTAAACTTTAAGCAACTTTTCGAAATGCTTAACTTAATATCAAAAAAATATAGTCCAAAAAGAATTCTAAGATTTAATGAGCCTATCAATTACTATAGTTACCTTTCTACACAGGTAACCATTAAAAATGATATCGTAATATTCGCTATCCACACACCGATTATAAACCCATCTCAATTTGTATTGTATAAAATATATCCTGTACCTATCCAAAATAAAACTATCCTCACTACCCATCCTTATATATTGCTTACGCAAGAGGAACATTGGGCTACCAGCCAGAACTGCCCACAAATAGAGAATAACTACATCTGCCAACAAGAGAAACTGACCAAAGAAAAATGTATCTACGACACTTTAACTACTGGGAAAAATAGTTGCCCATTGGTTGATTTACGATTCCAGAAAACAACTGTACATCGTTTAAGTGGAGACGAAATTTTAGTAATACCCACGGAAGAGACAATTGTACAAAGCAAATGCCAACAACATGGAATTACGAGGATCACAAATCCAAGTATCATCTCCATCACTGATTGTCCTATAGAGATACAACACTTAATTTACGACAAACAAGAAACGTCCGATTTTCAATACGTAATGGACTTACCTGAAATCTACCTACTACCTGGAGAAGAAAATACATTGCCAAAAATCCAGCTTCAAGAAGTAGACTCCGTAGAACTATCAGAAGCCCACGAATTATTAGAAAATATAAAATTCCACAATCTGCACAACCTCGGAATTGCAGTAAAACATTGGGACACTGCAATAATAATAATCACCCTTGCGGTCATTCTAACTGTCCTAGCTATGATCCTGTACGTATGGCAAAGATACAGACGCCATTATCATGCAAAACCAGACGAGGCCCAGTCGAACATCCCGATGTCCGAAATCAGAAAATTGCATTCACCCCAATTTTCCGAACTTCAGGAGGGAGGAGTTATGTAGACCGCCCACGAGACCACCTACGAGGAACCACTGAATTACGCCATTCATATCATTCACAGTTCCCAATTAGGCCCTAATCTTAGAGTGTAATTAAATTAGATTATTGTAAACAACTACTATTATAAATACGATCAAAACATATTGTACAATGTTCAGTTAATTATCAACTTTCGTTGCAGTTACTCTGTTCCAATATAATATTTGTATTAATAAACTTTTTAAAAAAGTAATTTCGCGAGTGAAGAACTTAATTGTTCCCAGGCCAAAAAACTGCTTAGCTTTTTATTTTGATTAAAGCAA
>MU182984.1:94502-113822 GCA_016904865.1 Pissodes strobi | reverse complement strand
AAAACAGCAAGTAATTCGTTCTACTTCTCGCAGCTTCTTTACTTTAGGTAAAAATCCATTTTCTTCAGTTGTTGGTTGTTTTGTGGATAAATGTATATACTGTGTGGTTCAATATACTGTTAATCAAATCAAAAACGTTCGTTGCAGTGACTTTTATTTTTGTCGTACAGCCACTTATTAAAACATTACTCTTTATGTACCCGTAAAACGTACAGTATTTTCAAAAATATCTTGAATTATTTCGCGACATAGTTTATTATTGTGACTTTTAGAAAAGAGAAATATACTACTGGCTATTATTTCACAAGGCAAGAAGTACCTTGTCTTCGTTACTATCGCAATGTCGCTCATAGGGAAAAAAGTAAATAACTGGTTACATTTAAAATTATCTTAGTTACCTATGCAGTATCATAGATAACAACGTAGTATTTAAATACCTTTAGAATAACTTAAATAGTATTTTAGATACTTTCCGAGTAACTTAATATGCTATCGAGCAGGATAAGATACTTTCGCAGAATTTAGTTACTTCTAAAGCCATCTCGAATTATTTGACAATAGGTATACATTATATGGGATACCTAACTATTTTCACAAATAAAAAATATTTTATTAATGAAGTCACTCAGAAAATTTAATGCCGGACAACAAGTACGAACTTAGTTACTTTTTCATAATGTAAGAGATAACTATGTCCTAGATACTTTTGTATTGCTGTCTCTTTAAACTAACAAATTGTTATATTTGAAATTATCTTTAAATAATTTTTAGTAATTTTTTAGATAGATCGTATAGATACCTTTGAATTGTGTTAGAATATATTAGATTAACTTTTATACTTATGAAATAACATAGTCGCTTTTAAGCTATTTTAGATTCTGTCAAAGTGTCTTAAATCAGTTTTCGATTATCTTAAAATGCTTTATGCAATAAACTGTCCTAAGAAATGAGAAATATTTCATTATTATGACTTCTTATAAAGCCTTATTTTCATAAGGCAGAATAGTATATTAAGATACTAGTTTTAAAAGACCATATTTTATCGCACGAGCACGATATTAGTAAACGACCCGCTTGCGGGGAGTTTCCTAACGTGCGAGTGATGGTTAAAACGTGTATTTTATACTATTTTTTCTATTTTGCACGTTTTTTAATGAAAAACATTAATTTATTCAAGTTGCGATCAAAAGTTAGACGGACATCTTGTCACTTTTGACGTCTGTATTATTAGGAATCCCATTCAAAACGGTGTCGAAATTTTTGCTAGTGAGCCTTGTCATTGAACAATTTTGTTAATATCATTGCAACCAGTCAACAAAAGTAGTGTCGAAAAGAGCTTCTTTTCGACACTACTTTGCGTATCGAAAAGACTTCTTTATGATACCAAAATAGAAAAAGTAACTTTTTCTACTTCCACCCTTTAATTTATTAATTTAGACTTTTACTCCCTGTAGTTTAATGAGATTCATTAAGATACAAGTTTATAACTACTCGTGTTTTAAAAGCTATAATCAAATACTCATCACACAATATATTAAATTATGACTTGGATAATTTCATACTGGTCGTATGTAGCAGTCATTCCATTTAATAATTTTCATCTTAAGTACTTTAGCAGTGTCTTAAATACTAAGTGTATTTTGGAAACTAGAGTAGTTATTTTTCATATTATGACTGACCATAAAAAAATAGTGTATGGAACTCATATTTATTGGTTATTAAGACAATCGCATTCATTACGACACTCGCCCATGGCTCGGGTCGCAATTCTCTGATTCGTGTCTTTCTAGCTATCATTAAATACGCATCGCATATACTAAATTCTAATTTGGATAATTTTATAATCTCATTCACAGCAATTATTGTTTTACGTTTAAAAGTGTCTTATACACTTTTGCAGTGTTTGAAATACTTTAGTTAATTTTGAAAGTTGAAGTACTTATTTTTAATTAATATGACTTTTTGTAGAAAAAATAGAGTAGGCAACTCACTTTTATGGGTATTAAAATACTCGCATTCAATACAACACTCGCTTACGGTTCAAATTGTAATTCTCGTACTCGTGCCTTAATAGCTATCATTAAATGCTCATCGCACAATATATAAAAAATTATAACTTATATTATTTTAAAATCTACATTTAAAAGTGTCTTATACACTTTTGCAGTGTCTTAAATAATCTAGTAAATTTTAAAAGTTGAAGTACTTCTTTTAAAATATTATGACAGGTTGTGGAAAAAAATATGGTAGGTCATTCACATTTAATGGTTATTACACCATTCGCATTCCTTACGACACCCGCTTACGGCTCGGGCCGTAATTGTCATACTCGTGTCTTAATGGCTATCATTAAATAATCATTGCCCAATATACTAAATTATATCTTAAATACTTTAGTACATTTTGAAACCTTAAGTACTTATTTTCCATTATTACGATTGGTTGTAAAAAAAATTGTGTATGCAACTCACATTTAATGGGCATTAAGGCACTCTCATTCATTACGACACTCGCCTATGGCTCTTGTCGTATTTTTCGTCCTAGTGTCTTAATAGTTGTCAATAAATACTCATCGCACATTATAGTAAATTATGGCTTATGATAATTTTATAGTGTCGTTCCTAGCAATTATTGTTATCTATTATCTTCTTACACTTAAAATTATCTTATATACGTTTGCAGTGTCTTAAATACGTTTATAAATTACTTTGCATTGATTACTTTTAATTTGTAACTAGTTACACTTGGAGGTATCTTAGATACTTCTGAAATAACTTAGTTTCTTATGGAGAATTTTAGACACTTTTGAGTCCCGTATGCACTCTAATCGCTTTATTTCAGGTATTTACTGAACTAATATTTTCCTTAGGGGAATACGTCTAGTTTAAAAATTACGAAAATGTGAACAAATTATATCAGACGAATACTTTTTCTGGCACATAGGAAATCTAACGTATCTTAATTATTAGAGTATTAAGAATTTTGATACTTAACAGACATTTCTTTGCAAAAAGCATCTTCATTCACCAATTAAGTAGATACTTATTTGCAAAATTAAATTAGTAATAATTATCTATGTATCTTGATTCAAGATACATATATAATTACTACTAATTTAATTTTGCAAATAAGTATCTACTTACTTGGTAAAAGAAGATGCTTTTTGCAAAGAAATGACTGTTAAGTAACATAGCTTGAGTGAATACATGTATGTGAAGGAAGGTGCATCGAAAATAGCAGCATTTTCCAAAGATGCTTGTAAGGATTTTTTCATATCAAAGGAGGTTAAATGCAATTTTATTCTTGTATTAAGGCGTTAAGTAGATAATGTGCCGAAGCTAAAATAAATTAAAATAAAGAATTGACAAGATTTTAATTTCTGCGCTATTTTAGCTAGTCCCCGTTTACAAAGAAATAATCCCATCTTCAGCTAGGAGATATTTTATGACACGGCACTGCCTCCCGCTGATTGTTTAGCATGATGGTGGTTATTTGGTGTTATTAATAGCCGTTTGTGTAGACAGTTTTATTCGTATGTTTGTTAAAAAAGGCGAAAGTTATTTCAGCTGATAACGATGTTTTCATGCGACTAAAATCGTACCGTTTACCGAGAGATTTATCGAATCAAGCTCTTTGATGTGTAAGTTTGTTTACATTTTTAAACGGGGATGCACTGCCAGGGAGCTTTTGACTTTTTATTGACCAGAGTGCAAATATCGAGCACGAAATGATGGTTAAATAGGAAAGCTACGTTCATTTCAGTCGATTTATATGGAAGTTTTATTTTCAGTGATCCGTGATCGGCTATATTCTTTGTTCTTGATGAAGTTTCCGAAATGAAGCAATTAATGAGGCTTCTGACGTATCAGTGTTCCATATAAACTTTAAATTTAACATGAATTGCTATAACGCAGCATTGATTAAATGAATTTGCATTGCAGTCTTTTAACTATAAGTACTGCCAATAATTGTATCTCCGCAGTCCGTTAACACTTGACAGTGTTGCCAGTTTGTTTTAGAGATTTTGAAAAATCCCATCTCGTTTACCTTTTTTGTTATCACTTTACATGTTTCGAAGTGCGGACCTAGATTTTCTATCCAAATCTTATGCCAAATCTTGTATCAATCATCAACACTTTAGTTTCAGTACGGGCCTGATATTTAGTTTAAAAGGCGATAATGGAGCCCTACCAGCAGCGTCAATAAATCTCATTAATTAAAGACATCAACATCAATGCAGTTAAATTCATGCAAATCTATGATGCGTATTACCAAGTTATCTTAATCTCCTATTACGCGATCGCGTTGGACTTTTATAGCATCACTCTTAAGTCCGATATTTCTAAATGCAAACCTGGTATCTTTTATTTGAATATCTGGAAGAACTGTTCATCCCCAAACGTTTCGGTACGAAATATCAATCAATGAGTACGGCCCTGATATTTAATTCATATAACTAGAATGTAGCATCACTCATTGAAAAGCTCCCTTTAGATCAGGCCAAGAGTGTTGCCGAGTTGCAATTATTGTTTGAAACATTTAAAAAAAATTATGAAGCATCTCAAGTACTTTTGATTTTAACCTGATAATATTTTTCCCGACAATGGCCCTGATATTAATATGTCGAGTTTTAAGACTATACGTTATACTACAAACATGAAGAAACAATAGCGTAGTTTTTAAATACGATTTGGTTATTTAAGTGTCTAAAATTCGATTTTGGCCAATTAATAATTTAAGGGAAATAAATGACCACCACACGTGGGCACAGCTGTCCCAAATAGTCAATTCACGTGGGGCCCCGTACATTTAGGCTTTCAATTGTCCAGTCCGGTGTTATTGGGTTTGTGGGCCACCACAGTTGCAAAAACATCCCCAAAAGTGTCATTTAAAAGCCATTATTCTTTTCCGGGGTGCTACCAAGAGATATTTTATTCTAGACATTGAAATATTCTCTGTTATAGTACTAACACTCAAACTATTTACTTAAGTTAGAAAATCGTTACTTAAGACGGGACACGAACATAAGCTAGGTATTCAAAGAAGTCTTAGTTACTGAACTTAATTTTCAATATGGGAAGTTTGTGGGAAAAATTGAAGATAATTTGGTTATTGTCATTGCATTTAGAAATAGAATGAAACTGCAAAAATCACCCAGTTGCAACTTGTCAGAGGAAGAAAAACCTTAACAATTGTTAGTACAAAAATCACAATAATTGTTGTTAAAAAGAAATTTCAAAAGCCATTTAAAAAAAAATCAGGGCTTTGCATATTGTATATTAGGCGTTATAAGTTTCTTTAAATATTACAAGGATTGTGTAAAAACTATTTTATAAAAAAAAAATGGTCTTTTCTGGATGAAAAATTTTGTATGAACCTTCTCTAAATGGGATGTTCGGATGCTATCCATACGATATCACTGGATATCAATATCGATATATTTTTCCTAAGCGATATATTTAGCTAGATGTTCGCTATTCGATACCATAATATGCTGGAATTAGTATATTGTATCAATATCGAATCCGAATAATGCGCGTTGTCAGTGTTTTATTTAGAGTTGAAGCTATCTAGAGCTTTATCGTTGTTGCAATAATTATTCTAAACCTTCAATTAAAAGGGCTCTTCCGTTACTATCAGGATAAATACCTTTATCCATCTCAAGCAATGTAGTATCGATATTAACTCTTCAACATTAAATATACATCACTATCACTGCATTGATATCGCATATTCTTCGATGATATTGCTCCAATTGATGGCAGCAAGGACTGCAGTACTTTTTGATCTGTGAAGGTATCAGAATTCATTTGGAAGTAACGATTAATATGGGTAGGTATGGGTTAATATATCAATTTTTTAAGGGCCTATTATCGATATATTTTTATTATCGTACTCTCTTTGCAACTGTTTATACTCTCTTACATTTATAGTAGAAATGGGGAAAAATTCCACTCAGAATTCGCTGGTCAGCCCCCATATTTTAAGTCCCTGATTTTTGCGAATTAGATATTGCAATATCAATAATAGTGAAAAAAAAGACAGGAAGACCGCTCATATGGTAGCGCTCCGTTTGTGAACATTAAATTTCTATTTTGACTTTACCCAGAATAGGTGAAACTTTTTCCGGAAACCACAGGCATTGTTGGCAACGAGGACTATTTATCATTTGATGAATAAGATTCAACGGAGGAGGAGTGATAACTAATGGTTCATGTATTGACTTTATTGAATTTGGCAAACGCTATTTATTACTCCCATTTGACAGTTAATATTGGGTAGTAGCAAATAATATTGTTCTGAGATACGCCAGATAAATGATGCATTATTTGCTTTATGGGGTTTAAAGTTAAAATTGTTGGCTCATGTGCCAACACTGCTACTGGTTTTAACATCACTAGAAATACTTCCGTCTTTATGTCCATAAGATTAGCACAGATCCTACCATTGGCAGTGCTAGCTAAAAATCAACAAGTAAACAGCAAAAAGGAGCCTATCGCTATGAGAGTCTTTTTTTAAACATCAAGACTCTTCGACAAGGTGTAGCTAAAGAAAAACTTAAAAACTAAGGATATGTTTAAGAAATTGGGTAAAGTAGATCTGTACCATTCTACAGATTAAATTTCTTTTTTTTTTTCATTTAACCCAACTTGAGTAAAATCCAAAAAATTGTTTTCCACCTCCTAAGCAAGAAACTTTCATCAGCATTATTATTTATCTTGTCTAATATCATCAAATGACATTATTAAAAATGTTTCCAAAGTATTTGTTCAATTTGGAATAGCATATATTAAAAAACAATTTAAAGATAGCCGGCTTAGAAATTTAGTTCTGATAGTTACAATAATTTAATAATTAAAAATAGCAAACCTATTTTTATCAGACACAGGTTATTTTGTAAAGGATAGAAATATCTTTGGCATACCGTATTGAAAAGTTTTTTTTTTAAACACATAGATCTGAATGAGTATCCGATCGGGAACAACGTTTTGCTTGGTCACTATCATCACGGGGACCAGAGTTTTTCATGTTTATAAGATTCAATAGCTTTCTGGTAAAAGTAGATTTTTATCTTCCATCCAAATGGATTAATAAATATCTCCAAATGGACCTGCAGTAGTTTTGCAACGCTATTTCCTTTTCTCTGTAGCTTCCACGACCTGCATCTCTATTAACCAGAGTAAGAGAAGCAAAATTTTCTCCTCTATTGAGAATATACGTTGCCATACCAAGATTTATCTGATTTATAATTTACTTCGTCTCTAACTAAAATAATGTTTGTTTATAAATTTGGAAGTAATAAACTTTTTTGATGGATTAATTTCGAGATGATCCAAAAGATCTAGGATTTTTTTCCAAACATGTTTTGTTTCAATCCTGCGCTCTCCAATCTTTCGACATCTCGCGTACAGTGGCATACTCTTTTCGATATGTGATACATGTAACTTCATTTATTTGCCGTTTAATCAATACAAAAACCCAATCTGGTGGTATGTAACTATGTCCACCCACGGAAAATTTAGCTGGAATACTTGTATTATATTCAAAATTTTTAGGAGCAAAAAACAAAGCAAGCTAACCATGATTATATTTTTATTTTGACCTGAATATCCATCGGCAAAAATAAGGGTTTCTTCCATAGAGTTACTAAATTCAAAATTATTGAAAAGAGCTACAAAAAGGGTGGAGGTTATTACAGTCTAGTGTTTGGGCCATCAAAGTCAGTCCAAAGGTATGCACATACGAATATGTCTTTAAATAAGCAGCCTGATCAGGAAGTTTTGGCAGGCATATATTTTTTTTAGCAGTCAATAGAGAATATTTCCCTAATGTTTTTGATTTTCTTCTGAAACAACAATTTCGTCATAAGTTTATGCATTTTGTGTTTAATAATAATGTCTTTCATTTTCTCCTAATTTTTTTCTAATTTAAGCTCTTCTATTATTCTAAGGCAAGCAAAACAAATATCGGATTTAAAGCCTATATTATATTTTCAAAAAAGTTTTATGAATTGGCTTTGTCGCTACTAATAAAACAGATGTTTAAGACAAATTGATCCACTAGGAAATCAGTCTGCTTGTAAGTATTGCATTAGTAAAATACTGCTATTACTATGAACCTCCTTAAAACATTTTTAAAGCTCTCGTGAAACCAATTTGCCTCTTGGAATGGTATGGTTCGGAAATCCAAACCTAGCAGTTGTCTGAACTGTGGGAAACATTAGCAATGACAGCCGTGATATTGCTTCTAATTTCGATCCAGCCAGTTTCCTTAAGAACCGATCTGTACACGTTGCATGGACACATCTCAGACACATTCACCATTAATGCGGGTGTGACAGGGCGCAATACTTTCACCAACTCTCTTCCTCATCTATATTAATGACTGCTGACCGAAACCAATAATCCTGTTTACAGTTTTGCAAATGACAGTATCCTTGTCTCCAAATTTAGATCAGAAAAACCTTTACCAGCGACTGAGACTTATCACCACAGACAGAAGCAGATTACAATAATTAATCAAGATCTGGAGAAAGATCGAACTTGGGGCAACAGAAATTTGGTCCATTTCAATGCAGCAACAACTCAAATAGCCAGGTATACCGAGAAAGACTATGCGGCGGGCTCTGATAATATTATGGCAGGATCGAGCATTCCTTAATCCTCGCAAATCGAAATACTGGGTGTCTCGGTCAACAACAATATGTCGTGGGATGACCACGTTGCTAACATCGCAAAATCAGCCTCGCACCGCAGCAGCTGCTCTTGCTCTACAAAGCGCAAATAAGACCGTGCTTAGAATATTGCTCACACATCTGGGGTGCCGCACCTAAGCACACCCTTAAGCTACTGGATTCCATTCAGAGAGAACTGTGTGTCTCGCCGGCGACCCGGAGTTAACCCGGGAACTGGATAGTCTAGAACACCGCAGACATGTGGCCGAGATCTCCCTGTTTTACAGATATTTTCACGGCAGATGTCCCCAGGATTTGACCCGCCTCATTCCGCCCCTAGCAACGCCTGTCAGACAGTCACGACAGACGGCAAGAGCGCACACGTTCGCCGTACAATGGGAAACCCCTAAAACATCGCTTTACGAGGACTCCTTTGCCTGGCGCACTGCATCACTGCGGAACTCACTCCCAAGACATCTTTTTCTCCCAACTTAGGGGTCATGGTTCAAGAATCATGTCAATCAACATCTTCGCACACACATCGCTCGTTGAGTGCCATAGGATCTCTCTTGTGTGTGCCACTGCCTTAAAAAAACCTAAACTCAATCAATAGCGCAAAATCAATGTCGAAGTTCTGCATTTATGGTGGTTTGCTTGGGTTCTAAAGATGTTTCCAGGGGGACCTTTTTTTGACTTTTTCACAGGTATATTCTTTATGGTTGGTTACAAGACCGATAAAGAATTCTCTTGTGAAAAAAGTAATTTTGCGCTGCTGCTTTGACGTGTATCTTTCCGTATCCACGATTGGTATTATCTGGGGCATTCTATGAGAATTAAATAAATGATTTTGCCTTTCCTGAATTTACAGAATCTCCAGCTAGTCCCTCCTGTTTTGAAAGTAAAAATTGCCGCGATTTTCTAAATAAAGAAAGAAAAACTCTTGATTTTCCGTTTTCCTCAAAAAGAGAAAAAAATTAATGCAGAATGGTCGCATTTATGGAGGATCCCTTTCGACCAGAAACCAACCCAAGGAATCCTTTTGTGAAATAATAGCAGAAGAACATAAACATCTCATAATTTTTCTATTACTTTTATAAGATGTCTGCCAATACATGTGCATGCAAAATGACTTTATACATTGGGTGATGTTAGAGGACTCTTCGAAAGCGACCGATAGAGTATTTTCTTCCTCTAATTTTATACGAGCTACACCTAAATTACTATTATTTTCCGTACAGGGAGGCACAAAATCTTGCTTTCCATCTCAAAAAAGAGAAAAAATCGTTCCATTCCATGTGAGATGAATGTATTTGTGTGGTTCTATTTCGACTTGAAGAGAAGTTCTTGCCGAAGAAATTCGTGTTCAGTGATTTTGATATCGGCGTCCCCAAAACTATTAAATGTCATGGGAATAAAATAAATATTGATAAATGTAAAATAGGGTCATTAAATAGGGTCATCTTTTCGTAGACAGGTATCCATACATGGTGGTAATTTAATATTATGTATGATACCAATAAACACCATCCATAAACATGATCTTGTTGGCTTTTTCATTTAAATAGTTTGTAAAATAGCCGCGATACAAATTTTGGAATGCAACCTGATTATTGTAAATGTGGTGAATAGGTGACCTGGAGATAATTTTAATGAATTTTTACATTGCATGGGCAACATTTTGAATCTTGTGTAGAAGCTATATAAACTGGCAAATGTTTAATATTCATTTTCATTCCAATAGCGCCAATCACATTTTCTTCAGAAATTTGATTGTTTCGTTTGGTTTTGAAGCTAGAGTCAAAACGAGTACCTGTTTAAATAATTATTTGGATAATATTTTAACAAACTTTGAGGATAATTTTAGCATTGAAGTAATTGATTATAATTTGTCTGACAATAAGGCTGTCACTATGGATTTAAGTCCAATGAATTCTATAAATATTAGTACCACAACTTTTAACTATGAAGGTCTGTATTATTTTCACATATCCTTGTCTGATTTCATTGGCGAAAGTATTGGGAGTAATGACAAGTTTGGCACTTTTTTCAATTTGATTATATCCCTTATGAACAATTCCTTCTCCATAAAATCCAAGAAAACAAGAGCTCAACTCCAAAACTAAAAAATATGAGGGATTGAATTATTTTTTAATTTAATTACATAAACAAAATCTTAAACTATTAACGAAGGGTTTTATAATTAGATATTGCAATAATTACAGGGAAGAAATAAAATTATCCAAAAGGCAGCATTTTGTGAAACATATAAATAATTTTGTTAACTCACAAAAAACCTATTAATTGTCATCGAAACTCAAAAAATAAAGCATTTTATATCACAATATAACTGCAGAGCAATTTAATGATTTTTTTCTCAAATGTTGGTAATGCCATAGTTAGCAAATTTTCTCAATCACAGTTACCCTCTGATGGGTCATCAAAACAAAAATACAAGAAAGTATTAATATATTATCTGTGAAAAAATTACTAACCTTTGGGTAAATCTTCAAAATTTTATTACAGCAACAAATTTGTGTATTCTTGGCCACTAATTCTTTGACATTTCCCAACCAGTTTGGTTTTCAAAGTGGAAAATCTACTGTAGATGCAACAACTCATCTGACTAAGAGGATTGTAAATAGTTTTGAGGATAAGAGTTACGTGGGTGCTATTTTTGTGATTTACAAAAGGCTTTCGACTCTGTCTGTCATGAATATGTTTGGAATGATTTATAAAGTATTTATAATTTTTAACACTTGAGTCTGAATTTAATGAAATCCTGTCTTAGTGATGGGAAGCAGTTGGTGAAACGTTTTATCTGGCTGTATTGTTTCTACTCTACGTAAAGAAAATTGATGAGTTTTTTTCTGGGAACTGACCTTACCCTCTTCGCGGATAACACGACGATATATTAAATGACCTGCAAAACGATGTGTCACAGACAAAGTCGGGACTAGAGTCGTGGTTCTCAAGTATGAATCTTAGCCATAATGACGCAAGTACTCAAAAAAACGCTTTTTCCTCATAGAGATCTCTCACGTACTAACAACTCGGAGAGTTTAAAATTTTTGGAAGATCATTTGGATCCCTCATTTTGCCAGAAACATCACGTCGATTTAAAGGGGATTGTGTCTAATATAATAATGAAAAGTCGTATTATTCCGCACGTTGCTTATGCATTAACATGCTGGGATCATTCTTCGACAGCCAAGCAAGTGTTTGGTTCTAGAGAAGAGCTCTCGTGTAATCACAGGGAGTATATAGGTAAAGAAATAACGCGAGAGAAGGGTTCAGCATAATGAAAATACTTACTCTGCCCTTTTTGATTATATTTCAGTGTCTGATGCTTGTTAAGGAGAATTTAAAGATTTATGCTACAACCCTCATTAGCCATACCAGAATCAATGCTAATGTTAAAATTGATTTTAGCAGAATAAATGCCAGCCGTAACTGCAAAAGCTCTACGGTACCTCTCTACTACGGAAATAGTTGCTTGTCTTCCTCTAAACTCTTATAAACATAAAATTAAATTATTTCTATAATTTCAATGAATATTTATGTGCCGATTTTAATATGTTAAATGAAGATACTAAAACAGAGTTTTATCCACAATACGGAAACATGTTTCGGTATTGTGGATAAAAGTCTGTTTTAGTGCATTTTGCCGAAGGTTCCAAACTCCAACATAGTTAATGAAGATGTTGATGTTGTATTTGTGCATTTTTGGTATGCTTTGCTGTGTTTTTGTCTGTTATTTCTGGTCAATTCTTTTTGTATTCTGACTTACTTCTTTACTAGAATAATATTGACTTTGAACCGTATTGCTGACGATTGTAAACACTTGTGTAATTAACCTGAATAAAGGTATTCTATGTCATTAAATAACCATAAAAAATCCTCGTGTGAAATAGTCCTAGAAAAACATAAACGAATTATAATTTTTTTACTTCCAAGAGTGCATGCGTACAAAATGATCGTATACATTGCTCGCATCTAGGACATTCTCCGATAATTACAAATATGTATTTTTTTTCTTCTAAATTACTCCCAACCGGCTAGAAATTTCTACTATTTTACCGAGAGACAAAATTTAATTTTGGTTTCATCGTTACAGTAAATCAATGTGTAAACGGTTGCACTTATGGTGGTTCCCTTTGACAACGAAAGATCATAAGGGTTTGTCTTCTGAAAAGTCGTAGATAAACACAAATGCCCCATTGTTTTCGGCTCTTGCTGTTTTTGACTGGTGGCTCCCCATACACGTGCATGTAAAATCATCGTATAGATTGGACGCATCTGGGACATTCTTTGAAATACAAATATTAATTATATTGGAAAGATAATGTGAACAACTAAACAATTTAAACTACTAATTAACTCTCACCCTGTCCCAAGTTTGAACTTGAACTTGAAAAAATGTAAGCATATAAGATAAATTATAAACAATGGGAGTGAACAGCGCAGGCAATTATGAATCTTAAAGTTACAATGGTCAGCAGATTTTGTTATATTAATAGTCAAGCGGACTATCAGTCCGACAGCTGTTTTTCTCTCACCTATTCTGCTCTAATATTGCTGCAGTCCACAGGGACGTGGCTTGATTGTTCTACCGATGCCCTAATCCTCAAAACCAACTCAAGAAGTGCAGCTCACAGGAGGGCATTTCTTGGGGGATACCTGCCTAAAGTCGAATCTACAATAGATCTGTCAAAATTCTAAGTCCAGTGATTTTTAAAGTTAAATAGTCACAGTGCTTTAAGGCGTTGAGTGAAATTAAGATAAACAAAGAACACTTAAATATCTATCTCATGAAGTAACCAAACCTAACCATAATTTAAAACACAACACCGCTCTTAAAGAAGTTTATTAGAATACAGGGACCAAGACCTATAAACAATTCAAATCATACCTCAACCAAAGAGCAGGCGTGTTTAACCGAGTACAGTGTAAACTCTTAAAGTATTTGACCAATAGACATTGTTACTGTTTTACCGAATTGCCTTATTTATTATCTGTTCTCACCTGACATAGATCCATCACTAATCTGGGCTACATAACCTGCACGCCATCCAAGGCCTGGCATCACCTGGTTTAGTATTCGTGACAATATCTATGTGCTTCTTGCTGATTCAAGGGGAAAATTTTACTTTTTCCTAAAATATATAGATGTGCAAATTATGGTTTTCCTTCTCTTTTTTAAGTGAAACACCTTTAGGCGCTCTGTGCCTGGAGAGTAAGCTGGTGAATGTGTTACGCCGATGCGAACGCGCACGCAAATATTGCACACAAAATATTTAATATGGCGAGGCGATCGAAAGTACAACTTAGTTCTATTGTGTGCGGATAAAATTTCATTTCTGGTGTGTGGCAAACACATATTTTTAAATTGGTAATATCACTGAGCCGTTTCCATTTACGGTACTTATATTACATCCAGGAACCAAGTTTATTAATATTAAAAAAGTAACAAATAGAAACAAACACTTTTCTATTACCCTTGCTGCATCTGGTGTGGACAAGTATTTTCCCATACATATATATGCAAAGTAACCGCATGTTTGAGGTAATCTTCCAGAATTGCGAAAAGCCACTTTTTTCTCTCTTTCTATATTTAAAGCTAGAAAATTTTACTTTTTTCCACGTAGAGAAAAGCGAACTATTGTTTTCCTTTTCAACCTGAACAGCTAATAAACTATTTTGTTCCACTGGTAGCAAAAGGGACAGATTATTACGAAATGCTTGCATATATGGTGTTTGTGTTCTGGCAAAGAAACATCATGAAACAGCCATAGCAAATCCTCTTTTGAAAAAAATCATAAAGAGGCACAAACATCCTTTTATTTTCTGCCGTTTTTGACAGGTTGTCTCCCATACACATGCAAAATTACCGTATGCTTTAAGCGGGCCTGGGGCATTATCTGAGAATTGTAAAAAACATTTCCTTCCACCACTATAGGATGAAAGTAGTTTTCCCTTGTTTTTTTTAGAAAAATATTAGAACGAAATCGTCAAAATCAGAACATTCAATCATCAATTGAATAGTTATTATGAAACATCCTAGTTTTCCCGTGAGAGTTTCGGGAATAATTAATTTATTTTTCCTCGACTTTTCTAAGATACCCTTATTCTTTTGCTACTTTTCGCAAATAATTGGAAACAATATTAGAATTAATACATTCAGTTGCCAAAGGTCAGGTGAATAACTGTAGTAATAAAATACCTACATACTACCATTGGCTTAAATATTCTAAAGCCCTTTAGGATTAATATAACATTATAAAATTGCAGGGTTATTTTAATGATTTATGTAGAGAGATACAGTTAAAAACGTAGTACTATTTGCTGTATAGCTTACAAATATGTATCTGAAGTCCTTCAAGGCATATATAACACCAATTAGATGAATAACTGGACATGCTGGTTCACTTTTTTCATAAAAGCGTAAGCATAATTTTAGTACAATGTTAAACCCTGAACTCGAGCCTGAACTTTAACATTTATTTTTCAAATTTTGCCTGGAAATTATCTAAAATTTGAATGGATCAATTTTTAAAGCGCAGGCGCAAGATGGCTTGCACATAGATCGTCAGTCTAGGCCTATTTGAGCCCATTCATATACCAATTCAGCCTGGTAGCCCGGCCTCATGACTTTGGTTTTTGATAAGTTCCAAGTCCAGACCAAAGTCATGAGCCCAGAAAATATCCAGGTAATAATTGATTACCAACCCATTGAAAAAGTATCAGAATATATTTATCTTGGTCATAAGATTAAGTTGGGAAAGGAAAACCAGATTTCCGAAATTTCAAGAAGAATAGGCCTTTTCTGGGCGGCTTTTGGCAAATTGTGTTACATTCTTAAATCCAAGGATTTCCCTATAAACCTTAGAAGAAAAGTATTCGAGACATGTGTACTGCCGGTGCTCACTTACGGCCTTGAAACAATGTCCATAACTCGCAAGACATCCAGCAGACTGCAAACCACCCAGAGAGCAATGGAAAGGGCTATGCTTGGAATTCGGAGTTAGTGTAAGGGACAGAGTCCGAAACGAGGTGATCAGAAGACGAACGGGCGTGACGAAGGTACTAATTCGAGTGGCGCAGCTTAAGTGGAGATCGGCTGGTCACATAGCAAGGCAGGACCCGGACAGGTGGACAATAAGAATCCTAAGTTGGCGTCCGAGAGAGACCAAACGAAGCGTTGGCAGACCCCAGAGAAGATGGCGAGATGACAACCAAAGGATTGCAGGAAAGAACTGGATACAAACTGCAGCGAACAGGAAGACGTGGAAATCTTTGGAAGAGGACTACATCCAGAAGTGGATAAATGATGGTTCAGAAGAAGAACAAGAAGAAGCCCGGCCTCTCTAGTGAAAGCACACAACTTGAATCTTTTTTATGTCGTTCGGATTCATCAAGCAGCTTCCTAAGTACACCTCTCTTACCCTAGACAACGCTGCACATTCCACGCAGCATGGTTATTCAAGCGGTAATGCTCTGTGAGGAATCCTATCACAAGCCTCATATTCTCTCTCTTCAGAGCCAGAAATGCCCTCGACCTACACAGCGCTGGGTCTTCCAAGGTAGACCAGCCTATATGATTTTTGGAGTAATCCCTCACAGATCCTTGGGTTGCTTATTCACTTCATTTCCTAAGAGAGCATCGGCCGTATTGTAAGACACATCTCGTACAGGTTCGGGTCCCAGTGAACGCATTGCGGAACCCTGTCGTGCCAACAATCAGCCTCCTCGTTTCCAAGGACATTCGAGGGTCCCGGGAAACGACTGACCCTATAATGCTCGGACAAGCCCCCCCCAGACACCAGCGCAAGATGACATTATCAGGCTTAAGGGCCAAAAAAGCTGTTCGAGAAAATGTAGATATCCTAGCCTCTGAAAGCTCTTGACTCGTTCTCATGCCCGCATTTGAGGATCGCATACAATTTGGCCTGAAGCACGGTTGCATAGTGCCCAAGGACGAAAGCAAGTCTTGTCCCTGCAGTTTCTCCATAGATGCTTTCTCTAATACCACCATCTAACCGTCAACTGTGTACCGGACACGTGGGCTGCGATCCCACCAACCAAGCTTTTCTATCAAGAATATAAAATCTGAGAGGCCTATTTGATCTGATGGTAGGTAGGTAATATCCTGTCGTCCTCATTAAAAGTTTGGAGCATTTATCTACCGCCCTCTTCTAGATATTAATGTGTCCCTTTGAGCTAATATTTTTCCTTAGGCAACGATGACCTTTGTCATCGTATGTAGACCTCAAGACCTCTTGCTCCAGTTATAGGTGGACGGACGGCAAACCCATCTGTTTCTCAAGAGTGGGTGCCGTCCTCATGGCACATGGGATTCCCATGCAAGCCGGACTTTAAACTCTGTCTAATTGAGCTCAAAACATGGCCGTATGTACCATACGATTGCCTCGTAGGTGATAATGGCATCATATTTTGAATACGAATTATCATCAGATGAAGTGTGCGTTACATGAGTCTGCCCATGCGACCGATATCCTGGTCATCAATAATGATGATCAGATCACCAGTATATAGGCTTGAGGATAACCTAGCTTCATTCAGCTCCTGCAATAATTTGGCTATTACTAGATAACAAAGGAAGAGCGATAAAACGCACCTTGGGGGAAGCCTTTGACTACCCTCGCCACCACCTCTGAGCTTTATTGCGATGGGAAATTATCCTTTATTATAATCAGGATTGAAGAACTCTATCCTTAGATAAGTTATTTTAAGTTTCCACCACTTATATAGAGTGCTTTAAATTCGAAACTTCTTAATCCTTGTCAACAGTATTGAGGTAACATTTTACCGAGCATTTTACTATTTTGTATAAATTGATACTATAGCATATAGCAGCAATTATTGCTATTTAATATCCTTGCTCTACTTGATTATTTTGTTGTTTATTCAACCACAACAGATTTCGAGATTTACAAATATAATATGTAATTGTTTCAAGAGGACCACAAAAGCTAAGATCTAGAGGATGATTACCAAAAAGATAAAGGAAAAAATGGTTATACTACAGGATACACGCAAACGAAGTGAGAAGGTGGTCTATAAAAATAAAAAATAAAGTATGTAACACATCAAAATGTTGACCGGTGTTTTGTGTGGCAATAATTGTTTTTGCAGAATTACCCATCGGGCAGTTTTTTGCCCGTACGATATTTTTGTCGAGACTCGCTGTCACACGGATTTCTTGATGTTAAAAGGCGAGATTCATATAAATGGGGGTAAAGAGACACAAGGGCGGGCAGGGCTCTTTTATCTGCCGGTCCGGGATGTGTCCGTGAAAACTTCAAGGGCACCGCATGCCCTTTGTGCATTGTCGATGGGACCGTTTCCGATTTATTTCTGCTTTATTCATGTGTCACCTACGCGGGATATTCGTGTCAGTTTTGATCTAATTAGGAAAATTATTTGATTGTCACCCTTCAAAGTGGAAAATATATAGTTTGGTTGCCTATATGTCTATGCGTCAATGCAGTATGATATCTTAAACTGTGTTTAGCACTGATTTGTAATGATTTGATTGGGGCATAATACAACACGTTGGTACCTCAGTTAATCCAAAATTTACACAATATTGGTGAAATCGTTTGGAGCTGGTAGATATTTTAGTCAATAGAGCTGAATTGTTTAAACGTGGTTAGTTTGTTTCAGGGAAAGTGGTAACGTTTTGAGTAGTCAAAATGTGAAGCCAAATTGCCCTTTTCACAGTTTCTATCTTCTTTATTAATTGACTTTAACATATTGTTATTTGGATTCATTAGGAATTTAACGTTTTCTTGACTATTTATTAAGTTTGTCAAGAGCTCAATATATACATACCGTATCGGTATTTCATCAAATACAGATAATTAGACAGAAATGAAAATACTTTATATCCGATCAAGAGGCTCTTGATCTGATTACTTGTCAATAAATGTGATATATAATGGATATTGGAAGCTTTTAGGTCCGTATTTAGAAATTTCAAGTTCCTGATGTGGTACGAAGAATATGATGACTTCCATTTACTGGGAATAACAAGTTGTTAAAAAGTGCTGTTTATTTTTAATACTTTTAATGACATTATATCATTAAGAACTAAAATAACCTTCTGGCAAAAACTCGCTTCATTTCTCAAAATATTTCTGTAAATAACAGAGTTTTCATGCATATGGGCGCCGGAAACTGGCTCATTAGACTTGTCTTTTGAACAATCAATAAACAGTCTTCAAGTTTGATCATTAAACCTGGAATATCGTGATAGCAAACCTAGTCACTGTCCATGGCAAAAAATACTGTCAGCTTAGACTTCCTTTTCTGATACGTAGAAATGTTCATCCCATGTTGTAGGAGATTTCACTGCTGCATACAGGATCAGAGGAGCTCTGCCTTTCTTTTGGCAAGGTGTAAATCAGTAATAAGATTGTTGAGCTCTTCCTGAGATATAAAATTGGTCTGCTAACTACATGCGCAGTCGTCTTTCTCCTGAAAACTTGTGCCAGCTCTTGGGATAAAATCGTCTAGTTCATTCGATTCTAGGCCTATTTTGTATTTTTCTGGAGGCTTAGAAACAAGCATGCTTGAAGTATCATCAGGCATGAATCTAATGACCGAGGGAATATTAGGATATTCAA
>MU182984.1:81403-94492 GCA_016904865.1 Pissodes strobi | reverse complement strand
AAGTATTGCAACAAATTTTGGGAGCCGAAGCTTTATCTTGATCTTCAACTTTGAAATCAAAATATTGTAGCAGTTCGATTTTGCCAATTTTAAAATTTCATTTAGATGCCGCATTTAGGGGAAAAATGATGCTGTATTTTGCCCTCATCGGTTTATTAATTCTGAATTTAATAATTCGCTTAAAACTGCCTCTTTTCTTAATGTAAAATTAACTATATTTTAAGTATAGATTAGCTATATATTCGTATTAGCTTTTAGAATCCGTAGTGACCATCTATTTTAGTTGATAAGCGATGTATGTACCTTATTATTAAGATAACTTGGCTTGATTTGCATTATATTATCGTAAGCAGCCAGCGAGTCGATTTATATTTCTAAAGAATTCTGTTAGCCTGCAAAAAAATGCTGCGTTTGACTTGTTGATCCGTATTTTGGTAGTAGTTTTTGTGACATTCGTCACGGAATAATAGAGATGGCAATCTATCGCGCGTTTGTCATTCTCGATTTAGATTTTTGAAGGTTTATCATTCCTGTTAGAGCATTTCCTAGCATTTCTGGAAGAATGTAATTTTAGCTCACTATTCGTGGCTTCCGTTTAGCTGGCTAGAACGGGTGGCGCTCAAACGAACAAAGGCCGGGCTTTGCAATACGTCTCTCCGGGGCTAGGTTCATTTTTTTAATTGATTGGGAAAAAAAATCATTGGGTTCAATCTAAAAAAAAAACGTGTTGCAATATAACTCGTAAGCTTTTGTTAGAAGTGGACGTTAAATCTTTCTTTGGGCTTTCAGGGTCACTTTACCATATATGTACCAGAAATATCTCAATTTATTGACACAGGATTGGAATAGCATCATTTGTGCGTAACCAAAATAATAGTACTAAAACACTAATTAAAATGACAATTTCCATGTCTATATCGTACAGGCACACGCACAAAGAAGTAACTAAATATGTAACTACTACTAGCTGGTGAGTACTTCTACCTGCTCTGTGATCTCTTCGGGTACTTTCAGCAACCCTAGTCATCAGCACTCTTCCTATTAGTCAGAACATATTTTTCGCGTTGTCTAGATGGGGATACGTGACCAGACAATTTATATTGACTTTTCTTTGGCGTTTCATAGAGTTAAATGCCTTTATCCGCACAAAATCTGAAATTGGCATGAAGTCGAGATGGATAAGTTGAATTAAAATTGAAAATTTTACCAGTTCAATAATTGCTGGTTATTGCGTTTTGAACAGACGTCAATGTCCAAATACCTATGTTGAAGTAAAACGCTGTATCATTAAACATGGTTCATATTGCTCCTACTAGACTAGATTACTACGACTTCCCAGGTTTCATGAACCCTATTTTAGGAAGAAAATCGTAGCATGGGAAATTGTTGACGATAAACCATTGGTGTGGCGTAATCTGGAAGTACATTTGACGATCATCTGGTACCATATATCGGCAATAACGCAGTGAATAGCCAGTGGTTCATTGTTTGTGGTTTATCGGCGTAAACTAGTGACTTCACTTATCCCCCACAGGAAATAATCTATAGGTGTGATATCAGTGATATCACATGATCGTAAGCGCCAATTCACAGGTCCATTACGCAAAATTATGCGGTTATCCAATGCTTCCTGCAATAAATTGATTGTGTCGCGCACTATGTGGCATATGATACCATATGGTCTTGTTGGAACCAAAGCGCTTCCACATAAACGTCAGAAATGATTAATCTAAAGTGCTCTCGATTCACTGTAACGATCTGGCCGGAATGATCTTTGACGAAATACGGACCAATGATTCCACCAGCCCATAAAGCTCACTAGACAGTGAGTTTTGTAGATGTAACTGCGACTCAATGAAGACATCTAGTTTTTATTCAATCCAAATCCGGCAATTTTGCTTGTTCACGTTGCTATTTAGTGAAAAATTAATTAATTCAATCTTGTTTTTGACGCACATGATGATCACGCACGCGCTATATCTTGTAAACTCGTAAACCAAGATACCTCCACAAAATCTTCCATAAGGTGGACCGACACAGTTCCAATTGCTATGGACGATTGTAAATCAGCTCATTCGAGTACTCTTCAATACTACGTTCCACGGCAGCTACAACCTTTTTGGTGCGCAATGCATATGCATATTATCAAGTAAAGTACATTACATCGTGCGAAAACGATTCATAGTTGATTGGATGGTCGATTATATCGACCGTAAAATGGACGTAGTGCACCAAAAGTCTCTTGAACTGAATCATTCTTTTCGAAAGAAATTTGCACAATTTGCAAGCGTTGGACATGTTGAAATGGCAAAACCTACCGAGCACAAGTCAGCTGTAAGCTGTCAAATTGACTATCACGACGAACAGTGCTGTCAATTCGAAAAAGAAACATCTAAAAACACTTGAATAAGTTTGGACTCGATGAATTGTTAGTGATTAGTACCTAAATGGCTAGACTTTGCAAATAAAAATTTCTAATTAATTATTATAAAAACAGCGGTCATCATTTATTTTTTATTTACTGCATTAATTTAAATAGACACAAATTTTTACCGTAATAGATTCTCGGTAAAACGATTGACTACTGATAAAACATAAATTAAATACTTCAACCCTTACAAACTGGCCCTTAAAACCCCGTTTTAATGATAAGCCGTCATAGTTAAACCACCTGTCCTATTAAATATGTAGAAGAGCTCCTAATGGTATATCTCTCGTATAATCGGTAGAATCAGTATTTTAATGTGTCAGCGAGACAAACGAGCGTCGATCAGAAAAGTAAATGTTGGGTGTAAAATTGATCGGTCAGATAAATAAATTTCTTAAGAAAGGATACAGAAATGAATAAATAATTAATAAGAGTAAATTTTGTTCAGAAGCAGAAAATGAAACGTGGTATTATTTATATGAGCGACATGATAGGAATAGAATTTAAACTAACTTACTTTTCAATATAATAAAACACACAGGATCCTAAAATAACTATAAATAAGCAAACAGTATGTCTACAGACCAGGTATTCGATGGCTGATTTCCGAAATTAGAAGGTTCCCTTTAGCCCAGATCCATTAATAGCAAGTCAGCTGTGTTCAACTTATTCAATAGTTTTGGTCAGTATGTCAAACCTTTGGACATATATGATCAACTGTTTTAGACAATGGCAGAATTGCGGTATATGGTGAGAATTCATTTGCAACAATTGGAATAGTTGATAGCAAATTTTCCAAGTTACCACCACTTCCCTTTGCAGTTATGGTTCCATAAAAATACCATAAATATGTTTTTGTCTGTTTGTGAATGATTAAGGGGTAAGTTTTTTTACCTCTTATATTTGTTTGGTATTACAAATTATGAAGTTAGGTCGAAACTGAATGCAACGTTTAGTGGGGTTATGCTATAGGTTAGACAAATTTGTGGTAGGCCTAGGACCTATACCAAATATTGTCACAGGCCGTTTTGTCTAGCGTATATCGATGCGTAAATCACCTTAGAATTCGTCACCCTTCTTATGGTTCCGAACGCATTCGTGGGTAATAACGGGAAAACCCTCGTAGATATTCCGGCTGACCTGGCTTCGTCGTTCTCTCGATCGAGAAATTAAATAAATCCGCGCTGCGAAACAAATCGATTTTCAACAAATTGGATTTAGCGCGTGAATATTTTAAGTCGATGGTAAAAGGCCCTGTTTCCGGCTCCGTACATACTGTTTTGGGATTGGTTGATGGGAATGAGCGTCGCACGCATTTGTTTTTAATTTTCTCTGAATAATTGGGAATTCTATTAGTTGAAGTGGCTTAATGACAATGCGCTTTTGGCTACTCTGGGTAGTTTTTTTTAGGATGCCTATACATCGAAATCCCAGGTTTTTATCGTCTAATTGCCTTGATGAATTATTGAGAGGAACATGTGATTAGTCGTGACGGGTATTCATTGGTTGATCGAGTTTTTCCGAGGTGGGAATCTTCGTGCGGCTTACTGCTCTTCGGTTTTCGGTCGCTTGGGTCACTCTTTTACAACGAACCGAGTCAAGCAGTCATTTTAGACGCCGGTTGGACTCAATTTTGATTTTTACCTGTTAATGGGATTTTTCCAACCGGGTCATTTTAACAGTGTCAGTCGTTTGTTGTGCCTTATCTTTTCTTAAGTGTTGGTGTCTGAAACTGCCCTTTATTATGGGATTTGAGTGCTTTTGGGTTTTGCAAGGTGCGTTGAGTTTTTGTGCATTTTTTTGTCTCTCTGTGACATTTTGTGACGCACGTGGGCGGATTTTTAATTCCCTTTGAATCTCTTACAGAAGCCCACTTGCCCAACTGAAGGTCGTCTAGCATTAAGCAACTGGCTACCCCCTACACAGGTAAATTATTGTTTTTCTTAATTCTGATTTCTCTTTTTCCTTGATGGTTGAGTTCTTTCACAGGGGACTATCGTTGGGTCTACTGCTACCGTTGGGTTTACTTCTACCGTGAGGTCTATTGCCATCGTTGGTCTATTCCACCATCGGATCAATTGCTACCGTCGGATTGTTCATTGTTATCGACGAGCATCGTGAGCGACAGAGTGTTCCTTGACCACGCCTGTCTAGCGGTACCACCTATATAGAGCCTTGCAGTCTTTCGCCTGTCAGGGAAGTATTCTTCCTACGGTGAACAGTTCTTTCTGGAAGCTGCCTGAGGAGTTACTTGTCGGCCAGCTGAGCAATTTCCATTTTATTTTATTTCTTTAATATATTTAGCGGCCATAGTGCGTAATTAACCTACGATCTCTAATTATTATTATTTTGTTCTTTTTTTCCGCTTTGTTTTCGAACAAAAATTAACTTTTAACCCTTTTCTCTTTAATTAAGGTAACATTTAGTCATTAAAATTTTCTTTTTAAACAAACATTGAATTATTGGACAATTTTGACGAGCCTAAAATGTTTGATTTTATTTAATTAAATTCAAAAATTCAGATAGATCCGTCGATCTAGAATAAATCAGATTTTGGATCAAATTTAATTTTTTTTTAACTTTTAATTGCCTGACGCAATACCGTTGTAGGTCGAACTAGTTCTTATTATTATTCTCAATTTTCACGATTTCTGGCTTACGTTAGATAACCGTATATCAGATAGCTACTAGTTTTGTTACAGCCTACTAGACTTAACCGTGGAGTAAATTGCCATATGTTAAGGTCTGTAATTAATTAGAGGCTATAATAAGGCCAGGTTTCACTAGTTTATTTATATATTGTTTTTGCGGCAGTTATCAACGAGACTTAACTGAACTGAATAACCATAGTTAGTTAGTAATACGGCATATGTGACGGATCATGATTCTAGGCCCGTGAATTAGTATTTAATTAGGTGATTACTCGAGCTAATTGAACTTACCTATAACGAGAAGTTATTTGCAGTATCGCTGGCTTTTAACATATTTTACTGACGTTCTTTTTGTTAATGCTTTGAGCGATCGTCATTAATTACAATTGAATATTTCGGAATTTGTTTAGATTAAGCGTGTGAATTATTTCACCGAGTAAAGCCTACCTTTTTTTCGTTTCAGAATACAGTGTAACGATAAGAATTGATTTACTGAAATTTTCTCCAATTAATTTTTTTTTCTTCCTGACCAGCTGTGATATTTCATTATTAGGTAATAAAATCAATCCTTGTTTGTTTATTCACCGGTTTTAGTTAATTAGAACTCAAGCGAATCTCCAACGGGACAGGCCGCTTCAGTAAGTATCTGTTTTTTTATCATTAGCGCTCAATAATTGAATCGTTCTTGACTTACTTTTGATTAATATTCGAGTATTTGTTTATCGTTTACTTTAGTTATTTTTGATTAATTTTTGAGTATTTGTTCTTATCGACTCTAGTTTTCGGTTAATTTGGGTACTTGCATTATTCCGACTTTGATTTTTTTTTGATTAATTTTTGGGTAATTATTTTTTCATTATTATTACTGATAAATTGCCGGTTTATATATTTAATCTAATTTTCTAACTTATTTTTGTTGTTTTATTGATCGATTTTCCTGATAGAAATAAATAACGAATTTTTGGTATTCATTTATTCCATATTTCAACTTTGGCGTAATTCTCACTTGTGCTGTCTAAAAGCCGGTGGTGCCTTAAATAAATCAACCCGCACCCTACTCTCCGGCAATTGCGCTAGGGCCTAATTCATACGCTCGGCGACAGCTCGTTTTAGCCTACGCATTGACATACTTTATTTCATTCAATATCTAATTTTAAATTCTCAAAATTAACTTTTTTTCTTTCGATTTGAGATTATTCACTCCCAGTTCCTTCTAGGCTCGAGTGAAGGTTTGCGCCCATTAGAAGGACAGAAATAGCGTAATGAGACGTACTTTTGGACAAACTTCCCTCAGACGTGGATTCGTTTAGTTCAAAAGCTTCATCTGCAGACGATCTCGAGGAGCTTGACGACGATGATGGAAAATATCACCTCCCCAGAGAACATTAGGGATAACAATAATTCTAACAGACATACTGTGGCAACTACGGCATGCAGTTGTAGAAATTCACAATTTAATAGTGAAGATAAACTTTACGAAAAACCTGTGAAATGGACTGACGATGACGTTGCAAATTTTGCTAATAAACAACACTATCTGTTCTCTTAAGATATTGGCCCTGTAATCCTGATGCTATTGAATCACCCACCATTACTTCTCTTTGCTTGTTTACCCCAGACCTCAATAAAATACCGGTTTTTCACACAAATTCATATGCAGCACAGAGACATGTCGATCAGTTTCTTCCAGCAAATGTACAAGAAATTAGATGTTTCCTTGGTACAAGTCTAAAGATGAACCTTTGAAAAAAGCACGCCGTAAGACTATGGGTCCTCTTCGATGCAGGAACCCCATTGTTTCTCCGTGCACCTCTCTTGATCATTTTGACTGGCATTTGAGCAATATGCGTTTAAATGACAATTCGCTTAAACTTAAACAAGGAGAAGCAGACTTTGATAAGTTGTTTAAATTTCGACCAGTGGTTGACATTCTTCCATAAACATATTTGAGGTGTTATGAACCTAATAATCATCAAAGTATCAATAAGTCAATGGTGAAATTCAAGGGCAGAATCGGGTTCCGTCAGCATATGCCTCTAAAACCGCTCAAAAAGGAATATAAAATCTGGATACGTGTAGATCATTCTGGATATGGGTCACAGTTTCAAGTTTATAAGGGAAAATCTGATAAAGTGGGAGACAGCTTAGGTTCCAGAGTTGCAAAAGATTTGACACGTCCAGTTGTAGGCATTTTATGAACACTTTTTCTCTACTTTTCCTCTGTTACGTGATCTGTTGAAGGAAAACATTTGTGCTTTTAGAACAATAATAAAAAACGGAAGCAAGGGCCAAAATACATAGAAAATAAAGACAATGAAATGTCAAGAGAAACTAGTGTTTGGAAAATAAGTAAAGAAGAAATATTTTATGTGAAATGAATGGATAATAAACCTATTTTACGGGCGATTTTCATGGTTCAAATGATTTTCAAACTGTTTCTAGAGAACAGAAAGGTGGTTTAGCTCAATGTATGCTTAAAATTTATAAAATATGATAAAGCTTGTATGGATTATGTGGATCAATCAAATATATTTCTTTCTTTATAAAAAATAAATTGAAATCCACGAAATGGTGACAGAGGTTGTGTTGACACATTTTGAATTTGTACATCGCAAAAGCTTTTATTATATTTAGAGAATGGACACCCACTTTATGCCTAAATTAAAAATATTTTACACTGGCTGCAGCAGCGGCAGAATTTATCGGTGCTGATCTATGTAGTTCTAAAAAGGCAGAAAAAGTTCAGAAATTGCCTCAAACAAATATAAAACTTTTGTTCCTTCTAAATTAAAATTTGACAGAGGTGCATATCTTCTTATTCATTGGGTAAAAGTAAGATATTTAGATTAAAGTATCCATTCACAACCCCGCCGTACCAGATGACACTCTTCCAGTTGCCACGTCGGACTTTGCTTGGCAGAAATGTCCAACTGTTTCATTAAATTTCATCAAAAGTATTTTTTTGGTTGATCTTTGTTCTTTCTTTCTTAATACACTTTCTTTTTCACTATTGTTTGTGTTTTTATACCACAAATACTAATTCTACAGGGTATGATTACGCTTATTTGAAAAAAAAAATGTTGGATTTCCAAAGCTAAACAAAATATCCACTCCAAATATCGCATCAGCCTGTAGTAAAATCCATATTCTAGGTAAGACTGTTCTTACTGGTCTGGGTCTAGAAATAGCAGGACAGATGATTCCCTATTTTAAATATATATCACAGTTTCAGGTGGTATACAAGCGCAAATAGCAAGACTTTGAATACAAAAGATCATCTGGACGGCTACTTTAAGGCCTACTGAAGAAGATACACTAGCTCTGGAACATTAGAAAACAACATTTATAAATGAAACACGATTCCCATTCTCTATATAAAATTTTGGCCTTGGAAATCAGGTGTGGCATCAATTGTATAATTATTATTTTTGATGAAAATAGTCTATAAACAACAACCACAACAGAGGAAAAAATTCACAGTCCTTCACTAAGATGCAACCGGGGGGACATTGAAAATGCCGAAGCAGAATGCAACGCTTAGTAAATTTGAGATCAAAGAAAACTCATAATTGTGTGGAAATATATAGTTGTTAGAAGTTTGGGTGAGATCAGGTTAGATTACGTAAGTTTATTTTACCACCAAATAAATGTATATTACTTCAAGTCTCGTTCTTTTTTACAATTTAAAACGTTATAAGTGTGGTTGTAAAAAGCAAAAGACCATTTGCATTCGATTCGTCTCACATTCCTCAATCTAACGATATGAAACACGACTAGTCTGTCGTGAGAAACTAAACTAAACTAAACGCAACTTTTTTTACTTATTTGAGCCGGTTCCGTTACGTTATAATCAATTTTAATAGATTTGGTTACTTTTGGTCAGTCGTCCAATCAACTTTCTGATAGTTTCCCTTAGTCTTAACTTATTTTAGTCATTTGAACCGGTTTCGATACGTTTTAATTAATTTTAATGGATTTAGTTAGTTTGGGTTAGTCGTTCAATCAACTTTCGGCTAATTTCACTTAGTCAAAAAAATATTTTATTTTCATTCATTTGAGTAGGTTTCAATCCGTTATTTTAAATTTTAATAGATTTGGTTAGATTTGATTAGTCGTCTAATCAAACTATCGGTTAATTTCACTTAGTATCAGCTTATTTTAGTAATTTGAACCGGTGACGATACGTTATAATCAATTTTAATGGATTGGATAATTTTTGGTTAGTCGTCGAATTAACTTTCGGTTAGTTTAGTCTTAACTTATTTTAGTCATTTGAACCGGTTCTGATACGTTACAATAAATTTTAATGGATTTGGCTAGTCGTTCAATTAACTTTCGCTTAGTTTCACTTAGTCTCAAATTATTTTAGTCATTTGAGTCGGTTTCGATAAGTTATAGTCAATTTTAAGAGATTTGGTTAGTCGTCTAATCAACTTTCGGTTCATTTCACTTAGTATCAACTTATTTTAGTCATTTGGATCGGTTGCGATTCGTTAAAATCAATTTTAATGGATTAGGTTATTTTTGATTAGTCGTCGATCTAACTTTCGGTTAGTTTCACTTAGTCTCAACTTGTTTTAGTTATTTGAGTCGGATCGGATACGTTAAAATCAATTTTAATAAATTTGGTTAGGTTTGGTTAGTCGTATAATCAACTTTCGGTTAGTACCACTTAGTCTCAACTTATTTTACTTATTTGAGCCGGTTTCGATACGTTATAATCAATTTTCATAGATTTGATTAGTTCTGGCTAGTTGTCCAATCAACTTTCGGTTAGTTTCCCAAAGTCTTAACTTATTTTAGTCATTTGAATCGGTTCCGATACGTTATATTAAGTTTTAATGGATTTGGTTAGTTTTGGTTAGTCGTCAATCAACTTCCGGTTAGTTTTACTTAGTCTCAAACTATTTTATTTAGTTGAGCCGGTTCCGATATGTTGTAACCATTTTCAATAGATTTGGTTAGTCGTCCAATCAACTTTCGGCTAGTTTCACTTAGTCTCAATTTATTTTACTTATTTAAGCCGGTTCCGATACACTATAATCAATTTTAATATATTTGTTTAGATTTGGTTAATCGTCCAATCACCTTTCGGTTAGTTTCACTTAGTCTCAACTTATTTTAGTCATCTGAACCGGTTCCGAGCGTTATAATTAATTTTACAAGATTTGGTTACTTTGGTTGGGCGTCCAATCAAGTTTCGGTTAGTTTCATTCAGTCTCAACTTACTTTAGTCATTTGAACATTTTCCGATACGTTCTAAACAATTTAAATAGATTGGGTTAGTTTTGGTTAGTCGTCAATTCAAATTTTGGTTAGTTTCAATTAATATGAACTTATTTTGGTTTTTCTTGGTTCATCGTCGAATAAACTTTCGGGTACTTTCACTTAGTCTCAACTTATTTTACTTATTTCAGCTGTTTCCGATATGTTATAATCAATTTTAATAGATTTGGTTAGTTTTGGTTAGTCTGCTAATCAACTTTCACTTAATATCAACTTATTTTAGTCATTTGAACCGATTATGATACGTTATAATCAAATTTAAAAGATTTGGTTAGTCTTGGTTAATCGCCGAATCAACTTTTGGGTAGTTTCAGTTAGTCTCAACTTATTTTGGTCAGTTGCGATACGTTTCACTTAGTCTGAACATATTTTACTTATTTGAGCCGGTTCCGATACGTTATAATCAGTTTTAATAGATTTGGTTAGTTTTGGTTAGTCGTCTAATCAACTTTCCGTTAGTTTCACTTAGTCTCAACTTAATTCAGTCATTTGAGTCGGTTTCGACACGTTATAAATAAGTTTATAAAGTTTGGTCACTTTTGGTTAGTCGTCTAATCAACTTCTGGTTAGTTTCACTTAGTCTCTACTTATTTTAGTCATTTCAGTCGGTTTCGATACGTTGTAATCATCATAATACGTTCTAATCAACTTTTGGTTAGTTTCACTTAATCTCAACTTATTTCACTTATTTGAGCTGGTTCTGATACGTTATAATAAACAATTTTAATAGATTCGTTAATTTTGGTTAGTCGTCTAATCAACTTGCGGTTAGTTTCCCCTTCCTAGATCTGTGGTTAGTTTCACTTAGTCTCAACCTATTTTAGTCATTTGAGTCGTTTCCGATACCTTATAATCAAGTTTAATCAATTTGGTTAGTTTTGGTTAGTTGTCTAATCAACTTTCGGTTAGTTTCACTTAGTCTCAAGTTATTTTACTTACTTGAGCCGGTTCCGATACGTTATAATGAGTTTTAATAGATTTGGTTAGTGTTGGTTAGTCGTCTAATCGACTTTCGGTTAGTTTCACTTATTCTCAACTTATTTTAGTCATTTGAACTGGTTCCGATACTCTAGTCAATTTTAATAGATTTGGTTAGTTTTGGTTAGTCGTCCAATCAACTTTCAGTTATTTTCACTTAGTCCCAAATTTTCCTAATTTGAGCAGGTTCCGATACGTTATAATCAGTTATGCATAAACCGTGTCGTGACGTTCACTAAAATTTCCCGTGTCGTGATGCGACTTTGGAAACGCACTGTCAAGAAACCAAACTATTCATCTGAACCGGCTCCGATACCTTATAGGCAAATATAATGTTTCTGGTTAGTTTTCGTTAGTCGTCAAAATTCGGTTCGTTTTGGTTAGTTTTAACTTACTTTAATTTGTGGAACCTATTTCGATTCATTTTAGCCCGTTTTGGTGCTTTTGGTTACTTTTGATTAGTTTTGGTTAGTCATTCAATCAACTTTCCGATATGTTATAACCAATTTTAATGTTTTTGGTTAGTCGCCAAAATTCGGTTAATTTGGGTTATTTTTAACTTACTATAATATTTTTAATCTGTTTCGATACGTTTTAGCCATATTTGGTGCTTTTGGTTAGTATAGGTTAGATTGGGTTAGGTTGAGTTAGATAGTTGTCGTGGGTAGTCGTTCAATCAATATTCAGTTAATTTCAGTTAGTTTTAATTTTAGTCATTTCAATCGGCGCCGATACGTTATAATCGAATTTAATGTTTTTGGTAGTTTTGGTTAGTCGCCAAAATTTGGTTCGTTTTGGCTAGTTTTAACTTACGTTAATATTTTTAATCTGTTCCGATGCGTTTTAGCCTTTTTTGGAGCTTTTGGTTACTTTCGGTTAGTCGTTGAATCAACTTTCGGTTAGTTTCAGTTAGTTCCAATTTATTTTATTTCAAATTAATTTGAACCGGATCCGATAGGTTATAGCCAATTTTAATTTTTATGGTTAGTTTTGGTTATTCGCCAAATTTCGGTTACTTTGATTTAGTTTTAACTTACTATTATTTTTTTAATTTATTCCGATTCATTTTAACCCTTTTTGTGCTTTTGGTTACTTTTAGTTAGTTTGGGTTAGTCGTTCAATCAACTTTCGGTTAGTCTCAGTTAGCCTTAATTTATTTTTATCATTTGAACCGATTCCTTCTTCAGAAACAGACTAACACGATCTCTCACGTATATTACGTGATCTGCCAAATGTAGCATGCACTTTTTCGTGATTTGATACCCCATAACAGGAAAACAATAGTATATTATTTTATATGGAGGAAAAGTAATACTTTTCATGGCGCGCTCGTGTTTAACAGCCGAACGGAGTGAGGCTGGTAATAGAGAGCAAGCCATGAAAAGTAACTTTTCCTCCAAATAAAATATGCTGTTTTTTCTTCAAATGTCGACAAATTAATGCAAAAAGTCACTTTTTAATAGTAATAATAATTATTATTAAAGATAAGTGGGTTCGCAAGGCGGCTTAGACCGGTGCGGTGTCGGTGAATAGGCTCATGTTGTTGCTATAGTAATGTAACATAAAGCTGTCAGTGGACACTGTCAACAATAATTATATTTTTAAAATTGCGTTTTCGATTGCGTTTTAATTCCGTATTGATAAGCAGTTATTAAGTAAGTTCGATTAAATAATAACCAATTTGTTCCTAAATTAGTGATTTTAGAAATGCAGTCACACATTGAGTGATAAATACAAATTTTAGTT
>MU182984.1:56685-81003 GCA_016904865.1 Pissodes strobi | reverse complement strand
AGTCGAGTAATGACGGATTTACTGACGTTTGAAGAAAAAAACATTTTCAATGTTAATATGTATTTGTCGTTATCTGTGGAAATTGGAAATTTCAGTAATGTCTGTTAGCAGAAGGCTGGTTTAGAACGAATTTTCAACAACTTATACCACGGCATAGTTGCTGCAAATATGCTAATACTGAAATCTTTAGATGCAAACTTTACGAGATTCCATCATCGTTATGCACACTAGTGGAATGCAAATGTTCTTATTGCATCAAATTAGAGCCTTTCCTTTAACCTGGGTCCAATAATAACAGGCCAGGTGATCCTCGAGGTCTAACTTATCTATTAGTCTCAAGCAGTTTTTGAATGGTTGCAAGTTATTGTAGTAAACCGTTGAATATAAAGTAACAATTGATCTGCTTTTTGTCCCAATAAATTATAAAAAGTTTACGAATATCGTTTCTAGGTATTTTTAAATAATGCGACTTAAAAAACGCCAATATCGCCGCACTCTTGGGAAAATAAATGTATTTTCGTCTCAGGAATGCAAACTAACTCAAACAATCCCGCACTAACCATAGTTAAGCCGAGCGAACCTACAAGATGATGACCATTTCTAGGAATTTTAATTAAACTAATTTTATTGAGAAATTGTATGTAAAAGCAAGCAAGAAAATGACTAAATGAATTAATTTTAATTGTAACTTGCAACATGAAATAAAAATTGCTTGTTTATGATGCATCTAAGCTGTCACCTGGACCCAACTGGCATACTCTTCCACTACGTGGGGTTGAATGTGTAAGAACCAGATTAAGAGACTGATACAAACATATAACATAGTGTTGAGGATAACGGCAAACGTCCGCTAGTTTATTCGGAAGTCAGGGTTACAACGAGATATACAATGGATAGTTCTTTCAAAGTTCATGCACTTAGATTTGGCATCTCACTCTACCGAAGAATTGTGAAACCTGAGGACGTACCACCCTCAGAAGGAAGAACAGCAGATGACTTACCACAAAATATAGAAGGATATTTTCAAGATGTTACGAGACCAGTTGCCCTCGGAAAACTAGCTGCCATAGAACCCAACAATTTGACACTAATCGCGATCCTGACAATTAGATGTCCTAAATGAGAGACACTTCCCAGAGCCAGGGAGTAAGAGGATTTCTGGCTACTTCAAGAGACAATGGTCCTCCTCCTCAGAGAGGAGGGGCACATCTTCCACATTACGAAAAAAATAATAATACGACACGATTAAATAAAACATTTAGTCTTATCGTTTCTACAACTACAGAGTTCCCTCTGGTCTGGGTGTAGAACAGCAGCTTAGTGGATCATCTGCGCTGAACATAGAGGAGGGTTCATGCAAAAGCAGACATCTTGTACAAACTTGAGAAAAACAGCAAAAACTCTTGTGTGAAAATTCGTATAGGGATATGTCCTGTTTTGAAATAAAACTGCACACTGAAAGAGTACGTGTAATAGGATTTGTCTTGTTTTGTTTAGTTTTAGATATGTTACGTATATACGTTTGGATATGTCTTGTTTTGGTTGAACTCCATACATTTAAATGACAAATAATGTAGGATATGTCTTGCTTTGTTCGAATCTGACTAAGGCCAGCCCTAGAGACCATTCCAGAGAGAACAAATCGGCAAAAAATCAATTTGGTAAAAAATGGAGATGTCTGCTTTTGTATGAACCCTCCTCATATATGTAAATTGCAGAGGTTATTTGACTCATGCAAACAAGTGTAGCTAAATGTTAAACTCCGAGGGTTACGTGGTCTATTTCTTCTAAATTAAGACCATGTTAGATAATATTATGGCTTTAGAAAGACCTTAAATAATTCAGAGAAGCTTCTTATTCAAGAATTTATTACACTAGCATCAAAGTATTTGAATCGAACAAAGAGTTAGGCGTATGGTATCAACTGGCCTGCTGCTACTAGGCACAGACCAGAAATGATACTCTAATCTGAAGGAATAAGAACATTTAGATTCCACTACAAGATATGCAATTCCGACTGAAGCTCATGAGTTTCACCATGCTTTTAAAGCTTTCCTAAATCATTTGATATGTTTAAATAGTACTTAACTATTGGTGTGGCAAATCGTTAAACATAAACGATTAACAGGCCTGCTGTTTCTAAATCTAGACCAGAAGGAATTATTATGATGTAGGTTATTAAAAGCTTTAAGCAGGGCATTAAGCAAAGCCTCTCGATTAAGACAAACTCCTTCAGAACTAACGAAAATTAACAATTAACTGAATTTCTTTTCTATTTGTTTAGAAAACAGGCCGAGATTGCAATAGACGGCAAACAAGCGCTCGAGAGCAATTTGCCATTGATTGGCATAATTGAGCCAGCCTGATTGAAATCGCGGATAAATAATGCATCCGTCAGTTTTAAATTCCCTTTACGACAACACGCAGATTTAAAGAACGTTAAGTTTCCATAAAAATAAAGCTCCGTTTACACTTTGCGGTATATTTTTTGACAAGACGCATCAGTGATGGAACTAAGTTTTAAGTAAAGTACGAATTATTTTGTATCGTTTATGGTTAACTGTGCGTAAAAATATAACTGCGTCTTCTGAAGGATTTCTATACGATATGATTAAAAGGTGAATTTTTACGCATTTTTAACCTTCTAAATTTATGAAGTATGGACCGCTTCACGATATTCTAGAAAATGGTCTAATTAACATTATAACAAAAAATATATGCAAGTAACCGTTAGCATGTAGTAAAAACGCAATTTAACCGCTTTAGACACTTCATAGACAAACATAAAACAGTATTTTCTAGAGTCAATATAATGAGGATAATTTGTCTGATGAGAAATAAAATACGTTCAATGTAAAGCGGTCTTAACGCTGTAAGGAAAACCAGATGACCGGTTTCTGTCTGCTTGTTTATCAAATTGCTCTAAATTGACGTAGTTTATAACCAAATCATGCTACACGATTTGTATTGTAAATTTTTTATGACGACGTAATAATCGTACAAAGGAATTTGTCATGAGCTTGTTTGAGGAAAGGTTATTGGGAAGTTCAAATCGGAAGTTTCAGTAAAATTATGTTGATTAATTTATGTTCTTTATAGAATGTATCTACTGAATTGTGAATATGAATTGGAGTCTTTCGACACTCTGTCGCCATTTACTATGAAGGATAATTGGTCAGATTAACTGGGTTTAGTTTTAGCTCAAATAATGATATTGATTCATTTAACTTTTTTGACAGCTTAACGGTCCAAGACTCCTTTTCTGATTCAAGTGTCATGTCTTTCCCTTTATTGTCTCTTTTCAGTTCTATAGTTAAAAGCAGCAACATTTTCTACATCACATATGTCTCCTTTCAGTCCTTTCAGGTATCTGCTACATTGCGCGTATTTCGACCGTTAAAGTCCTACACCCGAGAAGACTTCTCGGCCTACACTATACGTTGTTCATGACTCCTTCATTGATAGTGGTGCTTCATCCCACATGATTGAAAATAGAGATCTTCTCTCGAATCCAACAAATGAAGATTCGGAGCAGGATATTTTTGTAGTAAATAACTCAAAACTTAATGGGAATGAAACCGGAAATAGTGTTGTAAAGTTGAAGTCAGATGGTACTGAAATAAACGTTTCTTAAATTAAATATGTTTAAAACCTTTCAGTAAACTTTTCATATGTGAATTTATTTGTCTCAAAAGAACATTGTATGCATTTTGACTCACAAGGAGGAAAAATATAAGATGAAGGTAAATACATCATTGAGGGAGAACCTGTAGCTACTGCAAGTAATGTTGATCGTCTATATAAGTTGAATATTGTGAGAGAAATTGTGAATATAGCAAAATTGCAAGATTTTCAAATGCAGTGGCGTAGGTACTTAGGACATCTCAATCATCACAGTCTAGATTTGCTTAAACATGGTTTAGCAATTATTGTATATCGAAAATAAAGACCTTGAGAGTTGCTTCAAAGGCAAACAAGCTAGAAAGTCTTCCAATTTAAGAAAGATAAAGGAGTTGCGCCAAATAAACTTTAATTAATTCACTTAAACCTTGTAGACCCTATAGTGGGGTGGCAAAATTACATGTTTACCATGACTGGTGACAATACTGGAACAATATTTTGTTATTTTATTATGTCATTGAAACAGCTCCCACGCCACGTGAAAAGGTTAAAAAAGAGAACTTAATAGCTGTGTATTGTATTCTTCAAATACGAGGTTGCCTCCATCGAATGCAAATCGATACGGTTACATCCCTATTACACCTTCTCTTCCAACGTGAGAAATATTCCAATGACTTGAGAATAGGGGTCCTGAAGGGCCCGTGTCATGGGAATGTCAAAGACAGAGAATCATAGCTTTAAGTTCAACAGAAGCTGAATGTATTCGCTATATACGAAGCTAAAAAAATCATTATATTTGAAATCACTATGTACTGAAATATTTGTCATAAATGGTATTGAGCCTTCTTAAATGACACAATGCCTATTACTGTTAATAATGATAACAAAAGAGCAATAAACCAGATAATAATATTTTTCACAAGCGCACTAAATATATGCATGACAAATATCATTTTAAATGAAGAGGAAAAGCTGTGTGCATGTACGAAACATAGGTACTAAATGAAACATATTTTGTATTCCATGCAATACTTTTAATCCAAAAGGCCTTCCTATAGAAGCGTTACAGAGCGCTTTCGGCCTAAGCCATCATCAGTGTCACTTGTCAGTGGAACCGAATAACATAGAGAAACAAACAACACCTATAGACAGACAATGGTCACATCATAATTTCACAAGTTACACTCTTTTGAAGAGATCAATAATAATTATGTTGTAAAATTCAGAAAGAATTGAAAACCATGATGAGGAATAAGTATTTTAGATACCATGAGACGTACATCTGGAACTGTGAATAGGGACTTGGTAAGAAATATCGCCTGACCTTTGCTGGGATTTAAATTATTTTTCCAAAGAGTTAATGTTGCGCTGAATTTCATTTTCCTATATATCTCGGGCTTAGTATACGATTAGTTAAAACAGTATAATTTACAAAGAGATATATATCTCACCTCCTTGTGGCGTTGGAATGTGGTGTGTGTGGATAAATAAATAATAGAAATCCCTGCTTGAATGGGCTAAGAACTGGATTGTTCTCCATCAGTATAGACTGAGAAATATATACAACAATAAAAAGAGTCGACCAGTATCCGAAATTTGTCGGGAACTCCCAGTCTGATTTCTATAACAATAAGACCGTTATGCCACATCTTATGAAAAGCTTTAGATATGTTAAAAAATAGAGCTCCAGTATGATACCAAGCGTTGAAACCCTTGAAGAAATTTGTAGCTTGTCTGGTCGTTTGATAGGCCATGAAATAGTCGACTCTTAACCCAAATTGTACCAATGGGGGCATGTTTTTGTCACTTGTAAAATAATTAAAACGGAAAAGAATTATTCTTTCTGCAGTTTTTGAAACATTAAAACGAAGACTTATGATTTGTAATTGTCAGAAAGTTGAAGGTTGTTCCGCTCTAATGTATAACTATAATTTTGACCCTTTTCCATGACAAAGATGGAATATAGCTTGGATAATAACATAGAAATTTATTGATATGGCATTTTTCTAATGGCCTTATTAGTAACACCATCTAGATCGGCAGCTTTTTATCGTTAAATCTAGAAATTATAGCTTTAACTTCGTTTAAATTTGCTTGAATTTTCGATGCCTCCGCAAACCATATTGTTTGTGTATTTATCCTATTAATTATATGAATTACATTAACGATAACGTAGCTTTCTTTACTGACAAACTATTGCAACTTCAATTAGCATGCTCAATTTATTTGTGTTAATTACAATTTTGAAAAGAACAGACAACCATGCTCTCAAGAGGAGAGCATGGCTTCGCTTTAAAAGATCGCGTAATCAAGCTCACAGAGAATATTTCTGCAGCTTGAGGAATTATTTTAATCGTGCAGTTAAAGTAGAGGAGCGGACTTATTTTTCTGAAACAATTAGATCTTCCTCTAATGGCTCCAGGCAGCTTTGGCCCATTTGCGTAGGTGGAAAGTTTCTGGTTCTCACAAAATATCATGAGTCCCAAGCGAACTTTTCAGTCCAAATGAAATTAACTCCCACTTTATTGACTCGGTACCTGTTATTTCAACTGATCAGAACTCTATCGGCACTTTCACTTTCAGTTTCAGTCTAAGTACTGTTGTTCAAATTAAATCTTTAATCTTAAAACAAAATCCTCACACCTGTGGTGTTGATGGGATTTCGGCGAAAATGCTCCAACTTTCTATTGAGCAGGTGGCAACATCACTGACTCATATCATTAATGAGTCTTTATTAATTTCTGGAACATTTCCAGCTGCATGGAAACTGTCCTCAGTGAGACAGATTGCAAAGAAGCCTTCTGTTCCGATAGGTTGCATGAGTGACCTTAGACCCATAAGCCTTTTGTCAGTTCCCTTGAAGATTGCTGAAGCAGTATTACACGAGCAACTTTCAGACTTCTTAAATGAAAGTGGTGTATTGCCTGACACTCAGTTCGGATTTCGCAGGGGACTTGGCACAGTCAATACTCTGTCACACATTGTTGACAACTGCTTGTTTGCTATGAACAATCGGAAAATAACTTCACATACCTGCCTTGATATGTCAAAAGCTTTTAATTCGGTCTCATTTGATTGTCTACTGGCTATAAGTTCTATGGTATTGGCGGCTCTATTTATGTCGGTTTAGTGATTATCTTCATGGACGTAAGCAGAGGGTTGTTTTGGATTCCTCTGGCGGGCGTTTGGTGTCAGATTTTGGAGTAATAAAGTCTGATGTTTCTCAAGAATCGGTGTTGGGGCCTCTGCTGTTCTTCATTACAATTACTGACTTGCAATTTGTCCCAAAAGCTTGTAACATACATTTTTATGCTGATGATATTCAATTATTTCTGAGCTTTCTTCCTCCTGCCAGAAGTAGTGCTTGCGATGATATTAACAGGGATTTATCTTCAATATTCTTATGGGCGAAATATAATAGTCTTGTATTGAACGCCTAGAAAAGTCAACAAATGTTGATAGGATAGGATAGAATCTGACGGATTGGACTTGAGGGTTGATGGTCGTGCAATCGGATCGTCTGATGGTATTAAGAACTTGGGAGTATTCATCGATTCCAAGCTTAAATCTGAAAGACATGTATCTGAGGTTTATCGTAGGGCATATCTAAGCTTTAAACAACTTTATATATTTAAACATTTTTTGGACAGAGACATAAAGAACATGCTTGTTAACTCTTTGGTATTGCCACATTTTCACTACGCTGCTGTGGTTTATGGACCCTGCTTGACAAATGAAAGTCGGAACAGATTTCAGAGGATGAAGAATCACTGTATTCGTTTCATTGCAAATGTTCCACGTTTCTTCGCCGTTTCTCCATTTATTAACAAATTGAAACTTTTTAAATTGAACAAAATGCGGTTAATTCATTTTGTGTGTTTGTGTTTTCTGTTTTGAATATGCATACTCCGAGGTATCTTTTTGAGAAACTGGTGCAACGGAGTGATTTGCATGCGAGGCAACTTCGGCACGTTGACTTAAATCTGGATATTCCTCGGCATCGTGTGCAGCTTATACAGCAAGCTTTTCTTTCTTGGCTGCATTCGCTTACAACCTCGTCTTCTTTTTGCTTCCTGGTCCGAGTTCTAAGTCGGACATTAAGAAAAGGATGAAGCAAGAGGTTCTGGATGGTGTACAAAGTTTTAGTTTTGAACTATTTTGATTTTGTTAGTGTCTTTTCTGTTCTTGTAAGTTTTGAACACAGTTTTTTTTGTTTTCACCTTTTATCGCGTATTGTTAGGTTGTAGCATTATTTTAGGGCTAAGTTTTGATACCGCTATTGTAAGTGTACCTAGTTCTTTTGTATCTTTTGTATATTGTTTTGTGATCATATGTAATGCACAAGAAATGTTTTTAGAATCTGAATTAAGTTACCCCTGCGCATACCCTATGAAGTGTAAAGGAAAAATTAGTTCGCTATTTTCTATTGTATTCGCTATACAATTTATTTGTGAGTTGCAGATTTACAACTAGAAATGTGTCAATTTGATCTTGTGTGCTTCTTTTTACAATACTGCGACCTGTAAAGTCAATATCTGACCCATCGTAGCTTAAAATCGCAATAGAAAAAACATTAAAGTCGATCAAGTAAATCGATGGTTGACAATTAGTGCTGGGCGACCTATATTATATCGATATTATACCTAGTTCAGAACACATTGTAATAAACGAAGCTTTTATAAAATAGCGGTTTGGAGAAGAAAGAAGTAACTGGTCGGTATAAACAATTATTTCTTAGCCATTTATGACCACAAAGGTGGGGTTGGTAATTAACTTTGTAATTAACCACTTTAACTAGTGGACTTTATTAAAATAAGGTAGTAGGGGTTTTATTCAAAGGGTGTGAATTGAAACATGTATTCTAGGTATTACGTACTTTAATAATACAAGAATTAATTTGCATTAAATATGATAAATATATACAATGATATCTAACTACTTTCAAGCATTCATCCTTTCACACATAACACTAAATAGGTACTTTACATATGGTTAACTATTATTAAATATCTAACAAAACGTCTTGATTATTTAAATTTAAAAAGAACTTCTTTCTTTACTGAATTTAATTGAGCTTTCTGTTAATTCAAAATTTCAACTGACTGCCTTTCCATTCACACTAAATACCTTGTGCATTACGTCTTCTTCGATTCTCTCAACTTAACTTTACCAGGGATGTAATACTTCGAAATTTGACTCGAAAGTCGAGTAGAGGAATAGATTTGTCTACTTACAAATTTCTATCCGACATTTTACCTTCTTCTATCTTCAAAAGGGACGCTACGAGCTGCATTGTCTCAAAAAAATGCGTTAAAACTCCCAAGGGAGTTCTCTATCCAAGCTTGGACAAAAAGAACAGAGTTACAGCAAATATTTCCTAAATATCTGCAAACAATATGAGAAAATGGTCCAAAAGATTTTGGCGCCAACGGAGCTACAACTTTCTAGCTGCTTTTCGAGTGAACGATTGTACTGCACTTCTTCAACTTCAATTAAACTTAAATTAGAGTACACCAGATATTTTCTAAATATATGTGCAAACAAATGAGAAAAACCACTAAATATCTTGGAGTCAAACAGAGCAGCGACAGGGGCTGTTGTTTTTGGCGCCAAATTCAAACAGAGCGGCGAGTGGACCGTTGTTTTACGGGTGGGCGTTTGTAAGGCAGTTAAGGCACTAAAATGAATTTTTTTTACCGGCGCTGCAGGGAGAGATAAAGCGGGGAAATGCGCGTGAGCTGATGCATTTGAGAGGGGTGGTAGCATGTTCTTCTTTATTTGACATATTGTTGTTTACATAACACTGACGGAGACAAATATATATTATAATGAGAACGATTAATAACGATTTTCTTGACGAAGTGACAACTTGCTGTTGCGTATAACGGAATCTATTATGCTTTAAATGCACAAATTTACTGTTTACCTGGGGTAAAATAAATCTAGTTGGGTTTAATTATGGCTCATTCATACTACGGACATACAGGGTGTAATCACCAAACTATACGATGAAAAATGCAAGTTAATACACATGTTGAGGTGTTTCCCCAACAGAAACGATTGATTTTTAAGTAACGGGAAATGGGATCAATTCAGCGACATCATAAGAAAATATGTCAGGAGAACAGATGAAAACTCGAAATATCAAGATATCAGTTATTTAATTGCTACATTAAATCGCAAAACAGTGAGCGACGCGATAGAAAATACATCTGAATTGATCAAAAGATAACCGATAGTCTACAAGTACTGGTGGGCAATCTGGGCTGCCCAGATATCGGCATAGACTTAAAGCATAATCGTGTGAAGGAAGGATGTAGATGATGTCGATATCGATTTTTAGATAGTAGAATGCGAACTGAAAACGCTAGACTTAAAATACAGTCTGACCAAGAAGAAGTACATGACCACCGATTTTTGATAATAGGCTGCGAAAGATGACGAGGAAAAATGGTTGGTTTCCAAGCACATGGCTGATTCAAACTCAGCACAGAATGGGGTAAATTTTCATCCAGCAGTTGACAAATAGAACCGTGAAGAAAAGGAGAAAACGTCTAGTTTTCAATAATATGGATCGAATCGAATGGTTCTCGAGTAATGTTGCGTCGCATCGAAATCAAGACCATGGTTGGTTCAAACCAACAAAATAGGATACAGTAAAATAGAGCTTTATACAATAACAGTGGCACACAAAGACTTCAGAAGAAGAAGATGGTCGATTTTTATGTAATTGTGGCCGAAACGAAAAGGAAACTACTGTCAGCAACATCATAGGCAACATTAGGCCAAGTGAGTAGGCTAACTGATAACCGATGACCCATTAATAGGACTGCATTGTATCGATATCGAGACTTTGGTTGGTCCAAATTGAAAATGCAAAAATTTTCTTTTTTTTACTTTGCCCTTATCAACGTGAATCAAATAAGAACATACCGTTACCGTTACAGCATATTGTTCATAAATTGCATTATATTTTTGGAATATTACGCTCGATGCTCACCAGATGGTAGTACTCTGAGCTGAAAACAGTTCAAAAAATATCGCTTCTACAGACATCTGAAAAATAATGTCACAGAGAAATTAGCTGCTTGGTGCAATTATCTGTGCTCTCGTAGCGTAGCTCAGATGACGATGGGGGACAAAAGCTCAAATGGTTTCGAAACAAACGTACATCTATTGATGGTCAGATTAAGTATAATTTACCAGAAAAACTTGAGGCGCATGACAATAATTCGTTGCGGACTGGTTAGACGTGAGCTATCCGGATTTCCTTGAAATAGGTTGCGATGCTAATTTAAGGTTTCCTTGAAAGCACTTTTAATTCGTGTTGAATTTAAGAGATTTACTATGTTAACTTATATCGGTATGCTGAACTTGATTAGACTTAACTGACTTTTTTACTTTTAACTAACGTATTTTAAGTAGATCACCCAGGGCCTTTCCCAAAAAGCTACAATTTTGGCTCTGGATGAACGGGGGTTCTGCCCTTGATGCCAGTAAGCTTTTGCCGTTGAGATACTACGAACTGGACCAAGAGCTGAGGTGTGAACTTGATTCCAGTAAGCGTTTGTCGTTGAGGTACTGAACTGGACCAAGACTGGAGGGTTTGACCTTGTTACTAGTAAGCGTTTGTCGTTGAAGTACTATGAACTGGCCCAAAGTTGTCGTTTACTCGATTTGCGCACTCTTTTATACTAAAATTTGTTGAATGTGTATGTATGCGTTTAATATTTGGATAATAAGCATAATAATTATCTTTCAGAATTATTAGTTTATAATATTATTAGAACAAACATGGACGGGACTAGTCGATATATTAGACTTTTGAAAATGCATTCCGGAGCGTTATAGATCTCGATACACGTTATTTCTATATTTTCTTTCGTCGATAGCGCTATTACCTTTTTTTTAACCTTATCAATAGTAACAGCCTGATAGTTCTCATGCTTGTTGGATCATTTGTTTACAACAGAAATAAACGTATAATATGCTTTCGAAGTGTGTTTCGCAGACGTGAGTTCTACTCCAGACAGTAAACACAAAACAGACGTAAATTTAAAGTTATTACCCGGGCCCTAATGAAATTCATTAACGGTATGCACAATCTAATAAACGTTCATTACGCTCAAATAAGCTGTATGTATATAGGAAGTAGTGTGCAGACTAACTGAATACATATCCGGCAGTAAAGGTATTTTAATTACAGATGTGCAAACATTATATTAGGTGAATGACTATATTAATAAACGCTTTGTTTGTCATCTAAAGCTTCTAGTTTAGCAATTGAGTGTTTGGTTCTAATATTTCGTATGTCATTCAAAGACGTTTTAAGTTGGGAAATTTATTGGAAATCTAAGCCATAGTAACAACTCCGTTTGTATTGAAAAAGTCAACTAAGATAATATAGAAGAAAAGAAGCTGTAAAAATATTCATACAAGGATATTTTTACCTTACCCAATTTTATTTTAAAATAAACTTAGCTTGCCAATAATACTATAAAACATAAGTGACAATGTAATGGCACTTAACGATGTTACAGCTACGTAAACAGAGGCGAGACCGGCGTAAGTTATTATATTCGCACATAAAAATTCCGTACACGCTATGACATCTGCGAACTGTTATGACATCCAAGTCTGTATGCAATATAACATCACAGATTTTGGTGTGAAGTTCTGCGCCTTGGCTTTACTTGCATTTACAATTATTTGAAATAAAACGAACACAAGATTTTATTTGATATATGACGCAGATACTTTGCATTCAAATGTTGTGAAAAATCATAAATATAAAGGCAAGAGAAGTCCAAGTACAGGGTTTTGCCTCATGTATAAAAAAGTATAGTGTTTTCACAGAATTGATAAGTGAAAATTTCAAAGCAAGCTGAAAATTCACGTATGATGACGTCAATATTAAAATTTGATCTGCGATTATATTAAAGTCATTTGTGTATGCTATGTTCATTGCCCTGTAAACTACTAAAAACATTTAAACTACTAATTAATTAACTCCTTGTCCTAAGTTTGAACTTGAACTTGAAAAATATTAAGTAAACATTCAATATAAATTATAAACAACACTAGCGGACAGCGTAGGCAATTACGCTGAGTAAAATGAAGATAAACTATGAACCTTAAATAATTATCTGATGAAATAATCAAACCTAACCATAAATTAAAACACAGCACCGCTCGTAAACAATTTCTTATAATACAGGGACTAAAACTTATTAACAATTCAAACCATACTTCAACCAAAAGGATAATCGGCTGTAGTGCAAACTCATTAATTCTTTGACCAACAGACGTTGTTTTACCGAAGTGCCTTCTTTATTATCTCTTTTCACCTGACGTAGATCGATTCATAATCTGAGCTATACAACCTGAACGCCATCACAGGAAAAATTGTGTTTAAAAATTGACAGGAATATTCTGGGAAAAGGGGTGTTGATTATAGGAAACAGCATTCGTTTATTTTCCTCGTTGTTTTATAAGACACAGGAATTTTTCAGTTTCTCAGCAATCTTTGTTTTCAAGATATTGTCAAGATATTTTGACACGCCATTTTAACCGTATATCAGACTTTTCTGGAATTGAACCTGTATAATGTAAGGGCTATCAGTTCACTTCAGTTTTTTTTCTGCGCTCATCTTATAATATTAGGGCAACTTTTCAATACATTTAGGGAAATTTATCCTTCAATTACAAATGGTAGGTAGTCCTCCTAAGTTTTATACCTGATGGCTTTCATGTAACTCTATTTTTCTTTACAACGACCATTTTATGAGCTTTTCGTCTAGCGACTTCGTGTTCAACCCATAATTTAATGACAGCCCAAGCAAATATAGGCGAGATGAACATACCATAGCTAAAAATGTATAATTTATAGTATAAGCTAACGCTAGAAGTAAATACTGATCATTGGTATCCCCTAGAGCGTTGCAATACTTACCATTGTTTTAAAAATTAAGGCAAAAGCATCTTTATAAACCTGGAAAATGAAGGTAAGGTCAAGGACCAATATGCATTGATCCCTAAACCAAGATAAAGGTACGAGGCTCTTGCTCTAGTCCTGATCATGGGGATAAAATATCCTCTAAATCTCATTTTGTTTCGCTAGCTGACTCTGTATAGTTTCATAAGATTCAAAGCAAATCTCAGTCTTGTTTTGAAAACCATGACAAGACCAAGACTAATTTTTTTTTAAAGTTGGACCTTCACTACCAAAACAAAACCAGAATGAAGGGATCAAGATCCTGATCTCAGCTTGGCCTTGAGAGAGAGGAATAATATTTTTCATGTTATTTCTAGTTTTGCTCAAGAAGAATAATTAAGAGTATATTACTTCTCCTATCTCCTAGGGTCTGTCAAGACTCAGAGCTGGTATTGAAAATCAAAACAAAGCCTCTACTAATTTTTTTTCAGTGACAATCACGAAACTTTGGCATCTAGGTCACACTGAAAGAATCTATCAATATTTTTGGTTTTGGCTAGGCTTTGAAAATGAAACTAATGTTTTTGAAACTATTTTTAGTTTTGCTAACTACATCCGAAATGTACATGCTCATCATATTACCAAGGATTTCTCAAGATACAAGAACAGTCATGAAAAACATTTTTTTAAAGGAAGTCCAAGACTTGAGTGTCTCTAGACCATTCTTGGTCCTACTTTGGTCTTGAGATCAAAAAATATTAATGAATACTAATTCTAAAGAGTACTAATACTGTTTTTTTTTTAATAGCAACACCATGATTTCGATCTCTAGACCAAGACAAATGAATTATGATTCTTGGCCTTAGGTTGGTCTCGAAAGTTAATTAGTATTTCTGAAACTATTTTAGTATGACTAGTACATATTTCTAGACCAAGACGATGCTACCAAGAATCTTGGACTATTCTTGGGCTTGTGAGTGAAACCATATTTCGAAAAGTACATACTCCCTATTGGTGTCTCGTGGGATAAAATAAGTACTAACTTTTTAAGAGCAATACTTAGGCCCAAAGATCACAAGAAAACCAAGACTAAAATAAGAAGATTCTTAAGAAAGGATCTTAAGAATAAAACAATATTCTCATAAGTATATTTAAGAGCTTCGAAAGACTGAAGACTAGCCTTTACTTCACCTTGAAAATCAGGACTACACTAGTTACTTTCTTCCTTTAAATTAAAAACAAAACCAAATTTCCACTTGTTTCAAGACCAATATCAATAATATGTTGTTAATAATCTATCATGAGACAAATTGGCAAGCGCCCTTCCATTAATATTTTTATGTATTATCGGCAATATCGCTTCATAAAAGTATTTTATATAAAGTGAGGTTACCCTTTTCAACAGGTAGTAGTAGTAGTAGTAGTAAGGGTGTGGGGGCCGAAGCCCGGTAAGTAGGCCTATAAGTCCCTTTTCACCGTCCCCGATCCGCCCTCCCCTACCTGGCTACTTGCAACACCCGGCTCGCACTGAAACGGCCCGTCACCTTGATAAAGGTGAGGACGTCCTCCCAGTCCAGATCCTTTAGATCTTCCGGAGCAAGTGTTGGTGCTCCCAGTATCTTCCTCCTTAGGCGACTCCACCTATCACAAATTCCTATATAGTGGTATGAGGACTCCTTCCCTGTCCCGCAGTTCGGGCAGAGTGGGCTGTCCCTCACGCCGATAAGGTGCAGATGTCTGTTTAGGCTTCCATGCCCAGTCAGAATACCTATCAAGTTCCTGATGTCCTCTCGGCTCTTTTTTAGCAGTCTCCTTGCTCTGGATCCGTCAGGATTTAGAATCATTTCCTTGGCTTGTCTGCATCCTTCTTTTCCTCTCCAATTGTGCATTGTCTTGTTCCAGGCCCAGTTATTTAGTACCTGAGAGATTTGCCTTTTACTTAAGCCCAGACCAGGTTCTGGACCGACGAGGTGGCTCATTGAGCCTTATCTTGCCAATTCATCGGCCCGTTCGTTGCCCTCGATGCCACTGTGCTCTGGAACCCATCTGAGTCTTACTTCCTTGCGCACAGCCAATCTATCTAGGGCGTCTCTACATTCCTGAACTAGCTTACAGCTTGCCCTGGGTCTTTGGATCGCCCTGAGAGCGGCTTGACTGTCCGAGTAAATATTTATACTCTCTACACCGTCTGTTACTTACCTTGGTTGCTACTTTCAAAATAGCAAACACCTCCGCCTGGAAAACAGTGGCATATCTCCCCAGCGAAGTGCTTTCTCCTAATTTAGTGTTGTCTAGGTATACACCGGCTCCGGATGACTGTGTATTAGCCATCCATGAGCCGTCAGTGTACCATGCGTGTACGCCGCTCGGCGTACGTACCTGGCCTGACAGCCACTCTTCCCTTGATGGAAATTCCACTTGGAAATTTGTTCTATTTCAACAGGTATGTTATATCATTTGTTTCTTTCGCTAGCCTAGATAATTTCTCAAGATTCATTCTTTTCAGTTTTGGACCCCTTTTGTTGCACTGATGTTGATCCACATTCGGTGACGTGCAGCTTCACACGGCGCACTCAAGCAGCCAGCGGCCAGCTAATTAGCCGTATAAGAGAGGGAACATCCTTCAACCAACCGTAAATTGCACCTTCCGCGGTCTTTATATGAAAATGACATACAAGCAGGTCATATAATTACTTACCTTACTTTTATCGAAACTACTACTAAATGCCTTTTTTTGAATAGTACATTGAAGTCTCCTATGGTCTTAAAAGACTTAAGGCTAATTCAAACCAAAACAATGCCAAGATATTCTTATCAATTGCAGCCCAAATTTGATATCTAAACAAAGACAAAGTATTTGGTTTTGTTTTAGTCTGGAAAGTGAACAATATTTGGTAAAATTCTAACCTCTACGGTTCTACAAGACTGAAGGATAGCCTTGAGCGTGGTTTGGAAGATTAGATAAGAGCAAAATTGTCTTGAGTGAAGACCAGGACAAAGTCAAAATCAGAATACCACGATCCTTAAAATCGAAGAAAAATCTGGAGAGTAAGACCATATTTTCATAAGTTTCTTCAAAAAACTTCAGAAGACTGCTTTAATTTGAAAATAAAGACAGAAAAATCAAAGTCAAACCAATATTTGGCATTTCAAAAATAAGACTCCTAGCGGGTATTGCCTTAAAAATGAAGGCAACTTGTTCTACTTTCAACCCATAAAAATAAAAAAAGATCGAGGCGCATCTTTCCGTTCAAACCAAGACTGAGCTTCAAAATTATGTCAAATCCTTTGACAATCCTAGTCTTTACTTTGACAGAGAAATATTATTTCTCAAACTTCTTGTCAGTTATACTAACTAATTCTACAACGTACATACTTCTCATATTGACTTCAAGGGCTCTACAAGGGTGAAGCTTAGTCCCAGTTTTGTCTTGATTTTGAAAATAAAGTCCAGACCACTCTAATAGTATCAAGACCAAGATAATGAATGAAGCCAAACCTTTTATTACTTCCTTGATATTGAGAGTGAAACAATATTTTCCAAATATTTTTTAGTTTTGCGAACTAGCTTTGAAGTTTATACCTCTATGGTTTTGTAAGATACAAGGCTAGTCTTAGAAATACAAGCAAAATTAAGACCAATTTATTTTTTGGGTCTCACGACCAAGCCATGACCAAAAGGGAGGAATTAATATTCAAGATCTTGTCTTGGTCAAAAGGTGAAACAATATTGCCCAAACTATGTTTAGTCTCGACGGCAATAATACATTCTTCAAATTGGTGTCTCCCAGGGATCCGCAAGACTGAAAATTAAGACAACCCCAAGAGTTAGAGTTAAGGCAAAACCAAGATTTGCCTTTTTTGGAGACCAAACCCAAGATTGGGCACTCGAAATTAGGTCGAAGCTGGTTTTGTCTTGATCATACTCTCAAACTTCTTTTTGATTTCGTTAGCTATCGCTGCAAATTCATCAGGCAAGAAAACTTAGATCAAGAAGACTCTAGTATCGAAAGAAGGGCAATGAAAATAACTAAGACATTTCAAGACGTACGGTATTCTTACTTTTGTCTTGAAATTTAAATTCAAATGCTATATGTTTTAATACTTCTTTCTCCTAGAGTTTATCATTATGCAAATGAATTGTTTGACTATTTATCAACACACTAACGTATTTGCTTCTCTAAATAAAACCAGAAATAAAACAGAATATCCTATTAACACCATTGCCAAGACCCAACTAGAAGTGTCTTGGTCTTGATACTGAATAACCAAACAAACAGTCCTAAACTAAATTCAAGATTTTTCAGGTTTTGCCTCCCTCTTGCGGTGCCCTTATGGCATCCATCCAGTTGAAATGGATGGAAAAAGTGAGTGGAATGAAATTACCCCAGGTTTTTTTTATTATTTTTTTTTAAATAGGGTTTAGGAAATGCTTATCTATGCACCATCTTTCCTTATTGGTGTTCGAGCGCCCTTGGTTGTGTGGGACTCCGGCTAGCCGACCCACTAAAACCCTTTCCCTAGTTTCTCGTTTTAGAATCACCCCGGAACTCCTGTTAAGTATTACTTCAGGGTGTCCCTTTTTCTTGCCTCATTATAGGCTTCTCTCTTTTCCTGTTTCTGTTCTCGCCTAAGTCATAGGCTTCTCTGTGGTTTTCGGCTTAATCTTCTCCTTCCCATTCTCTGTTGGCTTCCTTATCTTTGAGTATTCTCAACACGAAGGTGCATGCGGCATCCCAGCTCTCCTTCTTCTCTGTCACCTCTTGTGCGAGATTATCCCTTAGCTGCTCCCACTTCTTGCACACGAAGAAAGTGTGCTCAGCTGAGTCTAAGCTGAGGTAGCTTATTTGGCCATAACATCAGATTAGATTATGATTATGTTTGTCTTGTACTTACAATGAGGACTTAATTTCTTAGACATTCTTATATGAAATAATATTCAATTTTTTCTGTCTATGATGTGTTGGGTTCATAACATTTTTTCAAATCAACATGCACGATTGCAAAAAATTCGGTATCAAAATTATTTGATAGTTAATTAAGCAATTTGAATTTCTAGAGTCTGATTTAACGGATAGTAGTATGCTGTGTTGTAATTAGTATACACTAAATTGTAGCTCCAATATGTATACTGTTTCCCAGATCCATTAATAATTCTGACGCCTTCAGCAAACAAACGGACTGAAACAAAAAAAAACGAAACGACGTTTCGTGCGAAACAGAAATTAAAGTATTAAACGTAAGTAAATTTATTAATGTCGCAAAAGTGTTAAGTATTGTTTTTGTTTTTGCGTCGAAGTCGCGCTGCACGTCTAAAATGCATTTTTAAGGTAGCATGTTGGACTGGCAAGAATTTGATATAGGGGCCGCCTTTTATAATTTATAGTCTTAGAATATTTATATCTGGGAAATTTATGCAATACAAGACAGTTTCACTTAGTACATTCACGTGCCACTTTTATTTAACTTAAATATAAATATTTAAACGTGGAATATGTTGTAAATAGAATATATTTTAACTGACCTCCAGTACCTGATATTTGTTTATCAACAAGAACACATATTTACTGTTCTATGATGGAACTTGCTGGGCGAACTATACAGGGTGACCCTAGATCTTGCAGTTACGGTTCGGAGTCTATTCAGAGATTTCCAGATCTCCCAACTCTCCTCACTCCCAGCAGCTAGGTTTTCGGATGGAGTCATCCAATGTTGATCTTTGGTGGCCTCCCAAAAATCGATCCTAGACTTGTTCGTTTGTCCCTGGAAGTCTGCGGAGGCTGTTAGGAAGCTATTTCTTGACTTTAGTCTCTGGCATGCTGGTTGCAGGCCATATAGAGGGTGCCGCTCAGAAGTTGACGATTTAAGTCTTTCCTTATAGGTTGCAGCTTCTCTTCGGGCAGCAGGCGGGGCTACCCCAGCCAGATGATAAGCTCTATCCAAGGGGATGGGTTTCAGGCGTCCTGTAATAAGTCTACAACTCACATTCAGCGCAACATCAACTTGTTTGGCGTGTACTGACTAATACCACATTGGGCAGGCATATTCCCCGGCGGAGTAGCATAGGGCCAATGCGGTGGATTTGACGACACTTGGCTCCAAGTATTGCTGCAGGTTATCCGCTGTTACATATACCGGGTGTCAACGAAATCGTTTAACAATGCACCATTCAAATGTTTTTTTAAGGAAAAATTTGAAATTTTGGCTGAAGATAAGGTTTATGAAAACTCAGATTTTCCACTAAAAAACAAATGAATATCACCTCCTGTTTGACCGGAAGTGAGCATGAGGTAAGAATTTCAAATACAACCCTGCATATATTTTTACATATTTGAATAGAGCTTGAAATTCACTTTTTAACGATGTATCACAAGTTGTAATTTTTTTTTTCAAAATGGTATGTAACGATAGGCTTTATTGTAAGCATTTTTCGCGTTTTTGTCTCTAAAATTTCGGTATACATGTTTTATTTTCATTGTAGAGCATTTAAAATACCTTTATTTCAAAGTATTGTTATACAGGGTGTTGTAAAAATGATATTAACAAAATTGATTGAGATCTTGCTCCCATCCATGAGAATTGGCTTACTCTCAAGCAATTTACATAGCTTTTGGCGAACTTGATGAAATTAATGACTGCATAGAAGCCGTTTATATAGCACCACCAGATCCAGCTACTCTTACGGATGAGAATTCCAGACGAGGACCAGGGCGAAAATGTTGATGAGTTACAGACTGATGCCAAAGAACCATTTTCTAGGGGAACTACACTGGAAGAAGATACTTCCAAGGATAATACACAATCGCAAAAATCTGATGAGGAGTTCTTCGAAGATCGTGTTTCTCCGATCAATGATGCAAATGTATCATCAGCTCACACAGTATATCCAAAAGTTTCTGACCCCCGGGATTGAATTTCAGAAGATTTGACCCATAACGAAAAACCATTTCCTAAAGCAGATTATTCATCGTTTCAAAACAAAACTGTTGTTGACTTCTTTGAGATGTTCCTACATGAAGAAATAATATTATATCTTTTAGAAGAAACTAATAAGTATGCTCTCTTCATAAACCAACCCGATCCAGGAGTGTCGCCAGAGGAAATGAAATGTTTAATGGCCATATTGATTCTTAGCGTTTACAATGATCTACCCAGTAAGCGGATGTATTGGGAACAAAGTCTTGATGCCAGAAATGACTTGGTATATATTTCGATGAGACGCAACAGATTCGAGCAAATTTTAAGGTTTCTCCACTTAGCTACCAACGAAAACATGGATCAGGGTAATAAGCTCTGGAAAATAAAACCGTTCGTAAACAAAATAAAAGAGAAGTGCAGACAATATTTTTTTCTCCGATTGACAGCAAATATTAATTTTGCAGACACATATCAATCAGCAAAGTATTACTTGTCCTGCCTTGGCAGCAAAGTAAGTAATTTCCTGCCTAGGCAGCAAAATGACTAGTCACCATGGGAATATAACGTTTGACATTAGTTGTCACGCTATAATTATTATGGACATATACATTTTCATAGCAAGCAACCCTTCCAACAATTGCGATTTCTATCAAATTTTGTTTTAATTTATCAATACAGGAAAAATAAAAAGATTGTGGGAATTGTAATAATTTGCAAATATACAATATACATATATCATTATAAACAATAGAAGAAAAAAATATATGTTCAACTCGGCAGCAAAGTAGATTGACTGCCTTAGCTGAATTCCTAGCCTCGCAACTATCAGCCGCGGGAGTCAATCTACTACTTTGCTGCCTAGTAAAACAGATAACTATTTCTAAAAAAGATTTGGGGTACGAAGTGTAGACAACCTCCTCGATGGTGTACTCTGAGCATGGTCCATTTCGACGGAAAGGCAGAAAGTCTACACACTAGGCGACCGAACTAGAATGAAACTCACTCACGGTCAGAAACATCTACAGAGGAAAATTAAAAAGCAACAATCCTTATCAGAACCAGTCGACAAGGGATATTGGAACTTGTATCCATATCCTGTAATTAAATGTTGAAGGCTTAAGCCCAGACAAATGCGAACAATTAAGTAGAATAGCTAAAGATATCCACATAGACATTATATCACTGCAAGAGACACATATAGCACATGAATCTCAGCTTGCAACTAGAGCGAGAACATATGGCTACAAAATCATAGGAAATTTTCCATCTGGCGTGTACGGGTCTATAGAATATGTACGAAATGACATCCAAAACTACAAAATGCTTAAGTGCATGAAACAAGAAAGCGTGGAATATATAGTAACTGAGGTCTCCGGAGTATCAATAACCACAGTCTACAAACCCCCAAATATTTCATGGCCCAACCTTCCATGCCAACTATCAAGCACCCTGGAGTTTATGTGGGAGATTTTATTTCTTATCATTCGAGCTGGGGGTACTCATTCAACAACGAAAACGGAGAGATCTTAACTGAGTGGATAGAGAACACCAGGCTCCACCTGGCCTATGACGCAAAATACTTGAAAACATTCCGATCTGCTTGGCTTTCCCTATACTCAACATCGCCCAGTATCGCTGAGCCTTGGGGTGCCTCTCCCCCTAATTAGATCCACCCAGAAACCGAGATGGAATTTCGCTAAAGCAGATTGGACAACTTATGCCAAACAAGTGCACTCACACCTGCGATGGATTCCACCTTCCACGGAGAACTATTCACTATATGTGGGTGTCCTTAGCAAAACTGCGAAACGTAACATACCGCGTGGCTATAGAAAAGAATACATCCCTTGCTGGAGCCAAGAGGCTGAAATGCTTTACAATGAATACCATAGATCCGAAGAAGAGATATATGGGAAGATACAATAAAAAATCAAGACTTCATCAGATCCAACAGGGAAGCATGGTCTCTTTTACGACGGTTAGGAGCAGCAACACCCCTAATCAATAACAACCCTAAAATATCTCCGTCACAAGTAGCACTGCAGATAAAACCAAAGAATATTCTACTACGAAAGCATATAATATTCTTTGATAAATCGCAGAGAGAAAAATGTTCCAGTAGATGAAATCATCGCGAAAAAAGATAAAAGCAAAGATTAAAACCATCGATAGCCGACTCGAGGAACATACGGATTTCTCCGTTCCGTTCACAGACTTAGAAATGAAGAATGTGATAAAATCACTTAAACTGAGGAAAGCCGACCGCCTAGACGGAATATTCCCCGAATTCATCAAACACTTTGGCACATCTGCCCGCATATGGCTCAGACAATTCTACTGTGATATCATGGACACCGGCCGAGTTCCCATCATTTCAAGATAGCCCAAACCCTCGCAATCTTAAAACCTGGAAAGCCACAGGATCACCCAGTTAGCTATCGGTCAATACCTCTACTAAGCATCTGCTATAAACTATTGGAGAGATTATTGTATAACAAAATATATGACTCCATAGATAGGCTTATCTCTACAGACCAAGCAGGATTTAGCAACAAACATAGATGCTGCGAACAAGTCCTGGCCTTAACATCATACATTGAGTCAGGTTTTCAGAGAACCCAGAAACCTGTGTGACTTTTGTGGATCTTTCGGCCGCCTATGATACCGTCTGGCTCGTCAAACTTATACTCAAGCTGAAAAAAGGGATCCCTTGCTTCAATACAACTAGGCTTTTAGAAAACATGTTGAAAAATCGCTACTTCAAAGTGAACGTTGGGCAATCTACGAGCAAGTTCTATTCAATAAACAATGGACTTTCACTGGGATCAATGCTGGCTCTCCTCATCTTTAACTTATACACAAGTGATATGCCAGTAACTAAATCGCAAAAATTCTACTTAACTGACCTTCAACTCCTTAATCAGTATTATAAAAAATGGAGACTTTGCCCAAATCCTAACAAAACTGAAATAAGCCCATTCCACCTGAACAGTGGCGAATCAAGACGAGAGATGCAAGTAAAATTCTATAATGAGCAACTGACGCGCAATACCCATCCAAAATATCAAGGAATTACTCTCGATCGGTCATTAGCCTACAAAAAGCACCTAGAAATAACCAGCCAAAAATTAAAAACACGGAATAACATATTAAGGAAACTGGAACCTCCTGGGGAGCCCAAGCTAACACCCTGCGCACTGCAGCTCAATCTCTGGTTTACTCGGTGGCAGAATACTGCGCCAGCATCTGGTACAAGAGCTCACACGCGAAGAAAATAGATATCCACCTTAATGTCGCCATGAGGATTGTATCGGGAACTTCAAAATCTACTCCACTTCCCTGGCTTCACGCCCTTTACAACATAGCACTTCCCTCTCTCAGACGACAACAAGCAACTGTCCGAGAATGGAAGAACATTAATAACCCCTCTATCTATGCAGATATACCTATCCGTTAAATAATGGACCAACTACCAACTAACAGTCTGAAATCCCGGAAACCTTTATGGGAATGCGAGGTCCTTAAATTTACAGAAAGATACGATATAGAAGAGGAATGGAGGCAGTACTGGTCGCTGAATAACCACCACCTCCTTGCCAACGACCTTGATCCCTCCATACCGGTAGCAGTGGCGGATTTGCAGTCTCGGCCGCCCTAGGCCCTCAGCTATCAGCCGCCCCTTTCTCAGCATTCACCATATAGATTTTTTTTATGTTTTTTTTTATGGCAGTGGCACAAACACTAAAGGGAGATCCTATGGCGCCTGACGAGCGGTGTGTGTGCGAAGATGTTGATTGACACGGTTCTTGAATAGTTGTAGGTTGTAATTAATGGGAAACAGATGT